>CM023101.1:28468241-29061948 GCA_013103745.1 Gardenia jasminoides | reverse complement strand
AACATGTTGTTAATTGTAATTTGTGCCCAGCTAATGCTGATCGCAATTGGAACCATAAATCATCATAATTGCAGTATATATGAGCTTACATATCAACTTATAGTACATTTTAAGCAAATCTATTTATAATCAATAAACTTTTATTGCCCTTTTAAAATAAAAATGGCTTTATTACCATTCACTGAGAAAGAGAATGTGTCGCGAACAAATGCAAATTATGAACACATGCAAATTCAGGGCTGCTAACAACCTTGCATCAATAAATGGTGAGAGATTTTACTGATTTCCAGGGAAGCTAACTTGATTAGTATGTGTCAGTGATGCTAAAGAGGTCTTAGTTTAAGGGATATGCTATATTCTAATAATGGGAGGAATTAGATCAAATACCCATTCCCCCTTTTCCCATTTAAATCCCATCCCTCCTATAAAAAAAAAAAAAAGAAAAAAAGAATGTACCGCGGAATTACAAGTAAGATACAAAGTCTAAATTTTGATAAGGCTTAAGAATCCGTGCTGAAATTGACCTAAAGTCTGTTGAATTTTACGGCCCCAAAAAATGAATTGGACTTGTTGAAATATAATCCCTCTAATTAAAGTTTTGTATTTTAAGTGAATTTACCTTATCTGTTTAATATATAATATAGTTGGTAGGTGTCCCAGAATATTTATTACTGCATCTATAGTCACAAGAGTTATTTGACCATGAGATATCAATCAATGCCTTATAATAAATATTCTAAATGTCCCCTAAATATACATTAATGAGAGGCTAGACGCTTTCATTACTGATGGGACGTGACTAAGACACACTGGCCCGGCCACTTTAACGTAGTGAAGGTATTGTTCCTCATCAACCATGGTATTGTGGATACCCACACGTGTGTATGAATTACAGAAAGAATAATTCATCGGAGTGATCCACAGGATCCCATTTAGGGATATTTTGTGCCAATGGATGAACTTCATGGGAAATCTGTGTAAGTGATCCCTAGACCTGGCATCACCATGCGATCTTCGAGCGTAAATAATCACCTTTGATTCCTGCTTCGTCATTACCTCACCGGCAAGTGACTTAAAGCACAGAAATTGTGGCGGCGAAGACGGAAAGATAGCCGAAAGGATCAAGAGAGTGATTCAATTAATCTAATACTGAAATCGATATCCAAGAAGCGCTAATTGGGGCTTGGAATGTAACCTTGTGTGAATACTGCTACTAGGATTAATTGGAGAGCGTCTTCCGCTAATCTAATCTAAGGTTAATCGAACTAGGAAAATTACTTAGCTCACAAGTGGAATGGCACCCCTGTTCCTTATTCCGCACTAATTCGATATCACCTGAAAGGATAATACTCATACCTGCAGAATTTTCCATAGCAAGAATGGAATTTCTTGATCACCCGGATATCACCCGGTAATTGTGATGTGCTAGACAATCACTACAATTTATGTACTCATGGAATGACACTATTACCAATGATAAAATAAAAGTGTTTATTTTATCTAATTCTTTTGGCGAAATCTATACCTGATCGCAATTTGCCACTGTGTTGTATTCATAGGGACTTACATATCACACTTATAGTACATTGCTCAAATTCATTTATGTCCAAGTAGGACTCACAAAATAAATACTTATGGGTTTGAATTATGATAAATAAAACTGGGACAACATACGTATGATGGTGATGGATTTTCATTCCAGAAAAGGCCAAATGTAAGAGGATGGGAATCTATCGGGATATTGGTTGAGATTCTAATCAAACCACTGGACTCTATCCTCCTCTCTGCTATTTCTCTATCTCTCTCCCATAAAAACATAGAGCACCAAGAGCAGTGTAGCCAGAAGACACTGGGAGCAGTCGTGAAGAAAGAGAGAGAAGAGTTCCAAAACTCCACGTGGATAGAAAACCTTCGTAGAAGTTCTGAGACTGGTATGCCAGTCAACTCCACTTCCACCATACACATTTCACACGACTAGAGACGCATCAGTGAGTCCAGTGAGTAACTTCTGTGGACATCAGTAGAGGTAGGACATCCTGACCTATTATTAGGCGGTCGCCCCTGCCTTTCCGCCAGATAATTCATTTTACTGGAGCCAAGGTAATCCCTTTAACCTTTTATGTGAAGCCATCTCAGAACTAGGTGATTTTCCTGTGCTGAGTCGCTAATTTTTTAAATCACAGCCTCCCAATTCCTAAATCCCAATGTTTCCTTTCATAGCTACAAGCTGTAGCAATCTTTGTGAACAAGAGTCAAATAATAGAGTTCAATGGACCATATAAAGTATTCAGAAATAAACAAGACAGTGTAACCCTCACACCCAACTGTATCCCAATTTAGAATGAAGAAATCAACAGTAAAACATTATGGTCAGGGACAGTACCTCCATCTTAAAGAACACCTCTTTAATCTAAGCTTCAGTGACAGGAGTCTCCAACACAGTAGTTGTTCCTCATGGCATAGCTTCTGCATCTCTAAAGGCCTTAGAGGTGGGTTCCTGAGAAATAGGTATCGAGTCACTGAATAGATTCATAAAAGCACCCAGTAGCTTCCCTCTTCACCTCCTTCAGTTAACTTTTCTCATTCATAGGTGTGATAGAAAGAATCCCTTTCTGCACTGTGTTGTTTAATTGCTCTTTGGAAAGGTAGTATTAAATTTTTTATTGATATACATAATAAAAATCTTACGTTCACCTAGGGAAAAAAATGATTCTTTATATTGAATAACTAGGTACAAAGAACAACTATAATCGTATCTAGATTATTCAGATTTTGATTAGTAAAGAGAAAGAAACTTGGCACATCTGTGCCCCAGTTTTCTAGGTTCATATTTTAGAAGTGGAACATAAGTTGAGAAAAGATCCAACAATAGTTACACCAAATTATTCAAAAGTATTGGGAGCCATCCTGTTTTATTGGTGGAGTTAAGTTGACTAAATGCCAGGTACCTTAAGAAACATACAGCTCACAGCATCCGGTAATATAATCTCCTACTGCGTTGACCGGCTCAAAGGAAATGGACCCCGTTGCACAGA
The DNA here is from genome assembly GCA_013103745.1 of Gardenia jasminoides. Lineage (NCBI taxonomy): Eukaryota > Viridiplantae > Streptophyta > Magnoliopsida > Gentianales > Rubiaceae > Gardenia > Gardenia jasminoides. The sequence goes on along the minus strand of CM023101.1, from coordinate 29,058,913 downwards.
GAAATTGTTTGGTTCCTCCTACAATTGCAAGTTCATTGGCATCCATAGACTGATTGACAGTTCCTTTAAATTCCACAGTGCTACAATTGTACTCTCTGCTAATGAACAGAATAGTTGACACAGCCTCTAGGTCTGTGTTATCAAGGGATGCTGCGGCTGAAATGCCTTGCAAATGACCAACTAGTGCCAATTTGAATGAAACGCTTATCAGCAGCCAAAAACAGTTCCAAATTGGTTAAAGCCCCAAGTTACGTTGGGGAGACCTGCAACAGGGTAAATAGTCTGATTGTGCATAACAGTTGGACCTTTAAATTCAAGGTCGTACAGCGTCAAATGTTTGAACACAGATCTTGATTGTGCCAAGCTTGCTAGTAAAAGCACGCTGTGAATGGAAGGATTGCTATAGCTAAACTCTTTGCCATTGTTTTGTGACAGAAACAGAGGAGAAGGAAACAAGTTGTGGTGTGAAGTCTAAAGCTGACGAGGACGACTAGTTATAGGAATGAAAACACTCTTCTTAGACTGGCTGCGATCCTATTGTATGCTGAAACATGACTCGAGATCAAAGTCCTCCAAAATCACGGTTGTGATTGTTCGAGTAAAATTAATAGTAGGAATTGGTTTTAATCGAAATTGGATGGATGAGATTGATTATGTGATTATAACTTTTACTTGGTGTCAAGATTCATGAGATCACATGAATCAATTTTGTCTGGACAATTTATGTAATGTTATCTTTACGATAAATTATATATAACTCCTTCATAATTTTACCTAATACTAGATTACCCTTCTAAAGTTTCAAAATAGCCACATAACTCTCCCATAATTTATATATAGAAGGAAAGTGATGAGGTGCATAACTAGTTATGACGATTAAATTACATGCTTCTAAAAAGTGTATAATGAAATTATAATATTCACTTAATCATCATATGATTGCATAAATATCCACTTTACTCTTTGTGATTTTGTATATATTCACATAATACATTTATGGTTTTATACAACAAGATGGTTAAGGCTTGATTTGATAATTCAATTTAGTACTTAAACTTAATAGGTTCGAACCTTAATATGTTCATATCGCTTGATAATAAAAAAAATTTTAACATCCGAATTAACTAAGTGGCAACCGAATTTCTTAAACAAAATTGCTTCCAAAATTAAGTGATAAACTATTCACTTATCATTTAATGTGATATAAATTCAAATATATTAGATTTAATACTTAACAATTCAATCACTTAATGATTCAGATTTCAAATTTCAATTTTTATCAAACGCATCCCAAGTTAACGTTTGATTTCGTATGTAAGTAAAACTACTAGTATTTTAAATAATGGCATTACAAAAGCTATTTTTCATTAAATTTTCAATTTGTATGAAACTAGGTATAGAAAAAAATAAATATTTTAAAACATTAGTGGAGTTATGTGATAATAAAATAGTAATTTACTCTGCACTATTCTCGTTTGGTAATTACCTGGAAAGTGTCTGAGAATGGAGACCTTTCCAATTAAACCTGATACTTTTCCGCCGACAACAGGGACATGAAAATGTTTATCACTTTTAGTGTTTGGTAACAAAGTCAATGGAATGTTAATTCCTTTCTCATGTCCGTATAATCATATTCGGTCGAATGGAATGGAAAAAACTACTATATTGACTTAATTAATTCCCCTATTATAACATTTATATATATATATATATATATTGATTTAGAGACAAATGAATTATTAATTAATAAAGAACTTTAATAGTATAAAATCACAATAATTTATTAAGTAAAAATATAATTTAATAGCATACAATTACAATAGTGAATACTAACCTGTAATACAATTGCAATAGGTGAATGCTAGTTGTAACAAATTAAATTTTAAATGCGCATGTTGAACTCGTGATATTTTCATGCATGTTAAATCCTCTACCTTGATTTTATGCCCCATAGGGTTTTAAGAACTATTTGTAAATAGGAAATTGTAATTTGTTTAGTAGATGATCTATGGGTTTTCCATTTTTTTAAATTTTTAAATTCATATGAATGTATTTTGGCATGTTATTGGTCGCTTGAGTTAAAAATAATTATCATATAATCAAATATTTTAAATAAAAATATTTTAAAATGTCAATTGAATATTTTATTTCAAAGTAAAAAAAAGAAAAAAAATAGAAAACCATAGCAAGAGAGAAGAGTTGTATGATATATAGAAAGATAACACATAATGAAAGTAGAGATATAAAATATATGGTAATATTGACCCCATAATTTAGTTATTTCCTGATAGAGAATTGGAATTCACTTCCTAGATTTTAAGTGAGGAATGAATTATAATTTAAAAGTTGAATAGGTTTAGGGGAAAGGCCTTCCAAAAAAACAAAAGATATCCATACCAAACACTACGACTTATCGCCTTTCCATTCTGCACCAAACGAGGGTTATCTCTCTCCAGAGGTTTCTATTCTGTAAACGTGGCCAAAAGGGGAGACAGCTAACCATTTGATAATCATCAGCCGACAACTTTGACATCAAAGCTGGCTTTTGCATTTAAGATTTAGAAAACTATTATGCAATAGAAAAACAGAAGATTTTAAAAACTATTCTATGTTTCTTCAAAAAAGAAAAAACTATATCCTATGCACTAATTCCGGAAAATGTAACCCAGGACAAAGATTTGGTAATAATACTGTTTTACGTATGATTGTTTTACGAAAAATTCCTCATCAGCTTGAGAAATGGATACAGTAGTTTCATCTCACAGGGATTCGTATGTTCTTAGTGTAGCATCACAATGGATGAGTATGTATCAGTAAATAAACAAGAAGAATAATATCGAATGTTTTCTGAGGGTCTTGTTGACACATAAAACTATACTTAACTTATTATACGAATACACACAGATGCAATTATTCCATTGATGTAATTGGACATTGTGCTACATTAATTACACTTTTTTAAAAAACTAATATTTGAGGCCCATCACTTAGCAATAGGCACCCATTAGTCAAACTGTTTTTATTTTAGATAATGATACGTCTATTATGTTTTACAAGAAGGCTTTGACTAAAAGGACGAAGAACAGCTCCAACTTGTTTAAAGGCCCAAAGTTACGTTGGGGAGACCTGCAACTGGGAAAATAGACTGAGCATCTCCACTTCGAAATCCATGGTCGACGTACACCGTCAAATTTGTGAACACTGTCTTTAATTGTCCTAAGCTTGCTAGTAAAAGCAGGTTGAGAATTTGGAGAGATGCTATAGCTAAACTCTTTGCCATCGTTTTGTTACAGAGAAGAACAAAACAAAGGAGGAGAAGAAAGAATGAAACAAGTTGGCGTGGTGTGAAGTATAAAGTTGATGAGGACTATTTGTAGGACCGCAATTGAGGAGGAACAGACCGAATCTCGTTTTCAAAATAAATAAATAAATAAAATTGATTGCAATATTACTGCGTTAGATGTAGCTCCACGTGCTTAAAGTTAATGTGGACATAATTAACGTGGACGTAATAGTTTTTTTTTTTACATCTACGTGGAGATAATTAATGTTTGTGTGTCTTGGAATTTTTCTTCTTTCCTTTTTGTGATAACAATCAAATTCATTTCTTTTCCACTCACTTACATTTTTGTGAATCTCATTCATTTAACATTTTCCAACTCTTTGCACACTGGCGTTAATTATGACTTTCTAGATCTTTCGGATTAATTAACCCATAACCTTTATTTTCTATGCTCTTTACAATTCGTCATATCTTTCTATTATTCTACTCCTTTTATTTGGTTCAGTTATTTTATCAATTCTAAAATATAGAAAAGAAAAATTTTCTATAGTCTATAATTTCTTTTTTTTAACATATTATTCATACTAATTCATTCATGTTGTTAGATTCTTTTTAAATATTAAAAGTCATGCTAATTAATTCATGTTATTAATTAGTCATTCATGTTATTAGATAGTCATTTATTTATTTATTTTTAGCAACAAAATAGTGGGATTTAAGAAGTTTGGAGGGAGAAAGGGGATTTGAACTCAAAACCTCCAAATCCTAAGCGCCTTAACCTTGGCAGAGGGAGGAGCATTTAAGATTGAGGCCCCAAGAGGTCCTTCCCTACTAAAAAATTTTAAAAATATTAGTAATTGATAAAAAGTTCAAATATGGATTACAAAAAGGTCAAATATGACATCATTTTTAAGTCAAAGTAGTATTGACAAGTTTAAAGAGTAATTATTAAATCCTGAGGTGACAATCAATTTTAAGGATAACTACTATTGCAATATTACTGAAATAATTAGAAAAGCCAAATTTGACAACCAATTATAAGGCAAACCTAATTCATATTAGCATTAATAGTCAAACAATTGAAAAGGCTCGGGATGAAAAATCGATTTTAGGCATAAAAAGTATTGATAAATTTACTTAATTAATTAAAAAGACTTATGGTGACAATCAAATTTACGGCTAATTAGTATGGGTTAATTTTATATACACTACTCTCATTGGATGCATGCCACTTAATTCCTGTTTGAATTTAAATTTCATTTTTTTATACACTTAGACTCATGTAGCATTCATTCAAGGATATTAGTATGTACATTATCAATGTATGTTAGATTAACCCAATCAATATTTGCAACTTTAGCAAAAGAATTAGAAAGGTCTAAATTAGCAATTTGTTATAAGACAAAGTTTACTAAGCAATCACAAAGGCCTAAGATGTGATCAAGTTTAAAGCTAAGTAGATTTAGAAACATAAGTAAATAATTGCAAAAATCTAGTGTCACAATCAATTTTAAAGTTAATTAAAATTGACAATTTAAGTCAAACAATTAAAATGTCCAAAGAGATATACAATTTATAAAGGCCAATTCATATTTGCAATATTAATCCAAGCGGTTGAATATAAACCACTTCGTTCTTTTTATTTTCTCCGGGTCATATTATGAATTTTGTGTTGTCATCTGTTTTCTATACGAGTACATGATGTTCTTGTCATGTGATTGAATATTCAATCTCTTGCAATATCGTTTAGTCAGTTATATCTTGGGTGTCGTCAAGTTACACGCTAGTACAATACGTAGTGGTGTCAATTGGGCGGGTTGGGTTATTAGTGGGTGGATCAAAGATAGGTTTAGTTGAATTCAACCCAACTAACTTTTTTTACTTTTGGTTAGGCTTCCTAATTGGGTAAAGTTAAACCCAAAACCCAAATGACCCGGCAAATATTTTTTACGTCTCTATATATTCACATCTTTTATTATTGTGTACACAAACTATACAAACATTTTGATACACTTATAAACTATTTCTTATACATTCACACATACACACATACTAACACACTCACACACACATTTTTCACACACTTTCACTTGAAAAAATGCTTACAAATTATTCTTGGCAAATTTTCACACTCAAATACACATTTCCCTCTTTCTTGTACATTTTTGCAATCCCTCCCTCTTCCTATGAGTAGAGTTTAACTACCAGATGGATGTGCAATGGTCAACAGGATTGAAAAAAAAACCGAGGAATCCTTTGCAATCATGTCTGTACTTTTACCTTTCCATTTAAAAAATAAAATTTGTGTGTTACAACAATTAAGAGACCAAAAGAAGAGGAAAAATTTTGAATAAAAATTAGTATTTTTTTTTTCAAAATGAGTTTTTAATGTTATATTTTGAAATGGGCAGCAAATGTTATAGAATTTTGCATATGGAAATAATTAAGATTTTCAAATTTCAAAAGTACCACATAATATTGTAAGAAACCTCAAAAGAGGTCAATGAAATTTTCCCTTTTACAATGGAAAACTTGTCACTGATACAAAATAGCAGTAGGGCAGATGCAATTCCTAACGATGTAGCAATTCGAAGAGACAAAAAGTGCATTAGGTAAATGAATTTTCCTTTGGTTTTCTTTCCTTGGTCTCCGTTTGGATTAGTTGTTTTAGGATTGTTTTTCAAAACAAGATCTTGTAGCATTTGGGATGTGAAAAACTACTATAACTGTCTTTCAAAAACTTTTTGAGTGTGTTTTTGGGATAATATTTTGTGGTATTTTTAAAAGTAAAAATTTATTTGGGTCAATTTTTTGGAGCATTTTTAAAATTAAAATTATTTGAGATAATCTTTTGGCATTTTAAAATTAAAATTAATTTTAGGTATTTTGGGGATTTTACAATTAACAATTTATTTTAGTATTTTTAAAATTAAAATTTATTTGATGGCTGGGTTAATTTAAAAAAAATACCCCAAATAAATTATTTCAAAATACCCTAAATAAATTTTAATTTAAAGATGCCCAAAAAATACCCCAAATAAATTTTAATTTTAAAATGCCCTAAAATTGTCCCAAATAAATTTTAATTTTAAAATGTCCCAAAATACCTTTCAATAAATAAATTTTGAATTTTAAAATGTCCCAAAATTGTCCAAAATAAATTTTAAATTTAAAATGCCCCAAAATTACCAAAATAAATTTTAATTTTAAAATGTCCCCCAAAATTACCCAAATAAATTTTAATTTTGAAAATGTCCCAAAAATAACCCAAATAAATTTTAATTTTAAAATGCCCCAAAATTACCCCAAATAAATTTTAATTTATAAATGCCCTAAAAATTACCACAAATAAATTTTAATTTTAAAAATGCCCCAAAATACCCCAAATAAATTTTTAATTTTGAAAATACCCCAAAAATTATCTCAAATTAATTTTTAATATTAAGAATGCCCTAAAAAATTACCCCAAATAAATTTTTAATTTTAAAAAAGTCCCAAAAAATTATCCCAAATAAATTTTTTATTTTAAAAATGCCTCAAAAAATACCCAAAAAATTACCTGAAATAAAATTTTAATTTTAAAAACACCCCAAATATATTCCAAATAAATTTTTAATTTGGATGGGAGGGGCAGGGTGAGGGCGAGAGAGAGGGAAGGTGGAGCAGGGGAGGGAGAGAGTGGGAGGAGGAGGTGGTGGTGGGGTGGGGTGGTGGTGGTGGTGGTTGGTGGTGGTGGCTGGAAGAAGAAGGGATAATTTTTTATTTTTGTATGTATAAGTTGTTTTTAAAATATTTGTTTGGATTGGTATTTTTGAAATTATTTTTGGTTGGTGTATTGCTATTTTGATTTTTTTTTTAAAGGTTGGGTAATGGGTGCCTAGACAAAAAACCCAACCCGCCCAATAGAGAAGTTGTGTTTCTCTAACCCAACCCATGAAATCCCATAAACCCACTAACCCAACTCATCTTTTAAAATTAATAGGTGGGTTGGGTGGGTTGTTGGGTTTTGGATTTAATTACCAGGTCTAACAATACGTGTAGAATTGGTTTGCCTTCTCTTTTTATTTATTACTTTTAATGCTAGCCTTGATTTCTGTTCCACTTTGTCATTGGTTTGACTTACCACTACGTCTGTATTACAAAAGTCTTCGAAATATCTGTCTATTGTATTATGACCTTTCCTCTTCTCTTAAAACTCTATTTAGTATTTACGTGTAGAATTCCTCCACCACAAAACAAAGTAACAAGTCCAAGCTTTCTTTTTCATTGAAAGAACTACAACAATGATTGTTGCCTAATTGGCTGAGCTTTACTTATTTTAGCTGCTGAAATATCCCATAAACGATATCCAGTAAATTTTTGAGCATGACGTTTTTATCCAAACAAAGACAAGTGATGGGATAAAGACCAGTTTTAAGATTTAATAATGATAAGTCTAGCACATAAATGCACACATCAAACACAAACCAGATACACAAACACTGGCGTACAAAGAGTCTTGTGGTGCGATTTTTTTTGGGTTAATTGCAATTTGCAGTACTCCGAGTCTAATGCTGATAGCAGTTTGAACCATAAACCATCGATTGTAGTATTTAAGAGCTTATACTATCTACTTATAGTACATTCTGTAAATTCATTTATAAAATCTCTCCCCATTTACGGCTTTTTTTTTACAATAAACCCTGTTATGCTTTTTTTGAATAGAAAAGGCTTTAGTGCCACTCAATGAAAAAGAGATTTTCACGAACAATTGTAATTTCGGGCTTGCTAATGTCATTGTATTAATAAATGGGGAGAGATTTTATTGTTTCATAGCTAACTTGATTAGTGTATCGTGAGACTAAGGAAGATCTAGTCTAATGGTTAAGGTTGAGACACTAAGAATAGAGGTCTTGGGTTCAATTCTCCCTTTCTCTTCCCTACTTCTTAAAATCCACTCTTTCCCTATTGAATAAGGAAAAAATAAATAGTGTGTCACAAATTAATAGTGCAAGTAATAAAGTACTGAATTCGATAGTTTAAGATGCTAAATGCAAACAGTTCAATAAGCAATTGGACGAAAGTCTTTCATAGGGCAGCCGATACTTCCATAACTATAATTTCAGTGCCACGGCCAATTTCCCTCATATGACAAGTTTGCCCTTGCTGGTTAAACAATTTGACTAGTGACTATCAAGGTTAAATCTATCATTTTGGTCAAAATGTGCTATGGCATTAAAATTTGACTATGTCATTATCATTTGCCTTTTTATAGTCACTTCTCCATTAGGTTTGTAGTTTATCTTGTAGACCCACCTCACAATGGTTTTTTTTACCAATTGGAAGAGAAGTGAAATCCCACGTGTCATTCTTCTCAATGGCATAAATTTTTCCATCCATTACTTTCATCCAATGATTATTATGGGCTGCCTTCTCATACACTACTGGATCAAAATCTGTAAACAAAGTAAAATAAACAATATCTTCATCAGAAGAAACATCATCAGGAGTAATTATAAAATCTTGTAAACGAGCTGGCATCTGCCACTAACCCTATGGACGTCCAATTAACTCAACCTGTGTACTTTGAGCAATTGGTGATGGCTGAACGTCATCATTAGCCTCATTTTCTTGATAATTTAAAATCACTTCATCTGTTTTGGGATTTTCAAGAAACCAGGCCAAACTCCTTGTCAGCCCATTTTTGAGGGAAAGGAGGATGGGAGTGAAAACCCTCGTCGTTTTGGGTTTTAGTTGGAAAATGCTTTTTGGTTAAAAAATTGATTTTGATTTTGAAAAGAAATGGGTCATGGGACTACAAAATATCGATTTGGACCCAAAACAAAAGTCTAGAAGAGGGTTTTTAGAAAAGTTTGGAGTCGCCACTTGGTATGGAGTTTAGGTGTACCAAGTCACCAAAAAATTTTAATTAATGAAAATAAACTAAGAGAACCCCTTTTTTAGACGACTCCAGGTCTTTGAAAAACTAGAGAAAAGGTCGAGGTCACGAGCTTGAAAGAAGGAAGGCAAAGATTCGATGTTACTCGTCTCTAAGGCACCCTTCTAACCTAGCCAAAGCTAGTTGCGTGATTTAGTTAAAAATTTCCTAATTCTAACTTTAAAATTTATCACATTTGGATGTTATCTATATGGATGCAAAACCTAAATCTAATGTTGGATCGAGAGGGCAAAATGTCTCCTTGAGGTTTGATTGGAATTGATCACATTGTGTCATCCAAATTGATCCCTCGAGGAGGTCACGAAAGATGCAAATGATGAGACTTGAACAAACAGAAAATAGGGTTTTCAAAAGAAATAAAATCTCAAGGAAAAGAAATTGGATTTTGAAAAGATCAATTTTAAGTGCAAGAGGAACTTGAATTTTCAAAAGATGCAATTTTAAGAAAAATGGATTTTGATTCTGAATTGCTAAACATGAAGAAGAAACTTGATTTTTAAAGAATGATTTTGATAGAATTCAAAATAATGCATATGTATGTCCTAAGGAGGGATAATGCAACATAATGGGTGTGGGGACTAAATTCGTGACTTTAGATCTTCCTTTTCATAGAAGGAAATAAAAGCGTGTTAAGGTTAGGAAGCCATACTTGCTCTTTTTCCTAATTCAAAGGGTAATGCCTTAAATGCACTAATCTATTTTTTGACGAAAAAGAAAACTAAATGAGATGTTTTGCATACGGGATGGGAGAAAAATAACATGCAAAAATGGAAAAGAAACTCTAAATGTGAAAAGTGTGTGAAATTTGTATCTAATGCATGGACGGCATTAAGGGTCTAGCATTGGACTAGCCCTCGTCAAAAAGTTTTCACTAACATTGGATTAGAGAAATCGAAGGAAAAGCTACAACTAGCATTGGACTAGTGTGGTGACGTCAATACATTTACACAATAAACGTAGACATGATAATAAAGCAAGTAAACACATAAAAGCACATAAACACATAACACATAGGCATAATATATAGATGCAAGACTCTAGGAAAGCAAGTAAACACATAAACATGCAAGCATGCAAAATAAGCATATAAAACCTAATTATTACATTGGGGGAACCTAAATACATTCTAAGGAGAAAAAATCGGAATAATGATCTAACTATTACATTTTCTAGAATAAATACACTTTTGCAAAATTAAATCTATCTATTACAACTTGGCATCCGGGCTCCAAATGATTTACCCAAAATTAAATGACATAAATAAAGACTAGACATGAATAAAAGCAAAGGAAAACTTAACTTAAAATATGCAAGATCATGCAAAAAACACATAAGAGCACATAATAGAAGTTGCCATCCCTTGATGTGATGCCTTAATTGAATCCTTAAATGAGGGGAATGGTTATCTAAGACTCAATGTCAACAAGGGATCAAGGTACCAATTTAAAGGAAAAATCAATCAAAAATTCAAAGAAAAGGTATCAAACAGATTCTACAAGCAACATGGACAAGACTAGGAAATACCAATAATAGAATAAGATTCGGAACAAAAGGGAAATAGCAACAAACCGAGAACGAGAGAGGTTACTACGGAGAAGAAACGCGAGCAGAGCAGCGCAACTAAGTCCGCGGTTACATACAAAATGTAAAGCTCGGAACGCGACAGAAAGCGGACTCAGCAGAAGCGTCTCTTCCCATCTTCAAAATATTAGGAAGATTGCTTCCGCTTTTCGTGACAATAACACAAACAAAATTTTCAGAGGCAAGGGGATCTATTTAAAGCATTAAACATCATTCAAATCATGACAAAAAGAGCTAAAACAGAAAAAGGCCAAATCTTAAGCATCAACATCATCTAATAGACAAAAAAGGGGGAAGGGAAAAACTGTCAGACTAGAAACGCGGGAAGTTATGCGGACCGGCCAGCGTAACAACCCCGCGTTTCTTCACATCTTCAAATATTCAGAAACGCGGACCGCATTACGCGAACCAATCCAGCAGCAGAGTCCGCTTTCACATCTTCAAACATTCAAGAGGAAGCGCGAATCGGTGAGTATTCACGAAAGAGGTCCGCGTTTCTTCACATCTTCAAAACGTGAAGAACATTTTTCCAGAAAATTTTCAGAAATCACAACAAAATCAACACAGAAGCATCAAACGTCTGATTTTAAACGTCAGAACAAGACTATTAGCCTTACCAAGGCCTTGTAAACACAACATGCTCATATAACAACCAATAATCATCATCAAATGCCATAAAACTTAAAAAAACACATTTAAGACCTTGGTTCCACCAAAAGGTCTGATTTCTAGCAATTTTCGACCAGAAAAAATAATAGATAGAGTAAAAGAAGACTACCTGATTTGGAGGCTTGAAAAGAACGAAAAGGAATCACCAAACTTCAAGAAATCTTCACTAAAAAAAAAGAAACCCTAGTTTTTATCTTTTCTCTCTTTTCTTTTTTTTTCTTTGATTCTCAATCGTTTTTTCTCTCTTTCTGCTCACTCTTAGCCTCCCTCTCCTCTTTTTTTTCTCCTCTCCTTTCAGAAAACCCTAACATGGGTGATTTATAGGCATTAAACCCTACAACCAAAGGCTTGGATGCATTTAGGGTTTGTTGGTTAATTTTGATCATTAGATGGGGTGTTAGATTAAGGGTGAGTTAGGGATTAACTAAATAGGTTTCTTGATGCTCAAGTCAAGAAAATACAGCTGGAAATGAGGAGAAAAGGCTGAAAAAATCATGCTGTATTTTTTTTTTTAGCCTCGATCAGTTATTGACCAATCCAATGTAGCAGTCCAGATTCTAAGCCCTTTTTTTTTTTAAACCTACAAAAATAAGAAAAATGTGTTAGAATATTCAAAAATAAATAACTAAACATTAATAGATAAAAACATAAGAAAACAATTGAAATAGCCAAAATTTGGTGTCTACACTCCTATTTCATCAAAAGTCACATCTCTACTCCTTATCACCTTCTGCGTTACAGGAATTTGTAAGTCCGGAAAATTTCACTGTAGCTAATAGAGGCACATTTCTCTCATTTATCATCAAGTTTTTTCTCAACTGATAAGGAACATAAGAATAAGTAATGCACCCAAATAGTCTGAGATGGCTAACAAATGGTCTTCTACCACTCCAAACTTCTTCCGGGGTTTTACCAGAAAGGCATCTAGTAGGACATCTATTCAACAAATAAATTGCACAAGAAACTAGCTCTGCCCAAAAGGATTTTGGCATAGTTTTTAACTTTAACATATACTTCACCATGTTCATTACTATTCTATTCTTTCTTTTTGCCACTCCATTTTGCTGTTGAGTATATCTGGTAGTCAACTGATGCAAAATACCATTTTTCTCAAGAAAATCATCACACTCCAAATATTCCTAACCCCTGTCTGTCCTCAAAATTTTAATCTGACAACCACTTTATTTCTCAATAAAATTCTCAAAAATCTTAGAAATATCACAAATATCATATTTTTATTTCAGAAAATATACCCAAACTTTTCTACTAAAATCATCAATAAAGGTAGTAAAATACCTGCAGTTACCATTAGAAAGAACCTCTACAGTACATAAATCAGAATGAATAATTTCTAAAGGTCTTTTGGCCATCCAAAATTTACCTGTTTAAAAAGCATTCTTGTGTTGCTTTCTCAAGATACACATATCACATATTCTGTCAGGATAGGCAACTCACCAACCATTATTTTATGAGTCAAAAATTCAAACTGTCAAAATTTAAATGACCAAGTTGCATATGCCATAGCCAATTATTGTCATCTATCACTATACTTAGATAAGAAAATTTTCAGCATTCAAATTCAATGGAAATAAGCGATTTGGAGTCATAGACACCTTTACAAACATTCTAATATTTTTATCAAAAAATAGTGCAAGTACCATCTCTATCTGAATGTCATATTTTTTCTCATAATTGGCCCATACTCAACAAATTATGATGCAATCCGAGAGCATAGAAAACAATAGAAATAAAATTAGTAGACCCATTTCTCAGGCTAATGGGGATTTTTTCCTTACCATACTGTTGTAAAACAATGTTATTTCCAAATTTAACTTCACTACGGATAGATTCATCAAGTTCAATAAATAATTCTTTCTTGCCAGACACATGATTGCTACAGCATGTATCTAAATACTATTTATTCTTATCAACCATGTCAACAGCATTACAAGCCAACAATAAAGTTTCAGATTTTTTACTATTATCCTTAACTTGATTGTCAGCAACATTAGTGTGAAAATTTCTATTTACATTTTCTTCAAATCTACATTCAAATTGTCTATGACCAAATTTTTCACAGTTATAGTAGATAATTTTTTGACAAAAATTGTTGTGAAAATTATTTTCTTTTCTAAAATTACTACCTCTACCTCTACCAGGACCACCTCTAAAATTAAAATAATTACCTCTATCGCATTTAGGATTTAGTGCACCTCCTCTGCCTCTATTATTGTAGTCATGACCATCTTTGTTGTTATAGTCACCTCTATTCCTTTGATTGGATTTACCTTGCTCCCTGATTTCATCATTGCTTTTCAAATTTAACTGCATCTACAGTGCCTTTTCAACTGTATCCTTCTCCGGGGTACCATCTAACTTCTCATTAATTCTTTATTCATGTAGAATTAATAATCCATACAAATTTTCAATACCCAAACTCACCAAATCTTTCATCTACTGGATCACAGCTACCACATGATCAAATTTCATAGATAAAGTATAAAGATCTTTCTCAACAAATGCTCTAGCAGGTAGTTAATACTGATTAAATGCCATCTCATTTTTAATATCTGATAAACGAGAAAAATAAGATTCAATGGATTCCAACCTCCCCATTGTCATAAGTTCAAATTTCCTCTTTAACATTATCAAATTATTCTGTTGAACCCTGTCAATACCTTTGTACATTCCAAAATATCCAAAGCTTCCTTTGCCGTGTTGGCCATGGAAATTTTTTCAAAAATCAACATATCAACTGTCTGATGAATCTGTGATAACGCCAAACTATTTCTTGCTTTCTCATCTTTACTAGTATCCTGTGCAAGTGGATTTTCAATATATCAATACAATCTACATCCCTTGAGATATATTTCCATCTGTTTCTACCAAAAATTGAATTCTGCCGTCATTTTCAATTTTTAAATAGAACAAAAAATATTAGAGTTAGAGTTTATTATAACTTAATCTACTATAACTTTGGTACCACTATGAAGGACCCAAAACAATTATCAAAACATAAATCCATAGAAAAATTCATAAAAGATTGATATATGAGACAAAGGAATTTTTTTATTAATTTGACGGAGGCTACGGCTAACTTTTACAATAAGAATTCAAAAACCCACACTACTGACATTAATTTATTGGTCTCGTAGGTAAAAACATAAACCAAGTATATTTAATTTATCGGTCAATTTTATATTTGTGGCCATGTAGGATTCTCTTAAGACTAGTACTAATAGGAGTCGGAGATGCATAAGGCTAAAAAGCTATGTTTTCGGACTTGACCGAAGCGAACAGGTTGAGCCTTTCGGGGTTCAGGGGTCGATGGGTCCGATCGGGGGTCAAATCGGATGATGTCATAAATATATATTAATAAATATAATCAAAATAGTATATAAAAAAATTTCCTTAAAATAGTATATAAAAAATGCCCTCAAATTGGTAGTTTTCAATTTTATATATATATAAATTTTTCTTAAATTGGTGATGTATGACTTTATATACAAATTTGAGAATTTTATATTTAATCACAAAATTGACTTAAAGAATATTATATATATATATATATATATATATATATATATAGGTAGAAATGTAACTTAAAAAATGTATTGGGCCCAAAAAAATATATATTGGATTAATTTTACACTTTATTAAAATAATGAGAGGTTAAAGCATATTTACTAAAACTTAAAAAGTGAGTTTGAAAGGATACGATGGATTACAGGTAAAAAAATAAAAAAAAATAAAAAAAAACTGGTCAAATGTCAAAACCCGGTCAACCGGTTCCCCCGGTCAAACTCGGGTTTTGAAATTTCCAATTTTTAAGTATAATTCGGAACGGATACCTGGCCGATTTTCGATTCAATCGGTCGGACCAGCCGGTCCGGTCCCAATTTAAAAACATGGCTAAAAAGCCTTTGTCCGTGGTACACATGTATATGCAAGTCTGTAGCCTCCAAGTACGTTTAGGGATGTCAGTAGCCTCGGGTTTTTGAATTCTTATTGTAAAAGCCGGCCGCCGCCTCCATTGAATTAATAAAAAAACTCCTTTGTCTCTTATATCAATGTTTTGTGAATTTTCGTGTGATTTTATGTTTGATAATTGTTTTGGGTCCTTCACTACTTGTCAACTGTATGGTGTACTTTGTAATTACATTGATACGTTTACGTATGATGATGTAGAAAAAGTCACAGTAAATAATGAATGAAAATTTAAGAAAACTCATGCAACTGTTGGGCATACTAGGCAGCTAGTCTCCGTGTATATCCGCACACCAAACCTACCAAGGAACTCTACTATTTTGTCTACTAGAAATTTTTTTTCTTTTTATAAACCTTTACAATTTGTAGCCATACTTTTATCTTTAGTATTTTTTAGCCATATGTTCATGAATGCTTCCAGAGCATTTTGCTAGCTTCACGGACATATTGTCGCTATAATCAGAGCTCTGAACTTTCAAGTACATATTTCCGGTCAATTCAGTTCTTGTAATCTAGTAAGCCAGTTGAGCTAATTGATGGAAAGTCTGAAGCCTTCGTAAGCAGTTGATAGTGGTCCATCTTATTCTTGTCAATAATATTTCCCTATTTCAGAGGTGAAGCAGATTTGTTGACGTACACATTTAAAGCTCCGTATCATTATAACCACATATGGTCCTTGGCGTAGATCACCCGGATAAGAATAACAAATTGACAAAACGGAAAATTGACGAAATACTGCCAAGACCAAAGAAAATAAAATTAAAAAAAAAAGAAAAAAGTAAGTTGCTTGATTAATTCTTGTTTGACAATCCAATTCAGCATTTAAACTTAATACTTTAGATTTTAATATGTTCAAATGTTTTGATAATAAAAGGTAAGAATATTTGAATTAATCGAATGGCATTAAATTTATTAGGTAAAACTTGCTCCAAAAAATAGGTAATAAACTATTCACCTATCAATTAATGTGATTTGCACTCAAATGTATCAATTTAGTACTTGATACTTGAATAACTTAACAAATTTAAGCTTTAGATTTCAATTTTTCAAATTTCAGTTTTATCAAACGCGTCCTTAATTTTAAACAATATAGAGAATGTGCTTATTTATTAACTTTAACTCAATAATTTTCAATCCATTTGGATTGTCTAAAACGCTTTTATGTTACACTATTTACTAAGTGACGAATGTCACCTCATTTCATAGTTATCACTTGATGAATTTTTATAGACACGAATTATCTTAATGGGATAATTTCAAAAACATCCCTTGAGGTTTCTCATAATATCACTTAGCTCCCTTGAGGTTTTAAAAATCTCACTTACTTCCCTTGGATTGACATATTTTGTAACATTTTAGCCCTTTTGAAGAAAATGCAAGAAAGATAAAACTTTTATTCCAATACTACCCTTATATTATCCATTTATGGAATTTACAATAACTGAAAATAAATTAAGGTTAAATTTTTACAAGGTGTAAATTCCTTGATTTAAAATATTTATTTTAGTTGTACTGAAACAAGAAAAAAATTACACTTTGAAAAAATTATACCATCAAAAATTTACACATATGAAGAGATCATTTAATTTTCAATAAAAAATATATCATGTATTAAAACATATTTTTCAAAAAATTTATTGAATTTCTTAATTATAACTGTACATGAAAATTTTCAAAATATTAATTACTCACTAAAATCCTCCCAAATGATTGACTTTTACTAGATTTAAATTATCAATGTCTTTTGCTATCTCAGTATGACCTCGATAGAGACAAATATAAACTATTATTAGATAGTAATTATTTTTCTTAATATACATTTTTTAGTTTAAAATTTTTATTTGGGTTTGAATTTTGGTTAAGTAGTTATTAAGAGTAAGGGTATCAATGTCAATTTGTGACCTTGAATAGGAATATTTAGTCTTGTCAAACGATAAGGGAGGTGTGAGATTTCAAACCTAAGGAGCTAAATATTATGAGAAACCCTGGGAGGTTTCTGAAATTATCCCTATCTTAATACATATGTGACAGAATATAAGACTAATAATGAACTAAGGATCTATCATTTCCAGTGATTTTGATCACTATAATTGTGATTTTCATTATTTACATACTTATAAGAGAGATTTGTGACAGATGCTCGTGTTATATTCCATAACGAATGTATTGTTTTTGTTATGTGACTCTTTTAATGTGTAATAAAATAAAATAGTGCATAGTATCTTTTTTGTATTTGTTCTATGCCACACCACCCATTTAGGTGGCAAATGTCTTAGCCGGCGGCAAAACAATGGAAATGCATCCAGTTGATCAACTTCAACGCCAGCCATCCCACTTTGGGTGACAAATAGTGCATAGTACTACGTACAATATGTTAATGAAGCCTTTGACTTACACACCAAAAAAAAAAAAAAAAAAACACTTGTTTCCATTATTAATTTTTCATTTCTGTCACTGTCTTTTCCTTTTTTCTTTTTTTTTTTGAGTTTATACTTCAATAAAAATTCAAGTTGTCATGATCAATTTACTTACCTACTATAAATCTTAGAGCTAAAACGAGATCCTATTCAACTCATTTTAATATGATTGGTGTAATTTGTCCTACGTGAATAATTCATGGTCTGATATGACTATACTATAGCCGACTTAATTTATGATTTTGAACGAGATACGAACCTTAATGACAGGATATCTAAAGAAAAAGGTATTGAAGTATAGCCTAATTACAAGAGCAGCTAACCATAAAATATTAGCTAATTGAATAGATTTGACTATCATGGCGGCTCTCCTCACAATGATTCATCTTTCTTTATTCCCTAAAAATTGCAGATGTGGTACGTTTCGTATTGTTTCTGTTGGATTGGTTTAACTTGTTACATTTTGCATTGTTAAAGTCTTGGATACACTTAAATTGATCTTTAATCACATCGACCACCGGACCCGTTAAACATCAGTTCTTGGAGCATAACTATGCACTTGAATTGTCAGAATAAATTTTGTTCTTTTTTTTTTTTTCTAATGAATGTTCAGTAGACACTCGTTAACACATTCTAAATTGTATCTTACTTAACATGTGAATATACACAATTACAATTAGTGCTCTCTTGCATTAAAATACTTTTCTAAATTAATTACACTTAAAAAAAACACTTGACCCTCATAATGACTGTTCAATGAGATTGAAAACTTGTTAGCCAAACTTTTTTTTTTGGGGAAAAAATCTGAGCGGCCATTAAACTATTGCTCGGATCAACTTTTGGCCATCAAACAATTTTTCGTCACTAATTGACCATTAAACTAACTAATCAGCATAGGCATAGCCATTTTGTTGATTATTACTCTTAATCTGAAAAATAATCACAACATGTGGCAAATTAAAATGGTATTTTTGTCTACTACTATTTTCTCTCTCAAATAATTATATTTTTTCCCAAATAATCAGAACACGTGGCAAATTGCCGTAGGGTTCCAAATTGAGTTCCCATTTCTTTCCCTCAAATAATCATGTTTGGGTATATGTTTGATGTCAAATATAATGAGAGTTATAGGGTCTGTTTAGTGATGGACAAAAATACCGTTATAATTTGCCACGTGTTCTGATTATTTTCCAAATTAAGAGCAATAATCAACAAAATGGCCACTGGTGTACTAATTAGTTAGTTTAGTGGTTAATTAATGATGAAAAATTGTTTGATAGCTAAAAGTTGACCTAAGCAATAGTTTAATAGCAACTCAAGTTTTTTACCCTTTTTTTTTCTAAGTATGAACTTTTTCTAATAGAAATAGAAGATTACAACTCAAATTCATATGACCAATATAAATGGAGAACATTTAATCAATATTATGACACACTCCTATGTTGAGAATAACATCTCATTGACAATGAAGTGCAACCTAATTGGTAAAATATTTTTTCTGTAACTCAAAGGTTATGGGTTTGAGTCATGAAAATAGTTGGTGGAAAACCATTATTGATCCTCTCTTGAGAGAGAAAGAGAGAGAGAGAGAGAGAGAGAGAGAGCAACATCATCTCATACATTGTGGGAGAAATGTTAAACTAGCTACCAAGACCAGGATTTGGACCCGAAGATGTTCATTATGCAAAACACCGTCAGCCAGGGCAAATGACTGACATATTGTACTTAACTAGGATACCATATTTCTAGTATATAATGCTTAAGCTGTAACGTAACTCTAACAAATACGTCAAAATGGAAATTGACATCGTCTGTGTGTTATATCACGATTGCTCTTTGATTTGTGCAAACCTCAAACTAATTCATCTCAGTAAATCAAAGAATATACCCAAATATACGAGCCAAGTAAAATTATATTCACGTCAAAAAACTCATATTATTATTTTGAATCCTCACGAATTGAGCTCTCCAGCTAAATTTAGTGGTTCACCGGTTGCTTCTTTGCAAAAACGTTAGCAAATGCTAGTGTGAAAAACAACTATAAATATAGCCTATCAACACAACTAAAACGTAGTGGTGAAAACAAACTCCAACACCATCCGCTGGGGACATCTTAGAACTTTCCTCCATTATCCTTGCAATGGCCAAGGCAGGAGATCTTCCACTCTACGAACGAAAACATCTTTTAAACACCATTCCAAGATTAATCGAACTTATAATTCTTTTTCTTTGCTTTTCCCTTCTTGGTTATCGCCTTCTGCATCTGAAAAACCACGGATTCATATGGCTCGTAGCTCTTTTATGTGAATCATGGTTCACTTTTACTTGGATTCTTGCCGTCAACATCAAATGGAACCCTATTGCCATCAAAACCTACCCCGAACGCCTTTTGCAACTGTGCCCAGCTAAATCCTTAAATACAAAATTACATATTTCTTGATTTGTGATTCATTTTCTTTTACTTATGTGTTTTTTTCGATGTTTTTGGTGGGATAACAGAATTTGGAGCTGCCCCCATTGGATATGTTTGTAACAACAGCAGACCCTCTTTTGGAGCCACCGATTATTACCGTTAACACAGTAATATCACTCTTATCTGTGGATTATCCAGCCAACAAATTGGCATGTTATTTGTCTGATGACGCAGCTTCACCTCTTACTTACTATTGTCTTGTGGAAGCATCCGAGTTTGCTAAGCTTTGGATCCCCTTTGTAAGAAGGCATGACGTTCCGGTTAGAGCTCCCTTTCGGTATTTCTCCGACCAGAACTTGTTCACCGGAAATAGTTCATCAGAATTCCAAGAAGATTGAAAATAATGAAGGTAATTTTAAGCTGGTATCCTTTTCTAATTAGATTGTGTAAAATGGTTAATCATTATGGACCCTTGCTCCTGAGTAAGAAGCCAAAAAAGGACGAATGAAAAAAATAAGGAAAAAAGGGAAACAAACTCTTAAATTTGAACCTAAAAATGGGTTCATTTTTTAAGTCTTAGTTTTAAAAGTTAATGATATATAACCTCTAGAGGATTTGTTGTAATTATAACTTCTTCTCTGTTGGAATGATGTTGACGTTGCTACGTAGATGAATCATATGAGTGAGGAAGTAAAGACAACGTACTTCTTTGTCTCTACTATGTGGACGAGTACACACAGCTGTGCCAAAAGATTGACGAAGCTGGTCAAAATCTGTGCCATGTGAACTCGCTGAGATTTTGCAGCTTTGGACAAGCTTGAAAGGAGAAACCATCCAACCATCATCAAGGTTGTATTTCTATATCTCCATATTTTCTTGGCCTCCAAAACCCTTGCAAAACAATTATTTTAAGCATATTTATCTATGCCAAGGTAAATACCAATTTGGTATTTATTTGAATGAATAGGACTTTGCGATTTATTGATTTAGTCCCTAAACTATACTACCAATGTCATTCTAGTACTTTGATTTTCTTTAAAGGTTCTTTTAGTTCATAGGGATGAGAAATGGATGAATGATTTATTCTGACATATCTAATGTTTGGTTGCATTTTATAATTAAATTAGATATCCATGTTAACTAAATTAATCCTCTAGAGGGATAAAATCATCCATGGGGTCTTGTTTGTATTATTTATTTGGGATAATTGTGGGGGGATAATGATTTATCGACCTTTTACCTTTATTAAGAAAGATAAAATCTACAACTATATTAATACTTTGACTATTTCATCAATCTCTCCCAACTCCATTGATCTCTCTAACTCTAGTTGTCATCAC
Source organism: Gardenia jasminoides (assembly GCA_013103745.1). Taxonomy (NCBI): domain Eukaryota; kingdom Viridiplantae; phylum Streptophyta; class Magnoliopsida; order Gentianales; family Rubiaceae; genus Gardenia; species Gardenia jasminoides. The sequence goes on along the minus strand of CM023101.1, from coordinate 29,037,285 downwards.
TTCATGTTTGATGACTCAAGCAATCTCTCTAACCCAGTTGTGGTTTGATTAGATTTTTTGTCATTTTATTAAGTAATCTTTGGATTGTCCTTCGATATTTATTTTTGTTATAAGTGATGCATTGTGGAATAAAAATCACAATTAGCAAGTATGCTTTTATTTATATGATTTGTTTTTATTTTGGACGCCAACTTTGATTATGGTATACTTATGAAGACATGAAAAGCTAATTTTAAGTAAAACTTTTTTATACTTATTTGCTGCAAATTCTAAATTTAGTTTGTCAAGGTAATATATTTAATTTTAGTATTTATTTCAATATTGATTAAATTTTAAAAATAAATACAATATTTTAGTGATAGGGGCATTTCGGTAAATAAATCAATAATCGCATCTCATCCCACACTCCAACCAAATATGGGATGAGATGTCTGCTACTATAATCCAATCAAATATTAATAAACCAAACATTGGATAACAAATATGACTAATCCCATGATGATTAATCTCAGGATTAATTATCCGAGAATGAGTCCTCTCATCTCATCCGATTAGTGAACCAAACGAACCCTAAGTGTGGAAACTTCATTTCAATGGAACTTTAGCCCAAAACTTTAGTGGACATTAGATAATTATAGCCTATATGCTACAATTTCTACTTTGCCTATAACTGAATAAGTTTTAGATTGGAAGTTCCATCCAAAAAGAGATTTCAAGAGTTCTTGTTGCTTAGAAACCTTTAGAGAGCTCCAAAGGCATTTAAGATAAAGTTTTGGTGACCAAAATGCTTCAAAAAAAAAAGAAAAAAAAAAAAAAGAACTTCAGTGACCAAACTAGTAACTATCCCATTCTTGGTGCATGAGGAAAGTTTAAGTGAAAATCAGCTTACTTGGTGCAATAAATGGGACATGTTGACTTGTTAAACAATATTTATTACCCCAAAATCATCAAAGTTATCCAATGTGCAATGTAGGTAATATCGAAGGACAAGGAAGGTCATCCGGATGGGCGGCCACATCTTGTCTACATCTCCAGAGAAAAGAGCCCAAAGCATGCTCATCATTTCAAAGCAGGGGCAATGAATGTTCTGGTAAAACCGAATTTTACTGGAGTAGTAATCAATTTTCCATTTTTCAATTGAGATTTCATTTTATTTTTACCAAAATTAACGTGCATAAATCTTGATAAATTACTTTGAACATTTTCAACAGACAAGAGTCTCTGGTGTGATGACAAATGCCCCTTTCATGCTAAATGTGGACTGTGACATGTTTGCTAATAATCCACAAGTTGTTCTACATGCAATGTGCCTCTTCTTGTGTCAAGGATGAAAAGGATTGCGGATTTGTGCAGTTCCTCAACACTTTATGATGGATTGAAGGATGACCCTTTGAAACCAAATGGTTGTGTTGATGGAAGTAAGTAAATCTTCATCATTCCATGGACAAAATTTTCCTTCTTCCTTTTAGTCAAATTCCAGTAGTGAATTTTTCGGGTTAAGAATCTTCTATTCTACTATCTGAACTAATATCTATTTCACTTTTCATTTGCTAATCATGTGTAATTCTCTTGCGAGGTTTGTTCATAGTTATACTTCAAGAATGTACATTTTTTTTTTTCAAATTGTTGTTAACATTTTCTCCAATAAATCATATTATTTACAAACCTTCTCCAAATCCTAAGTGATGCATTAAAACTCGCAGAGAAAAAGCGTTTCAAAGAGTAGAGGCATCATCTTTTTTTTTCTTTTTTTTTTATTGGAGGAGTAGAGAAATCTTCTTGAAAAAGTTTTTCCTTCACAAATTTTTTCCAGGAAAATGCAGAAACTGAAACAAAGGCCATTCTTACCTTGTTTGATGTTGTTTGATCAGTACCTTGCGGCAGGACTTGCGGGGCATCAAGGTCCCTTCTATGGAGGGACAGGGTGCTTTCATAGAAGAAAAGTCATATATGGATCATCACCAGAGGACAAACCAGACCATGGTATTATGACATTATTAACTCTCATCTTTGTTTGATTCTCTTGCAGAAAGCTATTTTGAATTGGAAGTATAGTTACGTTATTCTTTTTTCTTTTTGGTAATAAAGTCTAATCTATGTCAAGCAGGGAAATTTTGTATAAATGGACTCCGTCGATGGTATTTTCTTGAAGTGGGTATACTCTTTTTATATTTATTACAAAAAGAATTTTTTGCACAACATATATGTTGTTACACAGTCATAAAAATTGGGTAAATTGTATATAACCCTCCTATAGTTTTGTATAATATTGGATGACCCTCCTAAGTATTCAAAATAGATATATAACCCCCCTGTGGTATTATATAAAGTGAAAAATAGATGGAATGCATAATCAGTTACAATGACTAAACCACACAAGCTCTAGAAGTGTGTGTGACGAGATCATAATATCCACTTAATCCCCCTATGATTTGTATGAATATCCACTTTATCCTTCTAATTTTTATATTTATCCATATAATCTCTCTATAGTTTTGTACAAGGTGACTAAAAGTTGTTTGATTTAGTATTTAAGTAAGCATAGTAGTATTTCAACTAATGATGTCACATAGGCTACGGCTAAATTTCCAGCTTGCATGAAACCATAGTAGATAAAGTGGATATTTTAAGTATTAGAAGGGTTATATGGTAATAGATGAAATTACAGAAGAGTTATCATAATTTGCTCATAAAAAAATGTGTATTGTGTAGGATAGGTCAGTATTTGCCTTTTCTATAGATAATTCAAACGTTATAAATATGAAACAGTTTCCACCCCCAAAGTCATTGTAATTGAATATGACGCCAGAAAGACTTGTTACAAGTTATTGCAATTTCAATTTTCAGGAAAATTAAGCTCGGAAGATTTAGAGAAAACTTACGGAAAATCTACGAAATTCAACAAATTAGTGGCTCAAGCTCTGTCATCGTCAAACACAACCGCAGAAATTCCTGATTCTATCTCCAATTCTATTGATGAGGCATGCCAAGTTGCTGATTGTGGGTATGAATACGGTACTGCGTGGGGTAAAGAGGTAAACGTTATACCTACAATTTGTAGTTTGATTCATTCCTTTGACTATTGCCCTCACTACACTGAATCACATGTACGCTAAATATTATTTAGCCTATTTTACATTCAAACACAGTCTTGGTCTAACTTTACCTTTTGAAAAAATCAAAGGGTGCATTTGACAAAATTGAAATCTGAAATCTAAATTTTAAAATCTGAATTTGTTAAATTATTAATTCTTAAGTTTTGAAATCTTAACGTTTGAGCATATTTTGCATTAAGTGATAAATGAATAACTTATCAATTATTCTTTGAAGTAAATTTTGCCTAGGTAATTCAGTGGCACTTAATTAATTAAGATTTTCTATTTTTTTATTATCAAACACATCTAAATGTGTCAAGGTCTTAATCATTAAGTTTAAGTGTTGAATTTGAATTATTGAACAAAGCCTAACATTAAGGTGCTACTTAATCCAAGTTCACAAAGGAATATTAACAATATTGTTACGGTTTTCCATAGTGAAAATTGAATGTCACAACTTTCATTGATGAGCTTAATTTTTAAGGATGTTGATTTACGAGTAAAAATAAAATTACTAATGTAAACAGATTCTTGTGAAAGAATTTAGTTGTATAAATATAAAAAAAAATGATAAAGAAATGAAGAGAAAAGCAACGGAGAGGATCTTAACCCATATGCCTAAAGGACACACAACAAGCACACCACTATTCATTATGATTCTAATTGGATTATTTAGGGGTGTACAAATTCGAAAATTTCCAAATTTCCGACCGAATTCAAATTGAATTCAGAAAAAATGAAAACGGAATTGATAATCGGAACTTCCGATTTCAAAAGTGGTGAATTTGGTTCGAATTCGGAAATGAGTTTTTTGAAATCGGAATCAATTTAATGAATTCGATTTCGAATTTGAATATTATATAATATACATACATATTATATATTATTTTTATTATATAACAATATTATGTTAATCTTATAAATATATTATATAAAAATGTGTTAATTGATTAACCCATACAATAATTTTAGTTTAATATTTTATTATGTTTAATTAACTTATAATATAAAAATTAAAATTAGAAATTGAAAATTGAATTCACTGAATTCGGTTATTTACCGAATTCTGAATTCATTTCGGAATGAATTCGAAATAGAAAATTTGGAAATTGAAATCGGAATCGATCGAATTCTACAGGTTAATTTTTTCAAAAAAATTCGATTTCAAATTTCCGAACTTCGTATTTCGATTTCGATTCACACCCCTAAACTTATCTTATCCTTTTGCGTGAGCTTTCAGATCGGTTGGATATATGGGTCTACCACGGAAGATGTACTTACTGGGCTTAATATCCACTGGAGAGGTTGGAGATCAATGTGGTTGAGGACCAACCCAAAAAGCTTTCTTGGGTGCGCACCGTCATGTGGACCAAATACACTGATCCAGCAAAAGAGATGGTCAACTGGTCTTCTTGAAATTCTATTTACGCCTAAAAGCCCATTCTACGGAACTCTCTTCGGAAAGTTGGAATTAAGGGAATGCATGGCCTATCTGTGGGTCCTTCTTTGGGGCCCAAGGTCCATCTTTGAAATGTGTTATGCTGCTCTGCCTGCTTATTGCATTATCACCAACACTAATTTCCTGCCAAAGGTAAAGGCTACCCACGTTTGCTTAGCAAAATATTCATTCTATTTTTTTTCATAAATAGATAATCATATGATTCATATCCAACGGGTAAGCTTAGCTACCCATTTTATTAAATAAAAATTAATGAATGTACTATGAAGACTATTTTTTTTTATCATAATAGCTAATCATATCTGACAGGTGAACTTAGCTACCTATTTTATTAAATAAAAATTAATGAAAGTACTACGAAGGGGGAGATATAGACTTTACCTCTTAACAGGAAACCAAACATTACCTAATGCAAATCTATCTAAATTACAAAGGCCTCTAACAGGCTTAGGTTATAGAGTAAATGAGGAGCACAAAAACAAATGTTAAGAAGAACAGCCCAAATTTGCCAAATAAAAAAATATTCTTTCTATTCATCTTCCTTTTTCGCCTTCCTCTTTGTAAGATTTAGTTATCATGAACTCGAAAAAAATAGATTCTTTGTTTTCTTTTCTGAGATGTGCACAAAGGTCCATGAAGAGTTCATTCAATATCCATTATCTATGCAAAATTACTTATTAGATAATTGTAACTGTATATAACCAACATAAACACGTTTCTTTTTAAGTTTTTAACAAGATATATTAGGAAGGAAAGAGATAATAAGCATGGAGATCCTAACCTCCCGTTCTGAAAAGTGGAAATAAAGCCCCTCAATTTTTTCTTTCCTTTAATAATTAAGCCTTTCAACTATTTCATCATATTTGATTCCTAATTAATATGACAGAAAAAACTATATGAAACGAGCATATGGTATGAAGTGACATTTTTGTTGATAAATGTTGTCTACTCCCATTTTCACCCGTCAATTTATTAGCATATGGTATGAACATGACATTTTCATAGACAAATGTGGATAGAAGAGTGATCCGGCAGAAATTTTTACGCTTTCAACATGCAGGGGTCTCAACTCTCAATGCATCATTTTAATACGAGGGATTAATAATAGATATTATGTAATTGTTAGGCCTATTTGTCGTTTTAATCTTTTTTATTATTTTTCGAGACTCAATTTCTTGACTAATAACATATGAATTTTTTGTACATGCAGGTGAACGAACCAGCCATACTAATACCAATTTCCACTTTCGTGGTCTTTAACATGTATTGTCTATCAGAATACATTCGAGCAAAGCAATCAATAAGGTCGTGGTGGAATAACCATAGAATGGCTAGAGTAATTGCCATGACTGCATGGGTATATGGAGTTCTAAGTACCATATTCAAGATCTTGGGGTTGTCTGAGACAGTATTTGAAGTTACAAGGAAAGAGCAAGGTTCAAGCACTGAAGAGAGTGATGAGAAGCCAGGAAGGTTCACATTTGATAATTCACCAGTTTTTGTGCCTGGCTTAACCATTTTGATGGTTAATTTGACTGCTTTGGGTATTGGATTCTTGGGTTTCATACAAGGGAATGGAGGTAAAATAGAGTGGGGAATTGGAGAATTGGCATGTAGCATATGGGTGGTCTTATGTTTTTGGGCATTCTTGAAAGGGTTATTTGGAAAGGAAAATATGGGATTCCATCATCCACAGTTTACAAGTCTGCAGCTCTGGCATTTGTGTTTGTGCAGATTTGTAGATCAAGCTGGGGAGTATGAGACTTATTCTGTTACAAGGTTAACTTGTTAAGTATTGGTTTTGTACTTGTATTTATCTTCTGAAATTTACTTGTTCATGTAAGAAAGATTTCATCGTTGATAATTTTTTTGAAAAAGTGATATAATAGTGCAACACTTTATTATTAAAAAAAAAAAAGAATGCGTGTAAGCTAATGCAATGTTTGAAAAGCATGTTAAATATTTTTTCAAAACAGATATTTTCCAAAAATTCCCTTTTTGTTTTAATTTTTTTTTCAACAAAAGAAGATTGGGAAATTGGGATTTAAGAAATAAAAAGGGATATCTATTTTGAAACAATGTTTAGCACAAGGAAAAATTGATCAACTTTAACTATTAGATCAAGACTTTCTCGACTAAATAAACGACTCCAAAGTTAATATCGTATCAAAATGATTTTTGAAATTTAAATGAAAATAACTCAAGGTTGATGATTACCATTTTGACCAATGCGATCCCCAAAACTTTGATGAAACTAAAATATGGTTCCTAATTTTCCTTGATCTTTTGTCAGCCATTTGATATCCAAGAAGCCATGTGGACATTATTAGCAACTAATAAGTAACAAACTAGGCTATCCTGGTGTCTCCATTGAACCCAAAAACAGGTTGTCTTGGAACCAGAACCACTGTTGTTTCTCTTGGAGGAGTCCTTTTAAGGTTAGTAGGAGCTTTTAACAAGTGAGATGTATGCCTGTTTCAGTAATTAATCTGCAAAAAGTGATAAACTCAACTCCTTAATCAGAGAAACAAACAGAAATACACAGTTGATTGTATTTTATTTGTACTTTCTTGAACTCTATTCTTATGATTTCATGAACTACAGGTAAAGATTTATATCCTCCTCTTGATTTATTTATTTTCTGATCATTAATAAAATGCGAAGCTGGCATTTCCCGCGTACGGGGTCTGTCTTAAAAAGAAAAACAGAAATTCATAGTATTGGAAATATAAACAGAAAACAATAATAAAAAAAAAAGCAGTAAAGAAAAACCTAATGCCATGACAAAAATGCTTCTTAAAACATTAAACACTTAAACCATAAGCTTAACTCTTTTATAAGGAAAACAAACAGAAATACATAGTATTAGATATATAAGCAAAAACAGCAACACACTAATGCCCACGATGAAAGTGCTCCATAAAGCTTGAGATACTTGAATCAGAATCCTTTACTAGGTTACAGGTAAGCACATTTAACTACTGAAATACTATATCAAAAAATTTACTTTTAAGACAGTTGATATTAGTGAAGTTTGAATTACAAGAAACCTTAAAGAAAAAATTTAACAACATTTTCTCCAATTCTCGAAATTTTCTTGATAATTGCATCTCTTCATGGCCCAAAAAAAAAAAAGGAATTACACTATAGAGATGGCGAAGGAGTAGGGAAAGAGAGTCAATACGACATAGACAAAGTATGGTACACGAGAATTAGCAGGACGGATCGATTTTGCGATATATTATTTCTGGAATAAAAACCACGTGTCATTGCGACATATGCTTTGAAAACAAGAAGAAAGAGAATCTTACCTATCCGCATACTTCCACTACTGACATGCACATCTGCACTTTTTTTTTTAAATAAATATTTTTTTAAAAATAAATAAATAAATATTGATTTATTTATTTTTTTGTTGCTCTGGTAATTAACAGTTTGACACCCAACGTTCTAGTGCAATCCTGCAACATGCAAAACAAGGTAATTCAAATGTAGGTATATATTAAACCCTTTGCAGAAACAAAAACTTGCCACGATTGTACACAACGAATTCATTCAATTGGCTGGAAAGAGTATTAAAACATTGGGACAACTGACAACAGAACTGTCTCATGAATGTGAATCCATGTTAAACAAAGATTTCCAGATACATCTTTATTTTTGACAAGGCAGGCAACTGGAATGTAAAATTCCCATGAAATGGAACACTGCTCTAGCTGTTATATGCCTCAGTCGACCACAATCTCACCATATATCAGGCCGGAGCTCCCCAGTAGCTGGAGGCATCCATCTTCCTGAGTTGTAGACATTCTCTCCCACTTTCCAACCAGGAACATCCTTCATTATTTTAGCCTCGTCCTCAAGATATTTCTTCCATTCTTTGACAAATCTGATAAGGCACAAGTACATAAATCAATTAATGGGGTGGTAATCAAGTCAAGTGCAACGAATAACTTTGAAGAGGCAAGGTGTTCTGGGAGAAAACCACAATAGAAGTTAACTCACCTTTCATCTTCTTCAGCTTGGAGCATAGGTAAGATAGCACTGCGTGCAGCATACTTTTCTTCCTTCAGTGCCCTACATGGCGCAAGAACTGTCACATAATGCACATAACATTGTGTTTGTATTACCCCAAGAAAAATTCGGTAAAACCAGCTTTGGCTTTCAAAATCAACATTCATCTGTAACTCTTTTTTGTGGCCAGAGAAGGTAAAAATCACAAGTTTTACTACTGATAGTTTACATGGATGAAAAATAAATTGGCCTATGGATAAAACTCCAACACAGATTAGTGCTAAAGTACATGATGCCATCCTGCTCAACAGGGGAAAAACAATGAAAGTAAAAGGAAGAAGAGTGGTTTCTGCAAACTGGTCTGCATGAAGAAAGGAAAGAATAAAATGGAAGGACAAAGAAAAGGAATCAGGAGTGTACTCGACAAAATATTCATCAAATACTTGTATGAGTAATATTCCATATGCGACCAAAACACAACTTGAGAAGTAAAAGATTACTCTATGCCTCCCTTTCTTTGCAATTCGATTAGTTTCTTTTTTAAGGTAGGTCTTTCGTTTAGTTTCTTTAGATTTAAGGAATCAAACAGAATCCAGCTACAAAATAGTCATACAGAAATCAACTTCTGCTTTATTCAACCATAACATTATCACAGACAAACATCCAAAACTACTTTTGCTATCTATCTTGTGTAAAATTTACTGCTAGTATCAGTGACACAGCTCAAATGTTCCTTTATTCTTCCAGGAAGTTCTACATACATCTCTACGAGTCTGTTGTAACACAGCCTGATATGGCAATTGACCACATTTCTTTTGACTTTCCATTTATATTCTTCAGACACAAAATCATGAAAGAGAAAAACCAAGAAGGCTTGCCTTGACATGATTTCATGCCATAACTTTAAAGCTAGTTAGGCCCTAAAGCACACCCATCTCTTAGCCATTCCTGAGAATTTCATAGCGGTAGTTTGATGTAAACTCAAAGTTTCCTAAAGACTAAAATTAATAGTTTAGCGGAAGCTGTCTCATTCGAATTACATCTGACAGTAAGAATTTTAATCTAGGCCTGCATCAAGAAGCAAAAGCTAAAGCAAGCATCTAACCAGAATGCACAAGGGAAGACCCCATACTTTGTTTATGCATCATCTTTTTGATAAAAAGTCAAAAAGAGTTCCGCATGCAATGCACCCCTTCATTCAGGAAGCAGTTTCTAAGTCTCAATGAGCATAGAGGAGGCCGTGCTTCTCTTAGGCAGTATATCAGTCATTAATGATCTTACCATGGCACTTCAAATTCAACCTATGCTCCTAAACTCGACCCCTTAGGAAGAAGCTCAAATAGCTTTTACTTAAGAATGAAAAAGTTCCTTACACAAGCAAAGTTCCTCACAAGAAGTAGCAACAAAAAGGTAGTAAAGATTGCTACATCCTACCTAGAAAAGCAGCAGTTTCTTGCAATCTCAGGTTAGAATTCTCATGTGGTCAGCAGTCCTTAAGATGCTCCATCGGAACTTAATTCCTCTCGTCTACTTCCAGTAGACTATCTATTGAGCCCAAGAGATCTAGATATTTTATTTTTGGTCAGAGCAGAGACGACATTTATACCAAGATATGACTTGAGATCCTAATGTATTGAATTCTAATCTGTTACATGGATATAGGTAACGCAAATAGCCAGCAGATATCAACATAGATCAAGGTAACATAATTCTTTCATTTTTTATTCCAAGCACTCTAGGCTGTCTAGCCAGTTATACACACTTTTGAATTACTGGCCCTGTTTGATGGCTGTTTTGCAAAACAAGATTTTGCCAAAACACATATCTACAGTAACCCTTCATAAAACACTCAAAAAACACCAGAAAATAACACACAGAAAAAGAACACTTAAAACACCCCCACCAACCAGCCACCCCACCTCCCCGCATCACCCCCCGGGAACTCCTGCCACCCCCTCCTCCGTGCCCACCAGCCCTCCGGCCTCTCCCATCCCCCTATTCTCCCCTCTCTCCTTCTTCCTCCTTTCTTCCCACTCCCCCCCTCCCCCAAAAAAAAAATCTCGAATCCCCCTCCAGATCTATTTCAAATCTGATCTGGTCCAGATCTGGAGGGGGATTGGGTTAGGAGGAAGAGAGGAAGGAGTGGGGAGAGAGGGGAGAAGGGGGAGGGAAGGTAGCTAGCAGAAAGAAAGACGGAGAGGAAGGAGAGGAGGAGGTGGTGGGTGGAGGGAGGTGGCAGTGGGAGGAGGAGGGAAGGGGAAGGAGGGGGAGGTAGTGGGTAAAGAGCAATAAAAGTAAATTTTCTATCATACTAAAGACCACCCCCCAAAAATACATTAAAAATTTCCTAAAACACCACTTCAAAACTTTGATTAAAACACACATCTACAGTTCAACTTTTAGACAAACACTCCAAAAGCAGACCCAATGTTTTAAATTATCAGACACAAGGAGACTATGGCCAGCATTTCTTGCTAACCATAAACAGGTATATAATGCTTAGAGTACAACTGAGACTATTGCACTTTATTTTCCCAAAGAAACAGGCCTTCTACATAAAAAATTCATGAACAATAAGTTGCTCTTAGCAATAGTTCAACATCGTCCGCACATCATATAGACTACATTCTTCGAATCAAACAACTGTAAGACTTCAAGTATTGGATGACATATTGTAGAAATATCTACAGTCTTAATAAAGTTTCTACCAATGTGTTGAACTGTATCATGGTTTAAAGCAATCTAAATTGGAGCACTGATACCACTATGCCACAATTCTCAAAATTTCCTCTTCTTCTCTTCCATTTCTTTTTCTTCTAAACATTTTGCATTCTTCAAAAATATGTGTTCCCCCACCGACCGCCACCCCCACCCCTCTTCTTTAGCTCATTCATAAGGAAACTACTCAGATTGAAAGATATTAAATGCAGTTTGGCTTGATAAGAGCTTGTTTGACATTGCTTTATCTAACAGTCAAAGCAAGCTTGAACAGGTTTTACTGTTTGCTGACTCTATAAGCTTTGCTTGAATCAGCTCAAGCATAAAACTTGAAATTTACATCAAAGTGAACTAAGCTAGTTAAGCTCAAACTAGGCCTGGCACGAATAACAATCAAACTGAGCCCTAACATGATTTCAAGCTTGTTAAGAAAAAAGCAAGCCAGAATAAAATTATAATATTTGGCTCGAGTAGGCTCGTTTCTAACCCTAAGGCCTACACATCAAAGCCCACCCATTTACCAAAAGTCCTACAAAGAGAGCCACTATCAACATAGATTTCACATTAATAACTTCAGAGCATCAGGAACATTAACTATTCTGAGTTTACAGATAAAGCCTGGGTACAAATGGAACGCTATTCTAAGTGCAGAAAATGCAGGAAACGTTAAATATTTAAAGCAACTAGACAAAAACGCATTGATTTCTGTTGTGTTTGATGTCTTCTGATAAGGGATACAGATTAGAAATATTCTCCATAAATAAGCACGTGTAGAATCATCAAAGTTTTTCATTGTTCTCGCTTTACAGCAACAACTATTAATTATGTATACCTTCTGGAAGCAAATACTACATACAAGAGTAGATACACTCAAAAACCAACTTCCTGCTCCATTGCAAATCTTGCTTCTCTTTTACAGAGGCTAGCTTCAACTGATAAGAAAAAGACTTATACCCTAACTCCTTGTTTATAAAAAAAGGGTACAAAAAAGGGAGATGGGGTTCTTCTTCTAGTAATCAAGGGGATTATCACATTTGGGAGGATTCTTATGCACTTAAAATTCTTTGACAGCTTAAGACCTTTCCCATTACCCTGATAGCAAATTGCACCATAGGGAATTTTACAAACGCTTCAGTAGGATAACCTATTCAGTATCTAAGCATATGAATGCGTGTAGAACCAAAAAACACTGTATTTGCAGTAAGTTTTACATTCTGTAGCCAGTCCAATTTAACCAAATTTCAGTCACTAGCTCACCAATGTGAAATAACAAAAGTTATGGGACACACTTCATACTTATGCCTCATCAACATAAGACACATGTAAAATAAGGCTGAGTAGAACCAACAACTCATAATATATCAACAGCCTACAGGTCATTTCCAAAATTTCCAGGCTCATTGAGTCCATGATCACAAATTTCAGTCTCCATACGTTTCATAAGTTTTATATGCGACATGAATGAACAGTAAATATGAAGGTATTCGCAGCAAAAATCGAATCTTATGTTTCCCACAATACTCAAAGCACCAAAAATTCTTACAACTCCTACAATTTCCAACAGTCTCAAATGATTCGTATACTTCCAACTGATTTTACCATTTTTTTTTCTTTCTTGGAAAAACCAAGACAACTTCTATCACTCATGATTGACCAAATTTCAGGTGAAAAAAACTAGCAACTAAAGAAATAAAAGCAAAAAGATCAGGACAGCCAAAACACATAAAATCTCCACGTTTCAGTTTTCTTTTCTCAACTACCAGACACCCTCCTTACAAACTAAAAAAATTAATAAATGAAAACCGCCATACACATTTTTACGCATCAAAAAATTCATATTAAAACCACTAAATGACTGGAAAAAAAAAAAAAAAAAAGCACCCAAATGAACCAAAGCCCAACACTTGATAGCACATTCTTTATCATCTAAAAAAAAAAAAAAGAAGTTGTACATTTCTGCTTTGTTTCAGCTCAAAACTCAAATAATATAATCCTATATATCAAAAAATTCGTATTAGGACCAACAATTAATGGGACAAGAGAGAGAGAGAGAGACAAATGACACCCAAACTAATTGAAGCCCTTGATAACAAATTCTGAATCATGCAAGAAGACCGACCAATAATTTCCACATTGCTACTCTCTTACAGTCCAAAAGACCACAATTATTAATCTATTAAAGAAAAAAATCATAATCAAGCCTCTGAATATTAGAAAACAGGAAGAACCCTTATCAATTAAAGACGAAAACTTTAATTAAGAAAATCATTAGCCTTACCGACGGATCTTGTTGCCTTTACCGATTTGGTACATGCCATAGGAAAAAACACCAAAAGCGGCTAGAAAAATGGCCATGGCGCTGGGCCCTGAATTAGGAATCCGACGAGCATATCTGACCGGGGCAAACCCACCTGGTGGTGGGCCGTCCTGGACAAGCGGCATATCCTTCACGCTTGCCATTCCGGGTTTCCCCCTCACCACCGCCTCCGTCATCTTGTCTCTGATCTTCTACTGTGTGTTTCTGTGTATGTGTTTTAGTTCACTTTTGTGTGTGTTTTCGGCCTGAGGAGCGTTTGTGGGCTTTGTGCTCAGCTGAGTGAGCAAGAAATGGCTGGAATTTTCTTTTTTATATATATATATATATTTATTTCATTTTATAACGGAGGAAATGAGAAGGCGTCGAATTCTGTGCGTCACATCTACCACGCTTATTCAGAGCATGGATAAGTGGCAAATATGAACGAATCTATTCGATGCCAAAATCATATCCAATTCAATGAGAATTCGTGTCGATTTGATTGGCCAATTAACTTTTTTTTTTTTTAATGAAACCTCTCACTAGACATGGCCATGGTTCCAAACCATGAGTCCGATTTAAAAACCTATGGTTCGAATTATTATGAAATGTGAAATCTAAATCGATTCTTATAAGGACGATTATGGTTACGATTCATGAACCTCCGATTACGATTTTAATTTTTCGATTTTAGTTCTTCTAGTTATGTTAAAATATTTGTTATTACAAAATTAATTTTAAATAAATATGACAACAAATGTGGAAAAAAAATATGAATTTTATTGTATTATCATTTGGCAAGGAAAAAATATACATGTATTTTTTATTTAGAAAATTTGCTATTTTTTTATTTAGCAACGGCTATTTTTTGATCCTTTAAAAAATTGACTTTTTGTGAATTTGTCATAATGGTTAGTCAAACTTAAAATATCATCAATTGCTAGTTTAATACTTTGATTAATTTGATTTTAACACTTTGACTAGATCAGATTTGGATCAAAATCAATTATTGTTATATTTACTAATGAATTGAGATAATAGATTAGTGGACTAAAACTAGAGCTATTGATGTTGAGTACTGACTATTAAAATTGAACTTTAAATTGAATAAAAAAGGACCAACCACTTAGGAAATAAGTGTATTTTTTTATACAATTTGAATGGCTCTTGAACCGCCAGTTTCGGTTCCAATTCAAATTTTTTGTGAATCTAAATCTGAACCTTTGATTTCGATTATGGTTCTGGCTCCGGTTTCTCAGATCTGGTTTCGATTTCGATTCAATAAATCACCGGTCCAGTTCTGATCCGATTTTCAATTCAAATCTAAACTGTGACCACACCTACCTCCTACTTACACTCTCTTTCCTCCCCATACCACCCAACACATCCCTCCCCTAATTCGCCAATTAAGTTAGTAAATCATGAACAATATTTATTTTTGTTCTCAAGTGAAAATATCTATAACCTAAAGTGGGGATGGGGAAGCTTAACTGGGTTATATAAGAAATTAGAATTTAGAGTGAAGAAACTCATTCAAGTAGGAGAGGTGCACTATAATTCACGAATTTGATAAAGATAGGCGACTCATCTTCTAACTTTAGGATAAGTCACTGTTAAAATAATTGCCTAGTTCTCAAGTATTAGTATGTTAGATTTGGTGCTGGAATTGCACCGAATATCCTGTAAAATTGCTCTATTTTATGTTTTTGTTGGAGATGAGAGGAGATAGGTATATTATTATACAATCTAAATTAACTCTGTCCTTACAATATTATTTTCATTTACTTATTCAATAGACACTACTCAAGTGATATTATTGGTTGATGTAAGAATTAAGTAAATTACTATATAAACCAACAAATTGGTTCTTATTAAGTTTTATAACTAAATGAAGGGCAAATGGTAGGTGTGCTTGGATACACGTTATTTACAAATAATTTTTTTCTTACATCACAAATATGCTTTTTGTAGCAAGGAAGATCTGGAGTCCGAGGTGATTAAGCCAAGGTTGAGACGTCAAACTTATACCTTCACAAGAAACAATCCGAAGTCGGACTTTCCTTTAGGTGCTATTCTGATGTTTAAGTCAGCAAGATTGGATGGAAGTTGAGAGAGATAGTGACAATTGCGTATGATATAAATGAGAAGTAGAGGATATTTATACTTGCAAATAAGGATGAATTAAAGATGGTAGGGCTCATACTCCAAAATAGAATGGCAATGTCAAGCATAGGTCTAGAGTCTAGTGTGTCAAGTGGAGCATATCACATCAATCACATCTTACCCCCTATTCGAGGTCACATCTGCATTGGACCTCAAACAGTCAGGATGGTTGCGGTGGTACAATTATTATCTCAGCACGTCCACGCAAGTTGTGGTGGAGGAAGCAAGAATTAGCTCCCACACTTTTTAACCAATGTTTTTATTTTCTTAATTGCCTTTTATCTTTGCATAGATTACATCATAAAGTGCTACAATAATTATTTTAAGTAATATTTCAAATAATCTCATATCCAAACATACCTGATATTAGCGATGGTTGTTCAAAAGAACCCGAAAAACCAAAAGAAGCTAGGAAATTGTTTCGATTCAAACTATGAATACTTGAACTGGACTTTAAGGCTAGATGGGTTATGGTTTAGGTGGTTAAGTTACATGCTTGGGTTGCAACTCACATTTTTCATGAACTGCGGATATCCAACCTCACTATTATAAGGGTAAAATTATTATTTTGTCATTTAAACTAAATATAATTGGATCATTTATCTAAGGGATAGAGCTCTTTGGCCCTTCTATTTGGCATTGGTTTCTTCTCTTGTTTTGCTTTCTCAATGGTAAATCTTCCTCCATGTCAATTATCTCAAATTTCTATGATCTCTCTATCTCAATCATCTAGCCTCATCTTTATCACCTTCAATCTTCATGTCTTGATCTCCATTTCTCAAGATTTTGGGTTGTGAATTCCGATTTGTAAACATAGAAGAGTTATCTCTCTATGTTAAGTGAGGAGTAAAGTTGTGCATATCCAGTGCATGTGCTTGTTTTCACATTTTCTTGTTTCCATTTATTTCCCTAGCGTACAAATTGAATGATCTTTAACATTTTTGAAGAAAAGAGTTTTTAAGTTGAATTTTTTTGTATCTCTTTTTGGTCACATTTCTTTTTGTGAATTTTCTTCCAATTCTATTAACTATTTACATGTTCTACCTTTTTTTCCCTTTGCACAAGTTAAGGTTCGGATACTAGGGGGCATTAAAATTGCATGAATGGGCACCCATGAAGAAGGGTGGAGTCGGTCTCCTTTTGCATGGGTCAGATACTCGGCTTATGAACACCTTGTATATTCACCCTCTCCAAAAAGTTTTAGGCACTCTATCCCTTCATTTTATGTGCAAAAAGAGAATTGCCCATCAATCAATTTTTTTTTTTTTTTACATTCTTTTGCTACTGGAATTTCCTTAAGCTTTCCAGAACTATTGCTAATTAGTCAAATGAGAAGTTTTTTCCGCATACTTCAAATAGATTTTCTCTATCTCTTTCATTTCAAAAGCCACTAATCTTCTTCTCCAAGTTCTAGAAATGGCAAAAGATTGAAACCACAAGGGCTTGCTTGATCACATTGAATTGGACGAAATATGATTGTGAAGACTTCTAGTTTGAAATGTTAGTAATTTCTTCAATCTTTCATAGGGAATATGTTTAAGAATTGATTTTTTTATGATTTTTTTTATTAAAAGCAAATATGTTATGGGCAATGCATGTATACAAGTTTGAACAGAAGAATTGAATGTTTTGATTCAGGATTTTCTGGAATTATTAAACAATGAAAAAACTAAATAATATACTATAGAAGCAGTGTTGATTTGTTATAATATGCCATTAGTACTATATGAAAATGATCAATCATATTAATATTGTGATCAAGAACTTTTTGGGTAGTTTGGATACAAAAAAAAAAAAAAAAAAGGAAAGCAACTAGACTACATAGTTGATTATTGACTTATCTTCATTTATTTGTATCAAGTTAAAACGCACCTAATGAAAAGAATAATACTACATTGTATGATTGCTATTTTAATATGATGAAAAGTAGTAAATGAATCTCTATCAAGTTGAAATGCACTAAATTAAAAGAATGATACCACACTATATGGCCTCAATGTTTACTAAAATAAAATAGTAGCAGATGATTTCAAATGTCAATTTTTTTTGCTTTAATTAAACAAATGATAATAGCTTGTAATTTTTAGATAGCTTTTCTTAAAAGTCAAAGGTAGTTGGGCTTAAAAGAATATGAGTTTTAAACTATGGGTCTAAAAGTATTTCCAATGGTTTTTGTGTGAAAATGATATGCCACAATTTTAAAATTTCTAAAATTTTCTTATATTAGACTTAGCTAGATATATGGTACATAAAATATATTTTTCATTCTCTTTTTTTTTTCCTTTTGACAAAAATGACATGTAAAAGAATAATTTACAGCATTATAAAGGGATTAGTTAAGCACATAGTCATTCTATACAGAAACTATTAAAGTATGAAAAAATGTGCATTTATGTTTACACAAACATCCTACACACTAAACATGTACAAATCAAAATTTTCTGACAAATAGTTTGACTTAGTTGCTAAATGAACAAGAGATGGTATCCCCTGATAGATAACATAATGCGATCTATGAAACTATTATGGGTATACGACTGGGAGTTAGAATAGTCATATCTCGTTACATGTCTTTTTTCTCAACAATAGACAAACATATAGGAAAGAGATTATAGTTATCATTATTCAATGGATAAAAAGGTGAACCAACCTTAATGTACTTTTTGTGCAATCTGCAATATGCCTCTAATCCTCATATATGGTTGTATTTTTTTAAGGTAATACTCATCCCAATAAAGACAATAAGAGAAAAAGAGAAACAATTTGAAATTATTGATCCTTTTATATCTATGTCTTATCCATTTCTTTGTCTATACTTTCTAAGAAGTTATTAGAAAAGATTGCTTAATACCATAGTGAATATAAATCAATTAAAAGCCCTAAAAAATAACATATTTGAGGGCAGAGGATTGAAATAGACTTATTTGTTAAGCTTATTTATCAGTTCTACTCAAATCAAAATTTTCTTATTTGTGAATATTATTGAAAGTCAGTCTTTCATCAATGATTACTACTTTTATGTATCTAAAAAATGTCCATCAAAAGAGACCACTATCTTTGGTAAGTTAATAAATTTTCTTATTATTGTAAATTCATTGACAAACATTTAATACTAAAGTCACCAAAGGCTTTTCCCTGTTATTCTCTAAATGCTTTGCATGTATTATAACACATGCAAGCATCATATACCAAAAATACAAAATTTTTCACTCTGTTATCAACTAGGTAAATTCTCTTTACTAATTTATGATAAATGCTTTAGTTACATCCAATTCTTTCCTATCGTACAAAATCTGTACAATTTTTCCTACTCTCATTGGCTAAAAGTCATTTTTCAAACTCTTTAGAGAAAACTTTTCCTCAAAAAGTTGATCATGAAGAAAATGGAGAACTTCGTGATATTATTTTCTAAAAATGCAAAAGGCATTTCTCCTATATTGGACTCCTCTCCTAATAACTTCTTCTCCACCATGTTTAGTAATGCAGAATCTTTTCAATGAGTAAGAGGGTATTGACCTTTTTTTTAATGCGTCATCAATTCTTATGAAATTGAGCTCCATGATAGTCGAAAAACTTCCATCAATTCTTCATGAATTCAATTTGTGCAAAAAGGTTTTATTGCATTTTAGAGATACATTGTCTAGCAAAATTGTGACTTGTGCATATATTTCTACTATCAATTTTTGTTTATTTTTAACCATTTTGATAAATGCTATGCACATACATATGTTTGCCTTTTTTTTTTAATTTTTATGACATCTCATATTATTATGTTATTAATCAATTGCCTATGAGTGGATGAGAAAAAGAGAATAATGATTATGCATTTATACTTGATTGCAATATTTTAATCCTAGGTTGGTGTATAAACCATTTGCAATTTGCAATTCAATCAGCTCAATTGTCTAGGTCAAATAGTCAAAAATTTTTTACTTATTTCATTATTAATTAAAATGGATAAACTAAGAAATGGAAAGCAAAAATATTTTATTTTTATTGGTTTTGAACATATTTGACCAATTTCTTCATTTTTAGATTGATATAGAATTAGATTGGCACCACACTCATTTCATAGTTAATTGGTTGAATTCACTAGTCCAGTCTGGTTCCTAAAAGAAAAAAGGTTTAATGAATTTAGTGTGAAAATGATATACTATGATTTTAAAGTTGTCTATTTTTCCCTTTACTGGAATATTTGATACATGACATCTGTTGTTCATTCTTTTTTTCTTTTTACAAATATGGCATGTAAAAAAATAATTGACATTAGACACTAAATATGCATGCACAAATCAAGGTTTTCTGACAACAAATAGTTAGGATTGGTTGCTCATAGCATCAGCGAATTGGGCTATTATGGGTACACAATAAACTATATTAGTCATATCATGCCATGTGTTGTTTTTCTCAACCACAAACAAACATGTAGGATAAAGACTATAACTTATCATTATCCAATTAGGTGAGTTCATTATACTTTTGTTACAATATGTAATATGTTGCTAATCCTTTTAATCCTTTTATGATATTTGTAAATTTTTAAGGTAATACTCATCCCTTAACTTATAATTTTTTATCCTACAACATTTATTCTAGATTTGACTTGAGTATTGAAGTGACCTTAAGAATAAAACCATGGTTATCCAAAATTAAATTATATTGTTGATTTTGTTGAAGAACTATTTGATTGATCTGTTAAACTCATTCATTAGCTCTATTCAAATCAAAAATTTCTCCTTCATAAACATTTTTCAAAGTCAATCTCTTACCAACCATTATTACTTTCCCATATTTTAAAAGTTATCCATCAACATGGTAATAAATTTCCTTGTTAGTTTGCATTCATCAATTAACATTCAATACTCGAGTCAATAAAGTTTTTCCCCATTATCCTCTAGATTCTTTACATGTATGACACATACAATTCTTATATACAAAAATACAAAACTTTTTACTTTGTTGCTAACTAGACAAATTCTTTTCTCGCATTTTTGATACTACACTTTTTTTTCCATTTTCTTTCGATTGTGCAAAACTTGTACAACTTTTTACTACTCTCCTTGATCACAAGTCACTTTTTCAGACTCTTTTGACCAAAGTCTTCCATAGAAAATTGAAAAAATGGAAAACTTTCTAAGGTTATTTTCTAAATAAAGCTAAAGGCATTTTTCCTGCATTAGGTTTGTTTTTGTAACTACTACCCTCCTACCATGTTTAGTGGCATACAATCTTCCTCAATTATCAAAATGGCATTGATCTTTTGGTTCTAATGCATCATCAGTTCTCATCTAGAAAAGACAATAGGAAAAGAAAGAAATAACTCGATGTTGTTGATCCTTTTCATATTTATGTTTCACCTATTTATGTTTTTGTGTTTTTGAGAAGTTATTAGAAAAGACTACTTAACATCATAGTGAACATAAATCAAATAAAAGCCCCTAAAAAAATAATAGATCAAGAAGTGAGGGGATTAAAATATATAGACTTACCTCTTAAACTCATTCATTAGCTCTATTCAAATCAAAATTTTCTTCTTCATAAATGTTTTCGAAAATCAGTTTTTCATCAATGATTATTACTTTTTAGTATCCAAAAACATTATCCATCAAAATGGATTAACATTTTAGCAAACTAATAAATTTTCTTAGTAATTTGAATTCAGTGACAAACATTTAATGCTTGAGTCAATAAACGTTTTTTCTTATTATTGTCTAGATGTTTTACATGTGTTATGACCCATACAAGTCTCACATACCAAAAATACTAAATGTTCACTTTTTTTTATCAACATTGCAAATTTTTTTTATTTATTTAGAAATAGTTTCTTTGCCTCTTTTCCTTTTTTCCCTTATCATGCAAAATCTGTACAATTTTTCCTACTTTCCTTAATCAAAAGTCATTGTTTCAAAGTCTCTAGACAAAACTTTTCATAAAAATTTGAAGAAAATGAAAAATTTTATAGTATTATTTTCTAAAAAATGAAAAGGCATTTCTCCTGTATCAAACTCCTCTTATAATACTACCCCTTTGCTGCATTTAGTTTTGCATAATTTTTCTTAATAAGCAAAATGGCGTTGACCTCTTTTTCTAATGAATCATAAATTCCTATGGAATTGAGTTTCATAAAAGTAGAAAGACTTATAACACTAATTCTTCATGAATTCAATTTAAGTGAAAAAGTTCACTTGCATTTTAGAAGCATATTGTCTAGCAAAACTATGACATATATATGTACTTCTATTATCATTTTTTTGTTCATTTTTGTCCATTTCTATATATGTTATGCACATGCATTTTGTTTATTTTTCTTTATTTGCATGACATGTCATATCATTGTGTTATTAAATAATTACTAGAAAATGGATGGAAAAAAGGGAGTAATGATTGTGCATTTGTACTTCACTGCAGTGTTTGTAATCGAATCTACGGAGCTATTATGGTAAATAGTGAACTAGACCAATTATATCATGCAATGTACCCTTTTTTCTCAACTACAAACTAGTTTTTTTTTTTACAAACGTTAACATTGCATATATGAAACTTGATAATACAAGATTTAATTACAAAAAGGGGCAACAACCCTTAAATCCTTCTTTGCTAAGTCTATTAGCCAAATTAGGAAGTGGTTTTCCCATTCCACATCTCTTGCCAGTTTAACAGCAAATTTGGCTAATGAGTGACTACACTGATTTCCCATTCTATGAACAAAAGAGAATGTACAGGTAGTGAAACTAGACCTCAAGTCCTTGATGTCTTCCAAGATAGTAGACAAGCTACCATTGTGGTCGGCGCCTGAAGTGATTTGGTCCACCACTGTTTTGCAGTCCAACTGAACTTCTATTTGAGTCCAACTTGCATTTTTGGCCATTAAAAGCGCAGCTCTTACTGCTAGTATTTCCTCCATTTCTGCAGCTCCTCTCTTGAGCTCAACAAGGCCAGTGGCTTTAATTATCTTCCCCGTCCAATCTCTAGCAATAATTCCTTTTCCTGTTCTGATCATCTGGGCAGAAATAGCAGCATCAGTATTAATTCTCATGATCCCTTCTTTCAGAGGTTCCCATTGCTTACAGTGTTGTTCAGGCTCATGTGCTCTGCATTTGGTGTTTTTGTCTTTTGCAATGGCATGATCAAATTCCAACCACTCTCTGTGTGCTTTTTGAACAATCCTTAAGGCATCTACAGGCACAGATTCAAACACCTCATTATTCCTCGCTTTCCAGAGTTGCTAGAGTATGTTGACTGTAAGATGTATATGATCCATTCCTTGCTCCTTCGTTGCCGTTTGCATCACCTCCTGCCACCACAACCAAAAGTTATTCTGCTTGCTTCTTAATCCTTCCCATCTAACTGGAGTTATTTTCCACACTTTCTCAGCTTTAGGACAAAAGAAAAAAAGGTGCTCCACTGTTTCCACCTCTTCTTCACAGCAACAGCAGATGTTGTCACACTTCCTAGTTCTTTTTTGAATGGCCTCCATGACGGGAAGGCAATTGTTGAGGCATTTCTAGATGAAGTGTTTCTGTTTTTGCTTGATGTTTAAGCTCCACATGCATTTCTAGATTTTCTCTTTGCTTCCCTCCCAGCTAGTCTCGGTCTTACTTCCCTCGTCTCTCTCCTGGTGATCCTCTTCCAGTTTTGCCAAGTTATAGCCTGATTTGACCGTATAGTTCCCTGACTTGGAAAACTTCCAATAAAGTCCATCCTTTCTTGTAAAGAGGCTGATAGGGGTACTCAAGATTAGCTCTGTATCTGAGTTGTTGAGCCATTGTTGGATCCTTTGTCTGTTCCATTGTCCTCCATTCATTAGTTGACAAACTTTTTCCAGGTTACAGTTGTCGGGCTTACTGGATGTTACTCTCCCATTTGGTGACCCAGCAAGCCACTTGTCATCCTAGATACTAATATTTTCTCCATCCCCAACTCTTTTCCATAACCCCTTCTTAAGCAATTCCCCCGCACTGTGTATACTTTTCCAAGCCCATGAAGCTGTCTGTGGTGGCTTTTTGTCTAGCCAATTGTCATCCCTCATGTATCTAGCCTTAATTACCTTGCTTACTAACAAATTCGAAGAAACCAAGATTCTCCACATTTGTTTTGCAAGCAAGGCAGTATTGAAGGCTGTAAGATCTCTAAAGCACATCCCCCTCTTCCCTTTAACCTGAGAAAGTTTTTTCCAACTTGTCCAATGGATCTTTCTACTGGTTTCATCACATCCCCACCAGAAGCTAGCAATCTTCCTACTTATATCCTTACACAGATTTTTAGGTACTCTAAAGCACGACATTGTGTAGGTAGGTAAGGCCATGATAACCGCCTTTACTAAAACCTCTTTTCCACTTTGACTGAGAAGTTTTGTTTCCATCCTCTTAGCCTGCTGGTGACTTTGCTCTTAATGAAACCAAAAGCCTAGTTTTTGGTTCTTTCAATATTCATTGACAGGCCCAGATATTTCCCACTGCTTGCTTCCTTCATATCATCCAAAGCTTTGCACACCATTCCTTTTGTGTTGTCACTGGTATTTCTGCTAAAAAAGACAGCAGATTTATCAACATTGATCCTTTGACCTGAAGCTGCCCCATACTTTGCCAGAATATCCATCACTTTCGAAGCTTCTTGAGCATTAGCTTTACAACATAACAAGGAGTCGTCAGCAAAAAATAGGTGTGAGATAGGTGAGCTTTCCTTACAGATTTGCAAGCCCGTGAGGGATTTCTTTTCCACAGCTTCATTTATCATGCAAGACAGCCCTTCAGCACATATGATAAAAAGGTAAGGTGACAGAGGATCACCTTGCCTAATACCACGGGAGGGTCTAATAAACCCAGATTTATCACTATTTAAATTAAAGGAGTAAGAAACAGTAGAAATGCATTTCATGATCCAGTTCACAAAAATTGGGCAGAAACCCATTTTCATCATAATTCTCCCTAAGAACACCCATTCAACCCTATCATAGGCTTTAGACATGTCTAGTTTTATGGCCATGTAAGCATCTTTTCCTTTTCTTTTGTTTTTCAGAAAATGGATGATCTCATGTGCAATAATTGCATTATCAAGAATTTGTCGCCCTGGAACAAAGGCTGATTGGGAAGAACTAATGCAATATTTAAGCACTCTTTTTAGCCTATTGGCCAGAATTTTGGCAATAATCTTATACAAGACTGTGCAGAGACTTATAGGTCTGTAATTTGCCAAGTTCACTGGGTTGTCAATTTTCGGGATGAGGGTAATAAGAGTCTCATTGATATATCTAAGCATGTTACCACTGTGAAAGAAACTCTTGACCGCACTGATAATATCAGAATTAATATCAGGCCAGTAGTGTTGGTAAAAGAGTAGAGACATACCATCAACTCTGGGGGCTTTGTTTGGGTGCATGGAGGAAATAGCTTGGCTGATTTCTTTGTCTTCAACAAGTTTAATCATCTGCTCGTTCATCTGTCTGGTAATAGTATGTGGCACCCCTTCCAATAACCTTTCTATGCCTTCCGGTTCTGCTGATGTAAAAAGCTTTTGGTAATGATCGCATAGTTCATTCTGGATTTCCTGTTGTGATGAACACCAATCCCTACTTTCCTTTTGCAAAGTGCTGATTCTGTTCTTCCTTCGTTTGCTCATTACACTAATGTGAAAAAAAGCTGTACTCTTGTCTCCCTCCTTTAGCCACCTACTCCTCGACTTTTGGCTCCAATATTGTTCCTCTTCCTTATATGCCTTGCTGAGCTGAGCCTTTAATTGAATGATCTCACTCCTCTTATTTGCTTCATCCTTGTCCTTTATTTTCTTTAGTTGCTCTTTTAACTCATTGATCTTGACTCTCGAGTTACTCCTGATTTTCTTTTTCCAAGCAAGAAGAGCAAATCTGCATTCTTTAACCTTTCTCACAACTTTGAACATCCGTGATCCACATTGTTCTTTGGCCCAAGCCGCTTTTACCACCTCAGTAGATTTTGGATTTTTAGTCGATCTTTGGTCGAAAAAGAATCTTCGTTTGCATTGCTTCCTATCAGGATTGGTATCAATCAAAAGAATACAATGATCTGAGGCCTCCTTCTCGACATGATGACATGCTGCTTTTTCAAACATTCGAACCCAGGCTGTACTCCCAAGACTTCTGTCCAATCTCTGTTTTATTTCTTCGTTACCTTCCCAACAGTTGCACCACGTCCAAGGATTCCCTTCGTAGCCGATATCAATAAGATCATTATCTTTGATGAAGTTATTGAAATCCCTGAAGCTTCCATCCATCCTTTCTCTTCCTCCCCACTTTTCCTGATTGGACCTGTGTATGCAT
The DNA here is from genome assembly GCA_013103745.1 of Gardenia jasminoides. NCBI lineage: Eukaryota > Viridiplantae > Streptophyta > Magnoliopsida > Gentianales > Rubiaceae > Gardenia > Gardenia jasminoides. The sequence continues at coordinate 29,011,246 of CM023101.1, read as the reverse complement.
ATGTTCATTTTTCTTTATTTTCTTGGACATTTCATGTCATTCTATTATTTATTAATTGACTGGGAATGGTTGGGAAAAGGAGAATAATAATTATGCATTTAAACTTGATTGAAAATATTGGTGGATAAAGTTCAATTTTTTAATTGACTGGGTCAAATGTTCAACTATTTATTCATTTTGTTATTGAGTAACATGGATAAACTAAAAGATAAAAATAGAAAATTAGTATAACTGGTTCAAATGTCTAATTTTTAGTGGTTTTGACTAGATTTGACCAATTTCTTTATTTTTCACTCAATGATTTTGGTGTGAAAATATTATGCCTTAATTTTAGTTTCTTTAAATTTTTCCTTTCCTAGACAATTATAGATATGAGATACATAACATCCATTGTTCATTTGTTTTTCTTTTCCAAAGTATGGCATGTGAAAGAACAATTTACACCATTGGAAAAGTATTAATTAGCACATAGATGTATTCTGCATATTGTTGAGGTATGCAAAAAATTGCATTTATGTTTACACAAACATCCAACAGTAAACAACAAATTAAGGTTTTCTAATATTAAATAGTTAGACTTGGTTGCTAAATGCACAAGGCATAGCATCCTTGATAGATCATGTAGTCCAATGATATGGGTACATGGTGTATTGGACCAGTCATATTGCACCATGTGTCCTCTTTTTTCTCAAGCAGATGGGATGGAGGTTAGAGCTTATCATCATCCAATGGATAATAGATTGAGCCAACCTAATTAGTTTATAATATGCTGCTAATCCTTCTATAAATACTTATAGTTTTCTAAGCTAATATTCAACCCAGAACCTATAATCTTCTATTTTACAAAACTTATTCATTTTGGATCTAACTTGAACATCAAAATGACCCAAGAATAAAACCTAGCCATCCATGCTAAAATTATTTTATTGACCTTCTTGAGGAGCCATTTAACTAATCTCATTTATTCTCTCCACTCTTATCAATATTTTCTTCTGTATGAACATTTTTTAAAGTCTTGGTCTTTCATCAGAGTAGATCATCTTTCTCACTTCTTGTCTCAATTTCTATTCTTAAGGAACCATTTAACTAATCTCATTTAATCACTCCACTCAAATCAATATTTTCTTCTTCATGAACATTTTTTAAAGTCATGGTCTTTCATCGGAATAGATCATCTTTCTCACTTCTTGTCTTACTTTCTATCCCACTCTCTTTGAGACTGACAAAGTGTTTACACTAATTTAACTCATTCTAATCCTTTTAAACCTCCCAAACCTCAATTAGTTTAACGATAAAAACAAACTAATTATAGATAATGATGATATTCATATTAAGAGATAAATAGAAAAAATTCCTCAATAACACTTGTCACCTTACTTCTTTATTATTTGATTTGAGTAATGCAGCTGTTAGAAAGTGCTTAAATTATTAGTAGTGCTTCAAAGCTCAAATAGCTAAACATACCCCTCTTTTGATCGCTGGTCCCTCTCTATTGTTTGCCAGCTGTCACCAAACTCGCCATATGTCTTCTCCTTAATTAATTAATTTCCTAATCTCAACTTTCAACCAAAGCTTTTCTGTCCCATTTTGATTCATGATTAATCTCACAATTTCTACTATCCCATCAACCCATCTTGATTGATATAGATAAAAGCTTCAATATCATATTAAGGAGGAAATCTTTTTTGTTTATCTCTTAATATGAATATCATCGTTATCTATAGTTAATTTGCTTCTGTCATTAAACTAATTGAAGTTTGGGAGGTTTAGGAAGATTAAGATGAGTTAAGTTAGTGTGGACACTGTGGAATAGGAACTGAATATGGAGCGAGCCAGAGGATTCATTGTGATCTTTCAACAACCATTATTACTTTCCCGTATTTCAAAAATATTTCATTAAAATGGATCAACATCTTTAGCAAGAAAATAAATTTCCTTTTTAGTTCGAATTCATCAGCAAATATTTAATACTCGAGTCAATAAAATTTTTTCCCTCACTATCCTCAAGGTGCTTTGCATGTATGACACATGCAAGTCTTACGTATAAAATAAAAATACCTTCCACTTTGTTACCAACGAGGCAAAATCATTTCACTCATCTTTGATTAGTTTTTCTATCTCAATTCTATTTTTTAACTTATCGTGCAAAATTTGTACAATTTGTCCTAATTTCCTTCCACAAGTCATTTTTCAAACTTTCAAAACAAAGTTTTTCCACCAGAAGTTGAAAAAAATGAAAAACTTATGACAATTATTATTTGAAAAAGCAAAAGGCATTTCTCCTATATTAGAATCCTCCTATAACAGCTACCCTTCCACCATATTGAATAATGCACAATCTCCCTTAGCTAGCAAAACTGCAGTGGCCTCTTTTTCTAATGCATCATTAGTTCCTATGATGTTAAGCTCCTTGACTGCAGAAAGGCTTACACAAATTCTTCATAAATTCAATTTATATAAAAAGGTTCTCTTGCATTTTAAAGATACATCATCTAGCAAAACTACGACATGTGTATGTACTTCCACTATCGAGTCTATATAGATGGGCAGTTTTTTGGCAATTTTTTCTTCTACAAGTTTTTTAACAACTTAACTACAGGAATTTTAGAAAACTCCTCAAATTTTTTAAAATACACATATCAAAATATCTAAAAATAAACAAAAAATTTTTTTCCTTCTTTCCTTTCTTCTTCTTCCTCTCCATACTTTAGCCCACCACCACTACCACCACCACCACCACCACCACTACTACTATCGTTGACAGCCAATTGTCATCGACGTGCTGTTCTTCCTTTTTTTTTTTTTTCCTTTTTTCTCCTCCATCCCTTCCCTCCCTCTCCATAAAGAATCAATATGCAACTAAAAGAACTACCTTGAGGGGCTCCAAGGAAAGGATGTTCAATATATTTATGTCAAATTTTAACTCTTTAAGAATTCAGGAACCTTAATTACAAAAAAAAAAAAGCACAAAATTTTACAAAATCTAAAAAAAAAAAGGGTTAAAGGAGATTATCTTACCTGGTTCAATAAAGAGGGAGGAAAGTTGACGCTCGTGACTGAGCTCAAAATTATGTGACAATTTGGTGAGATGAGGAGAATTTTGAGGATTCCACCGCTTGCAAGAAGGTAGTAGACTGAAGAGGAGGTGGCAAACGTTGTAATGATCAATTAGTAGAGAATACCACTCAACGAATGTGTCACCGAAGTTCACAAATGACACCATGGCTTCATCGTTAAAGAGCATGCCAGATTTGGAAGGGAGGAGGGAGAGGTGTGACGGGAAGAGGGGAGGAGGAAAGGAGGGAGGGAGGGAGAGAGCGAGGGAGGGAGGGAGGGAGGGATGGAGGAGGGGCAAAGGGAGACAGAGAGAAGAAAGAAAGGCAAAAGAAGAGGAAGTGCTAGTCTATGTTTTCAGACTCGGACTAGGCATCGAACCGGCCGAACTCAGGGGTCAGGGGTCGATGGGTCCGACCGGGGGTCGAATCAGATGACGCGATAAATATGTCATAAATATATATATTAATAATATATAATCAAAATAGTATATAAAAAATTTTCTTAAAAATAATATATAAAATTCTCTCAAATTGGTAGTTTTCAACTTTATATACATAAAATTTTTCTTAAATTGGTGATTTATGACTTTATATATAAATTAGAGAATTTTATATTTAATAAATAAATTGACTTAAAGAATATAATGTATATATATATATATATATATATATATATATAAAGGTAGAAATGTAACTTAAAAAATGTATTGGATTAATCTTACACTTTATTAAAATAATGAGAGATTAAAGCATATTTAGTAAAACTTAAAAAGTGAGTTTGAAAGGATATAATGGGTTAAAGGTAAAAATAAAAAATAAAAAAAATGGTCAAATAGTCAAACCCGGTCAACCGGGTCAATCGGTTCACCCGGTCAGACCCGATCAAACCCGGGTTTTGACTGGATTTGACCAGTTTTTGAATTTTTCGATTTTGAGAGTTGACTCGAACCGGATGCCTGGCCGGTTCCCAGTCGAACCAGCCGGTCCGGTCTGAGTTTAAAAACACAGGTGCTAGTGGTTGCAATAACGCAGGTACTAGCTAGTGTCAGCGCATGGAGGGGATGATAATAGCAAAGAGGAAGAAGAAGACAAGAAAAAGAAAGAAAAAAAAAGGACAAAATAAAATTTTTTTTTTTAATTTCTTCACAAAAACTCTTCTACGTAAAATTTTTCTATAGCTTTTGCAGAAGTTACAATAAAGTTTTATATAAATATCAAAAAAATTCGTCATCCAAACGGGCCTATCATTTTCGTTTATGTGTCCATTTCTGCATATGTTATGAATATGCATACGTTTGGTTTTTTTTTTTTTTTTGACATGTCATACAACCGTATTATTAATTAATTGCCTATGAATGGAAGGAAAAAAGAGAATATTAATTGTGCATTTGATTGCAAACCCACACTGGTAGATAAACTATATCCGATTTGCAATTGCAATTCAATCAGTTAAAATTTTTCTGTCAAATCTTTTACCCTTTTTTTTTATTTATCTTAGTATTGATTAATATGGATAATGTGATAACTCAAAATTAAAAAAAAAAAAGAAGTACAATTGACTACAATTCCATTTTTACTAGTTTTGGCTGAATTTGACCAATTTCTTTGTTTTTGTGTGTGATATAGAGTTGGATTGGTGCAATCCTCCTTTCATGGTTATCTAGCCCTATCCAATCTGATTTTCAAAACAAAGTTTAATGATTTTAGTGCGAAAATGATATGCCACAATTCTAGCATTTAAAAAAATTTTCATCTACTAAACAAATATAGGTATGTGGTACATAACATCCACTTTTCATTCTTTTTTTTTTTTTTGTCAAATGCACCATCTAAAAGAACAATTTACACCATAAAAAAGGTTTAATTAAGCGCATGGATTTATTTTGCATATATACTCTTGAGGCATGTCAAATGATGATTTTGTGTTTACAAAAACATTCTGAACACTATACAAGCACAAATCAGAGTTCTCTAATATCAAAGAGTTAGATTTGATTGCCAAATGAATAAGACGTAGCATAACAGGAAAAATAATCTATTGATTATTTTTTTAGGTAAATAATCTATTGATTAAGATGCATGAATTGATTCAAGCCATATGTAGATAATTGGGTTTAGATAAAAATCTAAATGTAACTAAATGCAACTTTTTGTTTGTTTGTTTGTTTTTTACTGGTCTTGAGCATGGAAGTTCCTTGGCACACCACAATTGGTTGATATCGAAACTCTTTGGCAGATCTATTTATAATAGACCGCAGACCTCTGCTACCCTCCCCCAAGTCCCAATTGGAAGCTCCTCTTAACAGTAGATGCAATCCATGGCTTTAGAGCCCCATCAACTTTTCACAGCAGCTTTGCCTAAAATTGTAATAAGTTGAAACTCTTTGTTCCCTAACACAGCAAAAAAGTAGTTATTGGTGCAATATTTGTGTTCAATACGCACTCGAAGTTTCTTAAAATCCATGATATAAAAATGATTATTTTTTTGGTTCTCCTCCTCTACGACTTGTATAAAAATGATGAACAAAAAACAAAGGTAAAGCCTTCATCAAGTTATAAGTTCGATTACATGCACTCATGCATTTTTAGCTGCTCTGGTTGCAAATTTTTCGCCTTCTTGAGCAAAATTTCTTATCCCAAGTATGTAACATATATAAAGTTGCAATGTTCTACATGATTGTTGATTTGTCCACTGGATTAGCTTTCAGTTCCTCGTCTGATACTTTGACTAGAACCAGAAGATATATAACAAGAAGGTGTCGGATTCTCGCCCAGCTGCGTTCAAACTCTTGGAGGTTTCTTTTTGTGGGCAAAATAATGAGAGATTTTATTGATCAGAGCAGTAATGCCGGTACACAATGGTAGCATGCCGCAAACACACTACTACACCTTTCTCCATCACGCACCACACCACTAGTCTGCTATTCCATTAAACGAGGCATTTCCAGTCCAGCCCCCACTCAGGAGCAAGAGACCAGTTTTCCTGAGTTCTTGGAAAACTTGTCCAAAAACTAGTTGCATATCTAACTGCTTCAACAATAGCCTCCAGAATTCCAGAGCAATCGGCAGGTTTCGACTGAAAGATGCCAGCATTCCTGAAATTCCATAGACCGTACACCATTGCAGCAAAGCATAATCTTCTCAACTGGTTTGCAAAGGAGTTTGATCCCCAGTGTGTTGCCAGCCAAGCTAGCTCCTCATCCCAGGAGTATGTTCCTCTAAAGGTCAGAAACATGTGCTGAAGCTACTTGGCTCTATGATTTTCAGTTCTTAGCATACAATTGTACTTAATAAACTGTAATCAGCACAAGATTATAAAGCAGCAAAATTTTCATTTAAAGTCAGAGTACTAATTTTCAAGGTAATTTCTAGTTATATTTATATACTAAGGAAGGTATCATGTGCATATTTGTCATCATTTTTAGAATCACTATTTCTGGGCGTATTGATTCGTAGTTAATAATATCCGTATATAAGAAGTTGTACCCATCGAGAATCCAGTCGAATTTATGATTCTTGCCTAGCTTTAGGTTGTTCATTTTATTTGTCAAGAATTCTACTCCCTTAGCATATAGGAAAATTAAGCGTTAATATGTACATTTACTAGAATAGCCAGCTCTCACAATTGTCGTGTTAAACATTGAAAGCATGACAGAATAAAATACTTAAATTTAATAAATTCAAGTCTTACCAAGTTCAGACCATTTGATAATTGAAAATAAAACATTTGAATTAATTAAATGGCACCAAATTTTCTAGACAAAATTTGCTTCCAAAATTAAGTGATAGGCTATTCACATATCACTTAATGTGATAGACATTCAAATATATTAGATTTAGTATTAAACAATTCAATCACTTAATAAATTCAAACTCTAAAATTTAAATTTCAATTTTCAATTTTTAAATTTCAGTTTTATCAAACGCACCCTTAGTTTAAATAGCTATGACAATTCTTAGATCATCTTTTAGACATGTCATTAATGATTTTAATATTAAAAACTATTCTTTTATTTAATACTAAATTTCATTATTGCAGCTAGGGTAACATATTCTCCTTACCCCTTTCTCTAAACAAATGCTGACGATAAAGCTCTTGCTCAAATAAGGCTTGGTAGCTTATAGTCCTTGGTGCTCTTGTGATGGCGAAGTTTTTAATATGTTACTAGATTTTATAATCCTTGGGCAATATTTCTTTCATTTGCATATTTTTACTATTAGTCATTCTCAAAAAATTAAAATACGGATGCCTAATAAAATCTACTTGAAAGTTTTATTTTAGTTTGGGACTGATAAAATTGTCAAGCTTTATTTATTTATTTTAATTTTGAATAATTAATAAATGGGATAGGCCCTAACTCTTCTTTTACACATCTTTTGCACAAAGAGACCATCCAATCTCGCCATCGGGCCTTAAGTCTAGTACGTCTTAACATTTGCAGGCATCTCCTTGAGCCCCCCTTAAAACTTATTGATCAAGAATTATACACTATGAGGCATGAATTTAGAGTACTGAATGAATAGAACTTAAGTTTTTACTACATTTCGTCACTGGATCAAGATTTGTGTAGTTGTGGTAAAAAATATCCACGATCGTATAGCATATTCCATTGATTAAATTGGTGATCACTCTTTTTTTTTTTTTTATTTTATACTATACGTCCATGCATGCTATAATTTAATCTTTCGCTTTTCTTTTACTGATTCTAAACTAATATTTACACCCAGAGCAAGCCAAAGTGCTGTTCAGTTTCTGCCTGATTCCAAAATATTTTCATTGTGCCTTAGCTGGAGGAGGATGCTAGACGTATCCAGGAGGTGACTATTTTAAGTACATTAAAATTTATGCACAAGATAAAATTGTTACTTATCCCAAAAAAAATGTTGCTTTTTCCTTTTTCTCCCCTTTTTTGGTGCTATTTGTCATAATTAAAATTAGTTGTAATTCTGAAAAGAAAAGGCCCCATTCAAATGTTGGAAATCACCACGTCAAAATCATCATTTTATTTTTGTCATTAACACTTTACATCTTGTTAATTGATTTGCGATTCTTTAGATTCTCCTTGAGTTCAATTGAGATATCTTAATTGAATCTCAGATTTTTCAAAAACTTTGGTATGCATAGTGATTTTATTTGAGTTTTCGTGGCATAAACACACTCTCACTTTTATGGGTGTAGGGCCTAATATCTAACCCCTCATCTCGGAATCTCTATTGGAGGCAGTGGTGGGCAAATTCCTCGGTGTGGTGTTTGGAAAAAAATTCAGTAATGTGTTGCTGATTTTTTTTGTCTCTTAATCTATAGGTGCCGTCGCGTCGGCCTGCGAATAATTTTTTTTTAATCAGTTGCGAGAGGGGCAAAGTGCAATTTTTTTTTGTCTGACTAGGTGCCGCACGCGTGGTGTCGGCACAAATTCATGTTTGAGGTGCGCGTATGTCATATCGGCACATATCTAATTCTAGGGGTGCTCTAAAGCTTATACTTGATTGTTGCTGTATTTAAAGCGCACCTTTTCTTGTTTGAGGATTAGTTTATTAGTAGCCTTCATTGTGGTATTGTGGACAAATACCATGGCAAACGTCATCTTGAGATAATGGACTTTGTCCTTGCCGGTTAAAATCAAGCAATTGTGGGTAACTACATACACTTAAAAAAGGGGTTTTTTGTGAAAAGTTATTGGGTTTTGGGTTTAAATTTTGAAAAGAGTAGAAATTAAAAATTAATCTTAGAAAATTGAGCGGTACAAATTGAAGCTGAAATGACGCAAATCTAGTTATTATTTGAATTGAAGTGACAAAAATTATGGATACAATGGTACAATTCGCAAATTAAGTGTGTTCGAATTTTGTATATTAGGGTTTTTATATTGTGTATTGTGAAGATATAAAAGATGTAATATATATATCCTCTCGAACTTTGTGTATATATATTACATCTTTTATATCTTCACAATACACAATATAATAAACTAATCCTCAAAAAATTTGCTCAAATACGAACAATCAAATAAGTTTTACTCTAACAATGACAATGCACCTCAAACATGACTTATGAATGCAACACCACGCGCGTGCACCGTCGACAAAAAAAAATTGCACTTTGCCCCTTTGCAATCTAATAATAATAAAAAAAAATTTATTCCTGCAGACGTGCGGCACCTATAGATTAAGAAGAAAAAATCAACAGTTTAATAACTGAGGAATTTGCGGCGAGTCCTTTTCCGGTGTTTTAACCGGACGGCGGTTCGGACCGGTTGAACCGGTCATGCCACCGGTCCGGTTCGTATGAAACCCGGCGGTGGTCAAAACCGTCAAGAACCGTGTGAACCGGTAGAATCGGAAACCGGCGGTTTTTAGTTTTTTTTTTTTTTAAAGATTAAATGTGATGGTAGTGAGATTTGATCTTGAGACCTCATATATAAGACACAAGTGTCTTAACCACCACACTAACAAGTATTTTTGAAGTTAGGTGAGTACAAAAATTTATAAAACTAATGAAAAGTAAAATAAAAAATGAAACTTCCATTTATCCATCTATGCCTCTCTCTATTTCCACATTCAGAGGCTTCAATATTGCATCATTTTCAATTTCACCTCCATCATTCCTTTTTTAATCACTAATTTTTAATATTACTAAATTCCACGTTCAAAGGATAAATCTTGCATTCTTTCCAATTTTACCTCAATCATTCCTTTTTTAATCACTAATTTTTAGAGTTACTAAATTCCACCATCAGAGGATTCAATCTTGCATCATTCCAATTTCACCTCAATCATTCCTTTTTTAATTACTAGTTTTTAGGGTTACTACAATAAATTTTCTGTACAAACTCTACTCTTCCCTCTTCTCATCTCCACCCTCCTCTCTCTCTTACCATTTATTAAATATTCATATATTTAGTTTAATCTCTTGAAGTTTTCTTCCACAACTTTAACACAATCTATACAAGTTTTCTTCCCTTTATTTATTTTCTGTATGTGGAGTTTTTGTATTTAATTTGAAACTTCGAATTCTTTCATTTACTGATGTTGGTTTTCTTTCTTTTTGTTTTCCCAATTTTTGATTAAAGATATATCTAATATTTTAAATTTTTTCAGACTTGCTTTTTTTTTTTTTTGTATGGTTGAAAAAAATTACATTTATAAATTTTTAGAAAATTTATGTTCAATTTTCATGTTATTAAGAAAATTTTATAAGACACTCCAAGATAAAGTACTTTTGGATTGATGTATTCAAAATTATTGGGTTTAAACTTTTTTCCCTCAAAAAATTTGAAAAATATCATTAATGGTGAACAAAAGATGGGATTAAGGATTATTTTATGCCCAAGTGTGTTAATAAAATGTAGTAAAGTACTGATTTCCAAACTTTAGGAAGAGGTGGAGCAAAAAAAAAAAAAAAAAAAGAGAACCGGTGAAGGCCGGTTGACCGATCGGACCGGTCGAGCAACGCTCCTGCCGGTTCAGCGGTCCAGTTTTAAACCATTGCTTTTTTCTCTACCAAGCCATTCCAGTCATCCCAACTATCTGGGATTCAATTGATGGAATATGTGCCGCTTGGCATTTTAGGCCTCACACTATCACAACCCTAGACCTGACACTGTCGATCTACAACTGGGCTCTATCAGGACTAGGGCTCTAGCTGTTATCATTTCTCTCCTATTCCCTTTAATACAAATACTTTGATCCTCTCTTTTCCAATGGTATGACATTTGTAACCCTAAAAAATCTCCAACTTCTTGATCTTTATTGACTTGAGCGTCGGAGTTCAATTCGAGTGTAAAGTTCCGCTCACTTGCTTTCTCTATTACAGGTGACCTCCAATAGTAGTTGTTTCTCTGACCTCAGCTCATCCAATCCTCACCACTACAATGGGAATTACCTGAATTTTCATGAATAACCTCATAACATAGAAACAAAGAACACAAGAAAATTCCAAGAATAAAACTAAAGATGATCTAATAAAGCTTGTTACTGTGACAAGAGGAAAACTCTACTCTCAAAAAATAGTGGGAGACAATCAAAGAGTCTGGCCGTCAAGAGCACAAATTTCTTATCTTCATCGTCAATAATTGAAAGGAAGCCAGATACGATTGGAAACTTTTACAATTTTAATGGGGAGAATCGCAGCATTTTTTATGGAAGAGTTTAATTTTGTATCTTATTTATTTCAGTTTTAAAACTAAAGCATCTGCTCTCTTATTTTTTCTATCTCGGTGCGGTTAATTGATTTCTTAATTATCTATTTTCCTTTCGCAATTTTCCACCAAGTATTCTCTGAAGTTTTGCTTTTGCGATTTATAGCCGGTATTAAACCTTCAATTAACTCGATAGCATTTAGAAGTATAAGATTTTCAAATGCACCAATGATAAAGCATTTCAACCTTTGTAGTGAGGTAAATAATTAACTGTAGAAAAAATTTTTGACATCACAGATTTTTTTTTTTAATATAAAGGTGAAACTTCTTCTTCTTCCTTTTTTTTTTTTTTTTTTTTTGCGTATGTTTCATAGTCATAGGTAATTGATGGTTGATTTATGGTTTTCATCTTTAACTCACCGTTTCCCCACAAAACCCCCACACTTTGGGATATGTCAGTTTTTTTTTTTTTTTCTTTTCACACTTTATTCCGAGGCTGTAATTGGGCTTTTCACTAAAGCGACGGAAAGTTTCGGCACTAAACCTCCTACTTTGGCTTTTATATTTAGTTGAACTATGTGCTATATCATATTGGCGTACAAGATTATCCTATTTTATTAATTTTTTCTGTTGATCTGAATCTCACAAATTTCTGAATGTGCCACTACACTTGCACGGCTTGCAATCCTTATAGTTGCAAAAATTCTGATGCAAGAGAAAGGGCTCCATTATTGCTATACCGATGCTGACCGGTTTTCTTGAAATACTTCAGCTCTATTTGGATTTGAATTTCAAATTTAAATTTGTATTACGTGACATAATTTAAATCTGCTAGTGTAAAAAAAATTATACACTGATAATATATAAAAAAGTTATCCTTTTACTATGGATTAACTTTTTATACAGTAATAGTATAATGATTTTTTTATACTAACAACTTTGATACATGCCACATGTGTATGATTTGAATTTCAATTTTATATTTATATTATGTGGTATAATCCAAACTTACTTGTGTAAAAAAAAAAATTGTACATTGACAGTGTATAAAAATGTTATTCCTTTACTACGGATTAACTTTTTATACATGATAGTGTAGTGATTTTTTACACTAGCAGCTTTGGATGCATATATCATGTGTATGATTTGAATTTCAAATTTAAATTTGTATTATGTAACATAATTTAAACCTGTTAATGTAAAAAAAATTATACACTAATAGTGCATAAAAAAGTTATCCTTTTATTATAGCAATTTTTAGGAAACTTTTTAACAAAAATTATACACTAATAGTGCATAAAAAAGTTATCCTTTTATTATAGCAATTTTTATGAAAAAAGTTTCCTATAGATGTTTTTGGTGGTATTTTTGAAAGGATTTTTGAAGGATATTTTAACATTTAATTGGTGGTATTTTTAGAATTTAAAATTTTTTTGGGATTTTAATATATTGCACCACTCACCACCATCAACAACCTCTCCCTCCTCTCTCTCCTTCTTTCTCCCTGTCCTTCCTTCCCCCTTCCTCCCTCCTCCTTCCTCTCTCCTCCCTCCTCCTCCTCCTTTTCCTCTCCCTTCTTCCCTTCACTCTCCTCTCTCCTCCTCCCTCTACATCTCTCCCCCATCCCCTCCCCTAGATCCACCAGAGATTGTTGGTGTGACCTTTCTACTCATGGTTGCTGTCCAAGATCTTTTGGTTGCAACCAAAAAGGTCACAACCACTGCTGAAGGTGGATCTGGGAGGAGGAGGGGAGGAAGGAAGGAGAGAAGGGACTAGAGGGAAGGAAGGGGGAGAAAGAGGAGGGAAAGGAAGGAGGAGAGAGGGAGGAGAAGAGAGGAGAGAAAGAAAGAGGTAGGAGGAGGGAAGGAGGTGGGGAGGGGAGAGAAAGGAAAAGAAATGAAAAGGTGATGGTAGCTGCTGGTAGTGGTGGCTGGTGTTGTATAATGGAAGAAAAAAATGTGGTAGAATAATTTTTTGTTTATTTATTTTTTTATATTTGTAAGTTGTTTTTAAAATATTATTTGGATTAGGTGTTAATGAAGTTGTATATTACTGTAACTTTGTAAATAAAAAAATATTTTTTGATAAATAAAGGAATCCAAACAGAGTCTCAAGTTTTGACTTGTACAGGGATCATCCTGCCAGATATCCCAGTGCAATCAGGTCGCACAAAGTTGTTTATTGTCTCGTTCAATTCGATTGCCTGAAAATACGTGATCAGTGGAGTAAAGTTCTCCAAATTCTGCATGCTACCTTTAGTTTTATAGTTATTATGCTCATTGCACCTATGAGATTTTTCATCAAGCAATATTTCGGATGTATTTTTGCTGATCATGATTCTTGAAAAACTGGAAAGTTGTAGGGTTACCGAATCAATGAGACGTACCATTATCAGACCGAGAGATGATACTTCCCGTGAAACCTTTCGAGTTAACCATCATGGCATCATCTATCTCACCTTAATTTAATCCAATATAACATGTTATAGCTGCTTGATGCTTCATAACCTTTTCGAGTATTCAAAATCTCATTGAAAGAATTCGTATTTACTGAGCTCGAACTCTATTCTGCATTAATTACTCGTGAATTGATCATTGCAACTTGATTAGCAATATGTATTGAGATCAAATAGGTAGAATATATAATGGTTTAAAGAATGTGGGGAAAAAAAAAGTGCAATCCGGTTCTTTTACTGGACACCACTCCACACCTTCTCCATTAGTGACTTGTGAATATCAAAGTAATCTGAAACTCCGAATCTTCAAGAACCTCCATTTCTAGACCAGCGTTGAATCTATTTTGACATCAACTTTCGAATCCCTCCAAGACTAACATGACCCAACTCTTCCTTTAAAAAGAGAAATCCAGAGATTCAGAGTTTCATAATAGTTATGTGGCACTAAGTTTGCAAATAGCTTTGTACTACCTAAATAAAGTGACACAATAAGCCACATATCAAAACTTAACGCGCCAATGGCATACCTTGATCTTAAACTGGGATGATCCTAACCTGCCAAACATTTTTGACCAAAAAAAAAAAAAAAAAGAAAAAAAAAGAGCAAAGGTATCAAAATCACGATTAATTAGGAAAATTGATTTTGTAATTTTATAGTTGAAGGTATACAAACACAACAATCCAAGTATAATATGACAATTACCATCAAATATGGTCAATTAGAGTCTATTATTATTGAACAAGGAGGACTGAAATCCCAACCCCTCCCCCCCCCCCAACACCAAAAAAAATCCTTACTTAATCCAACTACACCTAATTGATGAAGTGTCAAAAAGTTTTAAATTTAGAAACCTAATCAATCCATATGGAAGACACACTTGTGTAGACTACAAATTTCCATTCTATAACACCAAAGTTCTAGCTTAACTGATGTGAGACCTTTGATTTGATTCTGAAACCATCATTTTTCTCCCTACCTTTCTATAAGGCTCGGTGCCTCCCCTTGAATTAGGGGTGGGATTCAGTCAATTAAGTGGTTAGATGGAATTGCTTGAAATCGATTTTTGCCCTTTGAACTTTCAACGTAAATTGAAATCAAATTCATTTTCACCAAACTGAACTTGAATTGAATTAAAATTGAAAACCAGTTTTGAAAACAGTTAATCATTTTTGTTAAGTTTCATATGGATATGAAAAACAAGAAAAAGAATCGTACTCAATATCTAAAGAGTAAACCATGCTATTTATTAAGTTAATTTATATTAACATAGAGTAATTATTCATAAACTCTAAATAATAATCATGTATCCATGTGAACTGCAGATCATACGAATCAAGTCTACAACATATACTATTACTTAACATATATTACTGTGAACTACATGATGTTTATTTTCTAATTATTGAAAGGAATTAGTATGATTATTCACAATTGATGAGATAGTCAACAATTAACAATCAAAGTTTCCATGTATTTATATGTCTACAATAAGTTCTAAGGTATAACATAGGAACATAAATCTTAAGGTATAAAAAGATAAGAATAATCAACGCATACATATATACATACATACATAAACACACACACAAACACACACACGCACATACATATACATACATACATACATAACAAAAACAAACAAAATCAAAGATTTAAAACCAAAATCAAAATTGAAATCAAATTCACCAAATTAGATTAACTAAATCAAATACAGTTTGATCGGAAATTCTCATCCCTTGAAAAAAAATGGACTTCTAGTCCACTGCTCACCCTTGTTGGACCATAGACGATGCAATCCAGGGCTTTAGTTTTAGAACCCCATCAGCTTTTGCATTCTTTTATTGCCACAAAACTATCGGTGCAGTCTCTAAGTTTCAAATGTTACCAATACGGAGCCGGTTTCTTGAAAATCATATGAATATAATAAAAATTATATCTACGGAGCCGGTTTATTGCCTCCAAGGTTCTACAAATTTATGTTTCTGTCCCCTCATATTTAAAAGTATTTCGTGATATCCTTTATGAATAAAAGTTTTTACCCCTCAAAGAATTTGAAGTTTTAAATTAACTACAAAGTGCATGTGCATATGAAATTTGCACCCTCGATGCACATGTTATGGTTCCGTCACAATGTTGGACACTTGCACTACCCATGCACATTTGACTGTTTTGGTTCCCAATTTGTTGTATAGCAAGATTTGTTGTTAACATATTTAAAATTGTAATTTTTTTAATGATTCTAAAATGATTTGAGCATTGGAGTATTAACTTTCTCTGTCTTGTTTGATTAGAATCAGATGCATATAACATATACATGTCAAGAGGTTGCTTTCTTGCTTCACTCTAATCTTCTACTCTCTATATGTAATTGTACTTAGGGGGTGTTTGGCTGAGTGGAATCATAGTCAGGAATGGGTTTCATAAGTAATGAAATCCATTCACACTATTTGTTTAACTACCATCGGATTTAATCAATGGGAATGATGTCATTAAACAGCCCTCCTTTCATTCCCTACTCAATACTCCTCTATCAAATCTGATTAACATCTTTGTTAATATTTTTCGTTTCCTTTTCAGAAACCCTCAAACTTCTCTATTCAGCCGACCAAAAAATACCAGAACTTCATCTCTCTTCACCAGATTCCATCTCTTCACCTTCTCCAGTCGAATATCACGGACTCTCCACCATAGCACTTTTTTCTATCAATAACCACCTTCTTCTCTAAATCTCTGCCAGATCAATGGCAATACCCAAAAAATCCTATAGATTCCTTCTAATAGCAAACATTTTTGGTAACTAGTTTTTTTCTTTTTGATTATCAGCACTCAATGATGACAGCATCTTTTGGATTTTTAGCTCCGCTTAGTATCAATGCATCTATCCTTAAATGGTAATGAATTTTCGCTTGGCAACTTTCTTTTTATTTTTATTTTTCTTTTTTAATTTAAAAAATTTTCAACTTTTTTTTTCTTTTAAGGATGTTATGGGATTCAATTATAATTATGATGATTCATGTGGGAAACTCTGTTGATGATTGAAGCCATGACTAATCTAGGTTTGTGGAATTCATGATTTTGTTAGCTTATTTTTGTCTAATATTTTCATTTTTCTTGGTGTGAAGAACTAATAGTTGTAAAGCTAAAAGAAACATTTAGAATCAGTGCATATGTGTTGATTTAATAAATTATTGCTAAAATTGAAAACATCTCAAATCACTTGTGTATGGATGTTAGTGATTACATCTGCAAATTATGTGAATTCATGTTATGTATGGAGGGCTATACTTAAGAATGCTATTTATTTTCAATGTCAATGTACACTTCTGTAGTTCAGTTGGCTAGTAATATGTGAGATAGCTATCTATGGATTTGACAATGATGTTAATTTCGATCCTTTAGTTTAAAAGGTCAAGCATATCAGTGTTAAAATGGATCAGCCCATAACCTATAGCATACCCTTCTTATTTTGCTTCTTATTTTGCTTGTCTGATCCTCTAAATTATGCATATGCTCTGCTGCTTTACAAATGTGTGTATGCAATCGTGGAAATGAAACTTCTCTCATGCATGCAAAGTCATTATACTGCATAAATAACCCATAATGGATATTGATCTAGAATAAAATACCAACTTGCTGAAAAGAACTAAAGTTGCTTGATCGGGTAATGTATAGCAACTCGTGAAGATACATAGTTTCCCAATGATGATAATAATAATAATAATAATAATGTGTCACATTGTCAACTATTTGCTCCCTATGAATTGCCTTGATTGCAAGTTTGCTATGATACTTCTAGAAAAGATCTCTGAATAATTTTTTGGTAGAAGATCTCTTATTATTTGAGATTAAAAGTAGTGCATATTAAGAATGATTGTAACTCTATGCAACTTGTATTTGTTATATATTGACTAGTTTTTTTTTTTTTTTTTGAGAATTTGAAGGTGCATGGCTAAAATCCAGATTTGAGGATTCCGAATGCCCAAATTTTGTGCCCCAAATTAACGTTAACTTATTTGTGAGTGTTTTTGTTCCTTCTGTTTTAACGTACATTTTAGGGATAATTTGGATGTTTACTTCTTGTGCAGGGTACTTATTTCCCTTTTCATGGCCACCAAATCAAATAAAACTAATGCCTAGTCCCTATTTTAGCTATTTTAGACCTGTTGATTTTCACACCAATTTGTCTGAACTAGCTTTTTAGACTTAATCCCTATTCTAGTTCTTTAATAAATAATCTCTATTCTAGTTCTTTAAGAAATTCTGTGCATTTTATGTGTTTGTACTTGTGTATGTGTTTGTACAAATGTATATACATAGTATGTAGTCTTCTGTAAATTGAGCCATGGAAACCAAGTCAGCCTTTCATTTGATTGCAGGTTTCTCTTTGGAGACCTTTATAGGTAACTTGATCAAACTTTTCTTGGCTGCTGAAAAGTATGGAGTGAAAGAGTTGAAGAATGCCTGGCTGAAAGCACTGGCCAGAGTAGTTCCTTCATCCTTGAGAGTATAATGTCCAATATCCCAGTGTTGCTGTTTTTGTTTCTTTTGACATTGACAGTGTTTGAATGCTTCTGTAAATTGAGTGGTTAGTAGATTGGTAGATTAGCCATTTTCTACATGTTCGCATTCTTGGTTTAGGCTATTGTCATTCGCAAGAGTCCTTCGGAAAATCTTGCTGACCACTTTGCATACCCTGTTAACAATAATACTTGGACACGTTGCTACTAATTTTGTTCCTGGAAAATGAATTTCTTACTAGGGCCATCCTGATTGAGAAATCTGTAACATTCGTGATAATGGAGAATGTAAAGTGAATTTTGGTGTGCTTCAATTGAACCGTGTTCTTTGATTCTCTCCTATACTATGCATTTTGTGCTTGTAAGATTATCAAATACTGATTTACGTGATCATGGGATTTCCACATCTCTACTATCCCAAATCTAGATTGCTTTCATATTCTTCTCAAAAAGTACAAGAAATTATTTTTCTGTTTTCCTAACCAATTACTCACTTCTAAATGTACTTGTTGGAATAAATTCAAGCTCTTCACAAGAATATGTGACTTTGTAAATTAGTTATTTGTACATTCTCAAACTTTCAACCAACCAATATATGTGTTATACAAACAGAAAAATGTATACAATGAATATACTAACTTTATGTAATTCATTTATAGATTAAAGATTATATCAGGAAATGAATTTAAAAAAAATGCTATCATATATCTTATTTTTGTTATATCTAGATAAACTAGTTTTGACTTATCTGTTGTTATATCTCAATAAGCTAATTTTAACTTATCCATTTTTAGAGTAGGAATTTTTGGTAATGCTGTGAAAAATAAATTTGGTTTATTTCTTTTTAAAGTAAAGAAATTCTAGGAAAAAAGTATGAAAATAATATGGTATTTAATAACATGTTTACTAAGACAATTAAAATAGTTTAAAAAAAAGAATTTCTTGAAACCAATTCATAAAATAAGCGAACCAAACAACCAATTTTATAATGAAATCCATTCCACTATCAAGCCAAACATCTTAGGGGAAATCACCAAAACCCATACTCATAGTAGGTTAATGATATTTATAGTGATTGTGATTGAGAAATATTTACTAAATGGCTCCTTAGTAAATTCTGTGAGCATGAGATTACAAAGTAAGAAACTATTGATCAAAGTCAAACTCCTGCCACCCATGCTTAGAGCTTTCTACATCGTAAGGAAGTTGTGGGACTCCATTACCCAAAAAAAAAAGAAAAAAAACTAGTTCTGCTTCCTGAAGTAAAAACTCGGCTCCACCGACAGAGGCCTCATCAAAATTCGGCTCCGGATTTCCACTCATTCGCACGTGGCTGATGCCTTGATCTGATATCTAATAGATGCAAAACCCTTGGAGTTGTCGTACAAAATCTCTATAGCTGTCATGTCATTCTTATTTTTCGAGATCCATACTATAGTTTGTAAGTATAAATACCTCTCCTCCGTACCTAAAAAGGTAACACCTTCTTGTCGGCTACCTAACTCGTTTTCGACTCCCGAAATCCCAGCTCTCTAGCTTCGCTACCAGAGTCATCCTAGAGGATTTAACCTCAACTTTGTGCGTCGTCCATTTTGTTGTATTGGCAAGTAAGAAACTCTCGGTTCCGATCCCTTCTTGTAGCGCAGAAGGTATCCCATATTTGTTTGTCATCATTTTTCACTCACTATTTTGCAATATAATTTTCCTCTTTTATTGGATCATATGCTCTATGTTTATTTATAATTTTGCATTAATGCTTCAGGTCAATCACTTTGCTTTTCAAAATTGATTGTACATTCTACTCCGTTCCTCCAGAAAACCAATTCTAACATGTATAGTCAAGTTAACAGTTATAATGTACATATGCTAGGACTAAATTACCATCTCTCACAATTTTATGTAATAATAAATGGGTAGCTTCATGTATCTCGACCAAATTACACATATCCGCCTCAAGTTGGAGCAACAGAAGCCAGATGTGTTTGCAAGTTTTAACTGTTTTATCGTCTTCATATTTGTAGATGTACTTCTATTTACTCTTGGGGTTTTAATCTCCACTGAGAAATGTTTAAGCCAAATCTAAAATTGTTGCTTCTTGTTTGATATGTGTTTGAGTTCATAAGTCATCACTCGTCATTTCTTTCATTGAATTGTTGCATCTTGTTTGATGTGTGTTTGAGTTCACAAGTCATCACTTGTCATTTCTTTCCATTGAATGTTATAAAAGGAATACTAATTCTTTGAATATTACTAGAGATGTAAAGTCCCAAACCTAAAGGTTGGCTCAATAAATTCGGAGCAAAATTTACGAGGAAAAAATAGTTAATTCAAGCTATTAGTAGCTCGATACACTTAGGATTTAAATTCCAAACCGTTTTCTTCCTCTTACGAACGTGGGACAAAGATTGGTTAGTATCACAAAAGGGCCCGTAATGTACAGTTAAAATGACGATTATTATGATAAAAAATGAAGCTGATATCTCTTTTCTTCTTTTGTATAAGAATAACTGTGTTCATCAACTGTGCCCCAATTTTGTAGTCGAGTTCATTAGAATAGTTGTTACGCTTTAACTGCAAAAACCCTCTAGAATCTTATAACACAAAAAAGAGGGACACAAAAATAAATTCACGACCCACAATTTTTTTAAAAAAAATTCACTGCCCATGATGTTTATGCAACTTGTACTAGGGGGGCAATCAAGTTGGGTCGCGAGTTAATGGGTCGGGGTGGGTAATATGTCAACCCGAACTTGATTCGAAAATTAAATGGGTCGACTTTCTTGACTGAACATGATCGTAAAATTGGCGGTGTCTAAACCCGACCTAAATATCCCGTTTACTTAATTTTCTTTTTTTTTTTCTTTTTTTTGCCTTCTCATCTTGGTAGTACAGTGAACTTCTCTACAATGGAGTTCCAATAAGAAAATAGAATAAGAATACTACAGTTCAATCCTAGAACATAGCAATTTTTTGTTTCCTTTATAAAAAAAAATCATGAAGAAAAGTAAAACTATTATACATTACCTGGTTAACAAAAATAAAACTATCATGAAAATAATGTAATATATTACCTGTCCAACATAACAATTCCAACTTCAACAAGTTAAACAAATTTAATTAGAATAATATTTTTTAGAGTTAAGTGATTAATGCTTTTGAGAAGAAAAGATAATGTCAACCTAGTTAAATAAAATATTTAATATATTTTTAATTTATAAACAGTTTGGCGAATGCTAAGTGATTAATGCCTTTGAGAAGAAAAGATAATGTTAGCCTAGTTAAATAAAACTTTTAATAAATTTATTAGATTATTTTTAATTTATAAACAAGTTGGTGGGTCCGTGGGTTGACCCGAACACAACTTGTTTTTTTTTTTTTTTTTGAGTTTATCAAGTTTGATCTGATCTAAACATCTGAAAACTCAACTCAAACTCATTAATTTTGGCTTAGATTCGTGTTGTGATTTCAGGTCATATTGGAAGTTTGATTTGTTCTGATCGTGTGAAAACTCAACTCAAACTCATTAATTTTGTGTTAGATTCGTGTCGTGTTTTCACGTCGTATTAAAAATTGCTAGTCTTAACTTGTACCTAGTGGAGTTAATATGTCAACAAGCCTCGTCTAAATGTTCAAAATAGCCCCAAAGATTCAGTGGAATCCAAAAACCTGTTGAAAGCCAGTTGCTTTTTATACAGTCAAAGGATGCATATTAGTATATTTACTGTTAACTTACGTTAGAAGTTGACGATTGTGATGATGAAATCGAATTGATATTCCTTTCTCTGATAGGAGTACAGAATCATGATCAAAATCCACAATTAACTCTTGTGGTTCCTCGTGTTCTAATAGAGTTTAGGTCACGTGAGTTGCACTAAATTTGCACCGATATTAATGTCTGAATTTGGCTTAATTTAACAACCAAATTCGAATTCAAACTCAAATTATACAAATGAACGAGTCAAATTCAAAAATAGCTAACAACACTTATCGTGTGTTTAATGAACGAATGAACTCAATTCCTATTCATATAACAGAGGATAAATATAAGTATTTAGCTCATGAAAGGCTCTAATTATGGTGTAATTATTTCAATAAATTGCTCATTCATTGGTGAATAATCTTGACTGCAAATTTTGAATCCTGTACGAGGATGGAGAGGCTGAAAGGAAATACGCATGCTAAACAAATAGGAATATTATCAGAAACCTCCCCCAAGGACTCTTAATAGAATCGAATACCTCAAACGTTATAAAAATATCACTTACCTCCCTTAAATTTAGTTTTTTGTAAAAAAATTATAAAAATCCTAAACTATCCATTTGCTCATTTTGTTGAATAAAAAAATTCTAAATTACTTTGTTTACACAAGAAAACTACAATGTGATAATTTGAAAACAAAAGATACCATAAAAATACACTAATACCAATTTAAAATATGTGCCCAAAATCAAACTCTTGTGAACCTTATAATTTTTTTGCTACTACTTCTCAACTCATGACCCATGCATTTAAGTTGTATTAATCATTATAAATATCAACTCAAAATAAATAAAGAGGTCATACTTCACTCTATTACAATCACAAAAGTAAAAGAAAAACAATATTCAACTAACTATAATTTACAAATAAAAAATTGCTTAGTCATCCAAAAAAATGAGTAATAGAGTGTTGGAGAAAGTGACTTTTGTAGCCTTTTCCTTTAATTTTTTAAATTTTATTTATTTGATATGTGAATCATGTATCAAATGAGGGTTAATATAATCCTTTTACAATTATTAGGGGAGATAAGTGATATTTTAAAAATTTTAAGGACATTAAATGATATTAAGAGGCGCTTTAAGGGAGGTTTCTAATATTATCCCCAATATATACTGAGCTCGAGGCAACCGAAGCTGAATTCTGGTCTGATGACCTTCAGATTAGGTGAAGACAAGCTTTCAGGCAACATATGCGTTAACCAATGAAATTAAAATTGAAAGCAGGTGTCAGGTCTCTTTTAGTTAGAATAATTGGTTCAAAATAGTCTCTTGACAGTAATGAAATTTTTTTTTTTTTTTAAGGTTGTAACCTGATAAGGCTGTCATGTTTCTCTATTATTTATTTGTTAATGGTGTCCCTTGTCACTTAACAAGTACAATTTCATGTCACCAATATATAAAATTCAACTGAAAAGCATATTAAAAAGAAGGGATAATATCAAAAACCTCCTTGAGATTTCTTATAATATCACTAAGCTCCTCTAAAGTTTTTAAAATCTCACTTACCTCCCTTGGATTGACATTTCTTATAACATTCTAACCCCTTTGAAAGAAATGCAACAAAGATAAAACTTTTGTTCCAATACGACCCTTGTATTATCTTACTCATGAAGTTTACAACAACAATAAAAAATAAATCAAGACTAAATTTTTATAAGGTTTAAATTTCTTGTCTTAAACTATTTATTTTAATTGTACTGAAACAAAAGTAAAATTTACATTTTGAAAAAATTACACCATGAAAAATATATACGTATAAAGAGATTATTTTAGTTATCAATGCAACTTAAACTACATCATGTATTAAAACATACTTTTCAAAAAAAATTTTGAATTCCTTAAGTATAATTGTTCATGAAATTTTTAAAATGTTAGTTAGTCACTAAAATCCTCCTAAGTGGTTGATTTTGACTAAATTGTATTTATTCTCGTCATTTGTTATCCTAACATGGTCTCGATGTATAGAAATATGGACCATTATTAGATAGTAATTTTTTTTAATATACAATTTTTGGTTTGGCTTTTTAGTTAAATAATTATCAAGATCAAGGGTAATATTGTCAATTTGTGACTTTTGATAGAAATATTTAATCTTGTCAAGTTGATAGGGGAGGTTAGTGAGATTTTAAAACTTCAGGAGAGCTAAGTAATATTATAAAAAATCTCAAGGGAAATATCTAAAATTATCCCTAAAATACAATATAATTTTTGTTATTGTTGGAAC
Source organism: Gardenia jasminoides (assembly GCA_013103745.1). Lineage (NCBI taxonomy): Eukaryota > Viridiplantae > Streptophyta > Magnoliopsida > Gentianales > Rubiaceae > Gardenia > Gardenia jasminoides. The sequence goes on along the minus strand of CM023101.1, from coordinate 28,987,097 downwards.
TTGGAAGACCAAATTTCTAGGCGTTATCTCTCAATAATCTTGTCTCCGTGCTTTCTTATCTTAAAATAATCTAGAGTTGTGCTTCAGACCAGCTGCGGCAGCACCAGAACTTGCAAAGAATATGCATGGGCCAAAAAAAAAAATTAATATTCAGTTCTGGAGGACGTTGGGGTTGATGAAATCGACTCGTTTGCATTGATTTTTTTTTGGGTGTTTTTATAACAAAATTTATTGTAACGATTTGATATATATAAAATAAGAAAATGATTGAAAATGCGTTTATAAAAAATGTAATTTTTTTTTAAAAATTACAATCCAAACAAGACAAATTTTATGAAATTGTACATGCTAAAACATCAACTAATAGATTAAGAGGAAATGTTCATTAATTAGCTTATCATTAGGGACTGACAGCAGCAAATGTTTTACTGGATAAGTCCGAAAATCAGAAAAGCACTGGGATATGAGTCAAGAATAGGACAGAGAGAAATACAGGCTTTTAATTAAAAGGCTAGTATAACCCTATTTTCCCTCAATAAGAAAAATATTTCAGTTATAGAAAAACACTGGCTTTCGGACATGTTGCAAAATTTACAACAGCATGTTCAATATAATTTTATTGGTCGCTTGACACGAAGTTTAACAAAATGCCAACAAATTGAGAAAATTGAAATTTTTGGCCATAAAAATTTAGGCTTCCGGAATTGTTGCATGCCCCATGTCCCTCCCAGTCTCAACGTGTTTTCTTTTTTCTTTTTCCTTTCTTTCCTCTTTTATTAAACAAAATGGAGTGTTGATTGAATTCTTGTTGTTATTCACATAAGCAATTAGTATATAAGGATAATTTCAGAAACCTCCCTTGAGGTATTTAACAATCTCACCTGGCACTTTTAAAGTTTTAAAAATATCACTTACCTCTCTTATTTTCAAAGTTTTGTAACATTATCAACTCAATTTAAAATATAATATTAAAGAACTAGTTTTTGGAGTGTGTAGATAATTTCATTCCTTTTATTGTGTTTCCTTAATTGTCATGACAAACCAATTTGAAATCCCTCAACATTTGAAAATATACTAGTTTATTTCTTTAATGAAAAATTATAAGTTTTTATCGAGGTTGGGAGATCCTTTAATCCTTTAACAAAATTTATTTTATAATTTGGACAAAGGATATTAAATATTTAAACTTATGAATAATTTACAAAACACTTAAAAATCATCCATCATATGATATAAATAAAATATCTTTTCCTTTTTGTATCTTGGGATGATTAAAAATTAATTATTTTAGCCATCTCAAATGAGTTATAAATACAATTTTAAACACTATTCCTTTTTTTAAATTTTCAATTCATTAATATGGACAAAAAATGAAAATGTTAAATAATTTATAAAATTTTTAAATTCACTCAAAATAGCTTACATAAAAATTATATTCTTTATTTGGTAATCCCAAAAGGCACCTTAAAAATAAAACTCAAAGGCACCTAATTAGCATATCAAAAAAAATCTGGACTTAACATCAAAGTTTTAAAAATCATATCAATCCCCTAAATTGCTACATTTTAGTAGAAAAAATATACCTTGTTGCCAAAAAAATTGATCCCATATGTAGTAGCAAATAATTGAACCCTAAAAAGACAAAAAAAAATTCTTTTTTAGTTTGAAAATATTTTAAATAAAATTTTCTTTTTTTGACAGTTTAAAATTTGCTTATGATTGCAACTACTATACTTTGTTCTATCATTTTTAGATCTTTATACTTTTGTCATAATTTTGAACTTAGATTAATATAATTTTTATTTTGTAATAGTGAGGTAACCAAAGGGTAATGTCAGAAAGAAATTATATTCTCTTTTTTAAAATGAGTTTTTTAATAATATATTTTGAATTTGGTTTAAAATGTTACAAAATATAAAAAAATAAGGAGTTAAGTGATATTTTTAAAAATTTTAGGGGTACTAGGTGATATTGTCAGAAATTTCAAGGGAGGTTTCTGAAATTATCCCTAGAATATAACGTGCAGCACTAAACAACATAATTTGGCAGTATGTTTAAAAGATTATTAAGAGCATAATTAATGCTGTAGCATTCAAACATTTGGACTATTGTGCAAGGGAGACATTTTCTATTTTTCTATGATTTTGTCTTTCATGATCCAAGAAATATGCATTGACTTCTTTTCTGGGTCTAGTGATGAGTATGTACTAGCAATCAGTGTACAGAGAAGTGGAAAGCACCTGTTTAGGAGGTTCTGCTGTTCTTCTGAGCATCTCCTGTGAAATTCGAGAGGTGTTTCATCTCTAATTGAAATTCTGAGATCCCTTCTAGTTCCATTCTTGATCTTCTCTTTATTAGATGGCCTCCAGTAAGATTAGTTGTATTTCTTACACTTTGAATTATCTGCAATTTCTGGAAGAGACTTATCTAGATGGAAAGCCTGATCAATTGAAAATTCTGAAAAACAAGCTAAAACTTCTGAGAACATTTCTTCTGTGTGCAAGAAAGTGGAGCAACAAAAGGAGCAAGACAGAGAACATTTGTCCAGAATCCCCAGAGGTGGAGCAGAAGCGTGATGATACGAGAATCTTCAAAACTGGGCTAAGATTTGTGGGAAAATTTCTTCTGTGTGCGAGAAAGGGCAAGAAGAATGAGGAAGATAACCGTCATGGAAGTTTAGAAGCTCTGGTACTTCGAATTGAAGATGCAATTTCCAAGAGGGCACAGGAGATTCACTCCGTTTGTCTTACTATTTTGGAAGATGGATTTCCTAATCAGGTCCTGGATGTGATCCATGATTTAGGAGAAGACATCGAATCTTTCATGCAAGAAATTTGCGACAGCTATGTCTTTTTCTTAGATTGCTCATCAGAGCCGCCTAATAATTCCCATGTGGGAAAGGATGGCATTATGGAATTCATGGATTCTCTTCTGGAGAATCTATTGGAGTTTCATGGCTGGCAAGTAGTTGAAGAGAGTATTCATGGCTGGCAATTAGCTGAAGATTCATATGAGGTACAACTCATCAAATCCCTTGAAGAGAAGTTAGTGTTCTTGAAAAACTTCATCAGTTTCGTCACCCTGCACGATGTTGAAGATACAGAATTGGGACCTTTATTGACTCACATTGAAGATGTGGCTGTCAATGCAGCACGCCTCTCTTATTGGTGCAAGTTCATGAAGGGACGCGAAGTGCAGGACGAAACGCACAGAAGTATTTCAGAACTGCTGCTGAAGATTATTCCTGTAGAGCCCCAAGTCCATGAGACTTGTGTCCAGGCCCTGGTTACTTCAAAGTTATCAAGAAAATCATATGGAGACAAAGATAAGCATATACTAAGAGACTTCTTTGATTCTCTCCAGTGTAATCTCCGGGAGATACTAAATTCTGGAACTTCTTTTGTGATTTCTCTAAAGGATCAACTGCAAATGCTTTATGAGGGACTAAGATCCTTGAGAACCATTCTCAACGAGAAGCCAAAGAAGTTTGATGAGAGAGTGAGAGATCTTACTGGACTTGTGATCTGTGATGCAGGACTCGTAATTTTGACTCTCGTTCTGAATGCAATGAAAGAAGATGGTATATTGGCCAAGGATATGGATCTCATGTCCTCTGATTTGTTGGAGAGGATAGAACTTATTGAGGCAATGGTTGCAGGGAAATGTCCAGAGTCTTCATCATTCAATTTTTCGAGGACCAATGGATTGGGTTTCATTGATTTCCTTCTACAAAATATGATGGATCTGACAAGTACTGAGGCTGGCTCAATAGCTTTCATGAATCATCCGATTCAAACAATCCAGGAAGAACTTGCTTTTTTACGCTCTTTGCTAGGGAGAGTTGCGGAGTTGCACAGCAACGATGATGAGCTCCAAGCAATGTGGAATCGTGTTGTAGAGGTGGCATACAAGATAGAGTTTCTTGTTGACTCCTCAATGGCTGGACATATTCTAGATTCTTCGTCAATGTCTTTTCAATCCATTGTAGGAGAAATTAAGATCATAAAAGCTGAGGCATTGCGGATTTGTGATAGCAAAAGGCTTGATGAAGTTAAGGAAGTAACCAAGAGATTCAATCACGTGCCAACACAAGTAAGCCAGCCAATAATCAATGATATGGTGGTGGGATTTGAGGATGAGGCAAAATCAATAATCAATCGACTCACAAGAGGATCACGCCAAGTGCAAATTGTTTTGATTGTGGGTATGCCGGGATTAGGTAAGACAACTTTAGCGAGAAAAGTTTACAATAACTCTTCAATTATGTCATATTTTCATAAGCGTGCTTGGTGTACTGTTTCTCAAGTATATCACAAGAAAAATCTGTTACTTGAAATTTTGACTTGTCTTGAATCCAAGCTCAGTAACAATGTTTTGCAAATGAGTGAAGAAGATCTGGCTCATCAAGTCAAAAGAAGTTTGCTAAGGAACAGGTATCTCATTGTTTTGGATGATGTGTGGGACGTAAAAGCGTGGAACGGATTGGAAGCTTCATTCCCTGATAATGGAAACGGAAGTAGAGTTATCTTGACAAGTCGACTTCTATTAGGAAATTGGCTTAATTTCTTTTAGACAAGTTTCTTGTCATGTGTGTGAAGTAATTAGTTTCCTAATTGGTTCCAGTTACTTAGAGCTGTAGTCAAGGAATTTCCTATTTGTATGAGTTTAGGATTCTAGTATTGTTTTACTATTAGTTGGTTTTGCCTTTAGCAAGTAATGTTCTCTATAAATAGGTAGATTGACATTCTACAAAGACACACAAGAAAAGGGGTTGAGAGAGTTCTTAGTAGGTGAGAGAGTTATACAAGAGTTGGGCTTGGGATACAAGTTGTAATCTTGTAGTATTTTTTCTCATAATAAAGAATATGTTTTCTCTCTAGATGTAGGCTTTGTTAATTAAGCCGTCACGTTAAATTCTGTGCGTGACTCATTGTTTGTGCTAGTTCCTATTTCAATTGTTGTTGGTTTCTTACTTTCAAATAGTTGGCTGATATCCTAACAAGTGGTATGGAGCTGTTGGGGATTACGTTAACTATTTGAGATTGAGTATTTGGTAGCATACCATGGCGTTTGGAAATATACAATTTAATTCAACCGTTTAATGGAACTTCAAGTTTCACTCTTTGGCAAAGAAGAGTGAAGGATGTTCTAGTTCAACAAAGCGTTGAATGGCAAGAACAAAACCAGCGACATGAAGGATGATGAGTTTGAAGAGTTGGATGCAAAGCACCATTCGACCGACTCTATGTTTGGGACAACATCATAAATAATGTGATAGATGAAGAAGATTCTCGCAAACCTGGAAAAATTGGAAAAGCTTTATTTGGCTAAAGCTTGTCCAATAAATTACATCTGAAGATATAGGCTAAAGATGGAGGAGGGTGGCAGTCTCTTGGATCACATGAATACGCTCAACGTTGGATCAACTCCAAAAGTTGGCGTGGAAGTGAGGAAGAAGATAAAGCACACTTCTTACCTCGGTCTCGTTCTTACAAAGTGTCGTAACAACCCTATTATATGGGAAGGACACTTTAGTGTTGAGAATGTACAGTCATCTTTGTTGGATCATGAAAAAAAAAGAGAAGGCAAACGGTGATACAAGAAACTACATTGCTCGAGGTAAGAATAAAAGAGAACAAAAAATTTGGCGGTGAATCTAAGGCGGTAGTTCAAGGCCAAGAATTGGAATCAGTGCTTTGGTTGTGAGTTTGGTCATATTAAAAATATTGTCCATCGAAGAAGAATGATGAAAAAGAGCACGATGATTTTGCTGGATATGTGTCAGGTGGAGATATTCTCACAATCTCAAAGGTAATACTACTTCTTCCCGTGATGGTTGGATTTTGGAATTCAGTTGTGTGTGTTTGCTCAGGATGGATTATTTTGACACCCTCAAAAGAGAAGGCAGGTTTTATGACTTTGGGTGATGGATCCACTTGTGAAGTCAAGGTATTGAGGTGGTAAAGATCAAAATGTTGAATGGAGAGATTTGTTCTTTGGGTGATGTGGCTTATGTCCCAAAGTTTGAAAGAATCTAATTTCTTTGAGCCATTAGACTCCAGGGTTATTTCCTGGCTGCACGCTGGGGTGGAGTCTGCATCACACATGGCAGGCGGTCTTGTTGATGGGAAGATCTGTACCATTTGGTTTACCTCAATGCACGTTTGAGTGCAAGGAAGAGGATCAAGAGCTTCAAAATTGCAAATGGTGGTGAAGAAAAAGCAATAGAGAGGGTGGATTGAGGCCCTCTAAGTCAACTAGATGTTGGACTGTTAACTACACACGTTCATTTGCCAATATGAATCAATTGAAAACAAGACCGTATTGATTGAGGTGTGTAGTTAGACACCAAGGTATTTGGTGGTAAAAGGCAAATGAGTTGTTTTGGGTGGTTTTTTACTGTATTTGCAAAAAATATTAGGTGGAAATTTGTTAGGAATTGGCTTAATTTCTTTTTGCAGACAGGTTTCTTTCTCATGTGTGTGAAGTAATTGGTTTCCTAATTGGTTCCAGTTACATTTAGAGTAGTAGTCAAGGAATTTCCTATTTGTGAGTTTAGGATTCTAGTATCTGTTTCCTACTATTATTTGGTTTTGGCAGTGTTCTCTATAAATAGGTAGATTCATTACAAAGACACACAAGAAAGGGGTTGAGAGAGTTTTTAGTAGGTGAGAGAGTTATACAAGAGTTGGGCTTGGGATACAAGTTGTAATCTTGTAGTATTTTTCTCTCTTAATAAAGAATAGGTTTTCTCTGAGGATTAATGTAATTAAGCCGAACCACGTTAATTCTTGTGCGTGACTCATTGTTTGTGCTAGTTCCTATTTCTATTAAATTGTTGTTGGTTTCTTCTGTTTCAAATAGTTGGCCTGATATCCTAACAACTTCGTGATGTTGCTCCGCAAGATAAACTCGATCAAGAACCACATTCTCTTCGTCAACTCACTCCTGAAGAGAGCTGGGATTTGCTAAAAGAAAAGTTATATCCTGGACAAAATGTGCCTCCTCCAGAATTACGTGAACTTCAACAGAAAGTCGTGGAAATGTGTCAAGGTCTACCACTTACGGTTGTCGTTCTTGCTGGAATTCTCTCAAACATGGACCGATATGGTTGGAAGGAAGTTGTGGAAGTTTAAGTTCAAGCAATGTTTCTATTACAGAGCAATGTACCGCTACATTAGAGCTGAGTTACAAAAATTTACCGGAGAATTTGAAGCCATGTTTTCTTTATTTTGGAGCCTTTCCTGAAGACCATCAACACAGTACCACGAGGTTGATTTCTTTATGGGTCGCTGAAGGATTTGTGCCAAAAACTCAGCTCAAGAGATCAGAGGACGTGGCAAATGATTACCTGATGGAACTCATTAGCCGAAGCTTAGTCATAGTTTCCAAACCAAGATCTTCTGGGGGGTCAAAGCTTGTCGCATTCATGATTTGCTATATGAGTTTTGTGTGACAAAAGCAAAGGAAGAAAAATTTTCACGGCTGGTACGAAGGTATGATGAACTATCCACTCTCAATGTGCCCTGCTACATCCGCCGCTTATGCATTGATTCTAAGCCCGAGTACTTTGACAAGTTAAGGTTATTTTCTCCCGCCATTCGCTGTCTATTATTCTTCAGTCATGGTGTAGACCGTGAAGGAAGGTTTGATCTTCGATTCATTTTCACATCATCAAACTTGTCAAAGTGTTAGATTTGAGCCAAGTTGATCTTGGATACCCTTTTCCTAGAGAAATTGAATTGCTTGTTCACTTGCGGTGCCAGCAATTCAAGGTCGGATCGATTTCCCATCATCAACAAATCTGTTGAATTTGGAAACTTTCATTTGGCAAAAATCTGGGTTTCATACTTCAGTTTCACTCCCAGATACTATATGGAACCTGAAGAAACTAAGGCATTTACAGCTGAAGGACAAGTTAGATAAGAATTACAAGTTTGTTTCCAGACCACAATCTTGACAACTCTTCACAGTCGTGTGACTTAGATATTTTGTCCTGTCTAAGTCTGCATCTCAATCCTCGGAAGGACATCAACAAGCTGTTGAGAAAGTTTCCAAATATCCGCAAGCTGAGAAGCTCTTTCAGTCTTGATAGGCATTCTGAATATCATGTTTCGTTTGAGTGTCTAAGTCAATTGGAATCGCTTGATTTGTGCTGCGTTGTATACGGGGGTGAGCGATATCAGCTAGATTTCCAAATTCCCTTGACTATTAAAAAATTGACCTTGTCTTATCTTCGCTTGCCATGGAGCAAATAGTCAGCAATTGGAAATCTACCCAATATTGAGGTGCTCAAATTACTCGATGAAGACTTTGAGGGGGAAATATGGGAAATGAAAGTAGAGAAGTTCCCTAAAGTTAGATTCTTGAAATTAGATTCCCTAGATATTGTGAAGTGGACAGCCTCCTCACAGGGACTGTTTTCTCAGCTCCAAGTTAGTATTAGAAAGCTGTGATGCATTGCAGGAGATCCCTTCTTGTTTGGGAAATAGTTCAACTCTTGAAATGATTGAGGTGTCTAAATGTCCCAGCTGTACTAGTTCACTGGAGGAAATTCAGGAAGAGCAAATCAGCATGGGATATACTGATCTACAGATCCTTATTTCATGATGGATGACTGATCTTCCTAAGTACTTTTGGTTTGGTTTGGTTTGGTTTGGGCAGCCACTTTACTTCTTTTTATTAGTCCTGTACTTCTGTACTCATACTGGTTATATTGTCTGTGTTTAGCACCAAGATCAAGTCATTCTTGCATTTTTTTTTTTGTAAGTTTTTTTGTTTTTTTTCTTTTGGTTATTTCTGAGACAGAATCTTGTAGTAGTATATATCACTTCCCAAAGTTTTATTTTTTTATTTTTTATTTTTCTTTTAAGATTTAAGTCAATGAAGCTGCTGTTTTTCCCCCTCAGGATTTCAAGAATTTTCACATTTTTTGAAGTTATCACTGTTAGTGCTTAGGTGTAACTGCAGATTTATTGAATCTACAGAGACAATTACATTTGTTTGTTGAAAACAGTCGATGTCTAATATTTACTTGGATTTGACTGTGGAGAGTGATTATGAAGCAAGTAGAACCTTCTTACTGTTGATTAGGATTCCTCTGTTGTGGGGGTTTCCAGAGCTCACATACTTCTGGTGAAAATGTTCCATGTAAGATGTCAGCACGAGACAAAATACAAAGATTGCATTACAATTTACTTAATCAATTAATTTGAATAACCTTCTATAAACCAGGCCAGAAATTTTCTCAAAGGTGCACCCAAGATTTTTGTTCCAAGCTTGGGGGCCTGGATTCTTCATGAAACAATAGCGAATATATGTGTACCTAGTAGTAGATTAAAGATATTTTTTATATTTCCACCCCTCCCCACACGCTTTACCCCAACTACAAGGCCAAGAATTCAAACCTTAAATTTGATAGTTGGGAAGATACTAAGAGCCCTCCTCTAACAACATATAATATGGCTAAATATGAACGCATTGCACGTTTATTTATCTCTTTGACACCCGTGGGCTATAATCATGCAACAAAAATTTGCATTGATGCAATTTTGAGATCAACCTTGGTTATAGCTGTTGAAATAAATGAAAGTATGTATAAAGGGCAAATCTAGTTTATAGCAATTAGATACACATTACGACATGATAGGCCACCAAGAAAATAGATGGCTGCAAAACTGAATAATGCAGCCAATGCTAGCGCCTCCGGCTAGTTTCTTAGCATCCAATCATCCTTTCCATCTCAGGACAATTTACTATGTAGGTGATTTGTATAAGAAGATGAAAATGAGGGCAAACAAACCAATCCTGTGAATAGAAACATTACATAAAAGCCGACAGTTCCTTTGCACCCGCCCCCGGGGGGCGACTGTTAGTATAAAAAAAAAAAAATTTGTACACTGTATAAAAAACTTACTCCTGGAATAAATTTCGACCATCCAATCCTCCATTTCTTTCTTTGATTTTTAGTAAACTTTCCAAAAATAAAGAAAAAATTCAAGTATAAAAAGAGAATGGTGATATATATGAGCAATAGTTTTGAATGTGAAGTGAGAGAAAATCAAGCATGATATTATTTGCATGCAGAAAATTATAAATTCTTGTCCATACAATTTCATTCCCGAACAAAAATGGATTTCACTTTTCTTAGACGACCCTTTTGAATCCGATTATTTTCTCCCAAAGAGAAGTTAAATTTTTTTTTACTTTTTCCCAGAATATCTCCTTTCCGGATGACAAACTTTCTATAGATTGATCAATGTCTGTTGAGGCAGAATTATCTAAAGCTTGATCAATAGCAAAACTCATGCGGTCTTCTTTCTCTTTGCTTGCCATGCTATCCGATTTCTCTAACTTGTACTATGTTGATTTAAAACTGGAACTCCAAATTGGCTGGAATAAATTAAAAGGGATTACAAACTGTGAATGTCTACTGGGTCCAATGGCCAGGAAGTGGTTACGAAATGTGACTGTCTACCGAGCCCAATAGCAAAACGTGCCAGATGAAGGGAAAGACGCCCGTCAAGTCGGTGTTCTATTAGCCTTTTTTTTTTTTTTGGTGATTTGTGAGCTCACCAACAAAAAAAAAAAAAATTGTTATTGAATACTTGAATTCTGCCCAAACCCTCCCTCTCATTCCCTTCAACATCCCAAAATAATTACCTATGTCTATTGTTATTGAATACTTGAATTCATTTCATTGTTTATTTTTTTTCTTTAAAACGAAAGATAATTCGGTGCTAAAAGTTATCAATTATAGTCCCAAATCTAGCAATTATAGTCCCAAATCTGGTGAATAATTTTTAAATTTTTTTAGGTAAAATGTCATGAATTATGGTTATAAATCAGCAAGCAAAATCAGTCTCGAACTCAATGATGTGATCGGCAACTTGGATTTTTCGTTACTTTTACAGTTGTGGCATCATCACAACAAAAATGTAGAGGTAGCGAAGGGGACTTTGGGGTCAGAAAGAAATTGGCAGAGAGAATTGATTGGCAAAGGGTCTAAAGACAGAAGTAGGGAATCGGGGGTGGAGGGGAGGAGACAAGGGCTTGCTTTCAGGGATGGGATTCATGGGAGAGAGAGGAAGAGATATGGGAATAATAAATGTTTGTGGTCTCCATATAAATTTTTAGAAATAGTGTGCTATTTTTATTAAGTAAAAATACGGAAGACCGGTTGCATATGCGTCTCTAAGTTTATATAACAGACTTTGTGATCCAACTGTTGTTCAATTAGAAAACCAGAGGTGGGTCACCGGATGGTTATTCGATTGACAGCTAAGACACAGACTGGTAAATAGGTAAAATACTAGCATTAATCCCGTGCTATGGACAGGACTTACACTTTTATTAAAAAATAATTAAAAATTTTTGACTAAATTATTCAATATTATTCTCATAATGAAAGCCTATATAAAATCCATATAATTAAATGTATTTCCACACCAAATGAACTAAAAGGTTTGAAAAATAAATACAAAAATTAATTATTTTTCAAATTTCTAATTCTTGTTGAAAGATGCAAGCACTCTTTACACCAGTCGATTTTTAGAACATGTTACAGTAATGGAGGATCTAGTAACTGAACTGTAATTTGAGAAGATGGAACAATAAATGTAAAAGTATGATCTTTGCATGATTGCACATCATGAAATAATATAGTGCTACACTTGTCTTGAAATAAAAAATGTGTAAGAATGCAAGATGCATGCCATAGAATACATTCAAATTAATTTTACATGATACAAATTACCTTTGGTTTGAACTCCTTTAAATCATATACAGAGCTATAGGGGATCATTTCTGCTTGTTTATCACAAAGTCTAATACTATGTTTGATAAAATTGAAATCTGAAATCTGAAAGTTGAAATCTAAATCCATTAAATTAGCCAATAGTTAAGTATTAAATATGATACATCTGACTATATATCACATTAAGCGATAAAGTAAATAGCTTATCATTTAGTTTTTTGAGTATTCTTTGTCTAAAAAATTCAGCGTCACTTAATAAATTAAGATGTATAATTTTTGTTATTAAATGCAACTGAATATTTTAAAATATGAATCCATTAAATTTAAGTGCTTTATTGACTTATCAAAATAGAGTTTGTGTGGCATGTGACCAATTAAATCCCTAACGGTAATGTTCAAGTAAAAGAATAGTTAAACATTAATTAAAAAATAGTTAAATTTTTGAATAAATTATTCAATATTTTTGCTATAATGGAAAAATATAAAAATCCTTAAATTTAAATGCAGTTTCTATGAAATAGACTATGAGGCTTGGGACAGATATATGAAAATTAATTATTTTTAAATTTTTTTTATTCTTCTTAAAAAATATAGGTACTCCTTGCACTAATTAATTTTCAAAACACGTTACGCTACTGGAAGATTTGGTGATAAAATATGCCTATGCAATTTAACTACAAATAATTTAAATTTTTAACCTTTAGAATAAAATATTTAACAATTTTATTATTGTAGAAAAAATTTTAAAATCTAAACAATTACATGTAATCTAGTAATTTCTTTTCGTTTGTTGAATTTGAAAGAAATTTAAATTTGGTTGTATTGAGTAACATTCCTTGTGATTTGCAAAGATCAAAATTGTAGTATGGTTAATGTGATATGTAGGAAATTTGATAAACTTGATTTTACTTGTTTTTTGATTTTAAAATGGTAATGAATGTGGTATAGACCTCTTTGAAAATTGAAATTATTTAATGATTTTTTGAATTCGAAAACAATTTAAACTTAGGTGTATTTGGTAGAATTCCTTGTAATTTGCAAAGATAGAGACTTGTAATGTGATTAATGTAATATGTAGGAAATGTTAAAGTAAACAATTGAAAGGTTAGTTTAATTAAAAATATTTTTCCCTTAAGGAAACATCGTAATAAAAAATGTACTTGGATCAACATTTTGATAATTTAGTCTATCTGAATATTTGCTACAAAAAATTTAGCAATTTAAACATTTGAACTAAACAAACTAATGACCATTGGATAATGGTAATTGAATTTACTAAAGAATAAAATAATTTAGAAAATATTAGCAAATTACAGATGTCAAAGTATTGAAAATGTTCTAGAAGACATGCACTAGTGAATAGTATATACTATAGATTCGTAGTAGTCTCGCTCTTTTTATTTATTGTTTTTTAAATTTGTATAGATATAGATTGTAACTAATATAGTTTTGTTGAACTAATTTAAATATAAGTGATATCGTTTAGTTGAACTAATTTAAATATAAGTGTCTAGCTAATATAGTTGATTTTAGTAGTATTATTTTTTGACACATGTCACACTCTAAAAACATCACAAACCTTCTAGAAGATATAAACCGGTGAATAGTATATACTATAGATAGAAAGTGGATCACCTTTTAATTTGTGTCTTATAATATAAAGTAATGTATTGTATATAAGACATTTTTCCTTCCTCTCTCTTCCTCATTCCTCCTCTCCCATCCTTTCCCTTCCTCCAGCTGGCTCCCCCTTCTCCTCCCCCTCCCTTGGGAGCTCCAGTCGTGACTAAAGAGAGCTCTAATTGTGACCCTCTAGTTGCTATCAGATTTGAGATCTGGAAAGAAGGGGGAATCAGGAGGCCGACAGGGGGAGGGGATGATTTTTATGAGTACACTTTTATTCCTGCATCAAGAATTAGTTGAATAAGTTGAATGGATCAAAGTAGAGATTAATCCTTTGATTTGATTAGAAGTTTGACTTTTATTGATTCAATCTAATTGCATTTATCCGAATTCTTTTAAAGTGACGGTCTTTGTTAATCATAATAATATCATCCCCTATTTCTTGAAATGAACATCTTTTCACTTTTATGGAATTGCCTAATTCTACCAAGAACTAGGTAAAACAGAAACAAGAAATGCAAAAGTATTGTAATTGATAAAAATTAAAAAGAGACCTGAATCAAAGCTAGCTGCTGAGACGAATAAAACTGTGAACTAATACCTCTAATTGAATGGAAACTAAATTTAATTATACATCTAGAAGTAGGATTCTTTCATCACTATTTGGAAGTAATAGAAACTAAATATAATTATACATTTCTAGCAAGTTTATGGGGAGCAATGTATCACCCCCACCCCCCCCAAAAAAAATATTTGGAGTTTTTTAATTTAGCTTGTCACGTTTCAATTTTTAATGCACTTTGTTTTTGATCTTTTTTTTCCCCACCAATCTCTTATGTTTTAATTATGCTCTCGATCATTCACTTTCTTTTGCATCTTTCTGACAAGTATTCATTTAGAACTTCTTTCTGTGTTATGTAGACGTGCATAGCTACAAGCCTTTATAATTGCAAAAATTCTGATGCAAGAGAAGGGGCTCCATTGTTGCTCCCGTGCTAATCTATTTTTTTTTTTTTTTTTCAGTTTTAACTTGTATGTTGGATCAACTTGGTAGAACTACTGGTGCAAGCATATTGCGCAAAGTTGTACATTGCCTTGTTCAATTGTTTGAAGCAGCAAAATTAGACTATCAGCTTTCTTCTCCATGCTATAGCTATACATATAGCCATGCCTATTGCATCTACGAGATTTTAGGAAATTCTATAGCCTTGTTAGGGCTACCATATAGTATTATTTAATATGGTGTTACACCAAAATTGCAGGATGTTTATTGTGCTAGATTTGTGCTAATCTTGATTCTAAAACATTTTAGGATTACGAAATTGTAGGAATCTACAAAAACACCAAAGATGGTAGTTTCCACGAGTACAACTAATTTTTCTTCCTTGTTTCATTTTTAAATGTGTAGCTCAGAAGGATCTTACCCACCAAATTAGATTTAGCTCAACAGCATCTAATCTAGGAGTAATGTCACTTAAAAGGTCTTTAATAGCTAGCATGATCTTCCACGTCTGTGATCTCTTGGCATAAAAATGAAGTGTGAAAGATTTTTAAGTATTTATAGGGTAAGGTAAAAGAATATGTTCTTATCTAAAACACATGCAATAGTACAAGGACTAAAGTGCAAATACTAAAATTCAATTTTTTATGCCTAGTTAGGTGAGCTACAACTCATGATGGCTAGAATTTTCTTTTCTTTTATATATATTTTCATTCAGTAAGGAAGTCCACTGAAAGGCAAGCAAATTTTTTTTTATCACAAATTTACAGTGCTTATTTTGAGCAAAAAGGATTGGAAATTAAGGTTGAAAGAACAACTAACATATCAATACTCGAATCTAACTCTACTTGATAAAATGTATTTCACTTTAATTCACCAATTGACTAAGCAACCATAAACAAGATTTAATGGTCATTGGAGTTTAGTATTTGGCTTAACAATCATAAAATTTGAAGGCAATATGAATGGTGGACTGAGTCATCCTTGGATTTATTGTCATTATCCTATGTATTGCTCTACTAGGTTGGATTCTGTGTTTGATTACGAAGTTAGGGACAGGAGTGCTATTTCTTTTTTAAAATGCCTTTAGACTGCAATATTATTGTCATTTGTCAATTAAACAAACCCTACTTGAATAACATCATAAATAAATGTGAAAATTTCATAATTTATCACACGAACTAGATATTTGAAGCTTAATAAGTTTTTTCTTTACAATAAATCAAGGCTTTTTTTTTTTTATAAAGTCACTCAAACTCAAATTAAAAGCTCATTTGAATTGGCTCCAAACATAAATGAATCAAATTTATACATAATCTCAAACAATTTAAAATCAATGAACAGAATTTGAAAACGGAATAGAGAGCAAATTGAAGTCTACAATCATAAATATATATATATAAAATAAAGTCGTACTCCCATATTTATTTTTTAACTCTTATCTTTTTCTTGCGTAGCTATTTGACAGAGCGAGTTTCCTACACTTGCTTTCTCATCATTTACATACTTTATAATTTTCTAATATTCTCTCTCCTATTACATTTGTTTTTATTCTTTTTTTCTCATGATAATATTTTCGATAATCTTTTTACTAATCTCTCCAAATTTCACTCAACCACTCCTCTCTCTCTTTGTCTTTAATCCTTTTTTCTAATGAGAATGTCTTTGATAATTAATCTCCTCAAATTTCACTCAACCATTCTTTTATCTCTTTCCCTTCATTTTTTCCCATATTAATTTGTTCGCTTTCTCTATTTTTTTTATTTTCATGGCTGCTTCTTTTCTTTTTCCCCCAATTTTTCCCAGTCTTTCAATTTCTAAAATAGAGAATTTGAATAAATAGTTTTTACATCTAATCTAACCTCAAAATTCCGTATCTACTCTTTTAGCTAACAATTCTTTATTCAATGGGTAAGTATGCATGTAATTTTCATAAATAGTGATGAGGCTGCAAGTAGCACCAACCTAATTTGGATGAATTTGATAAACAGGTGGAATGTCAATATAAACCTATGTAACGGTTAGAATATATAATTGAATGAATCATACACCATATACTACGTACTGTCAATGAAGATTCCATATTTTGGTTGATATGATCATTATCATTGTCACTTTAAGTCAAATGATCATGATCTTTAATTCAAAATACATTTCTAATCAACATTCCTGCCTAAACTTTGTTTTAAATTCAGATTTTGACTATGGCATATCCTTTCATTATTTTAAATGTTTTTTTGGTAACCATATTCTTTATTCTATTTACTTAAACAAGTACTTGAGTTTTTAATTAAAATTTTACGTTGAATATCAAGATGATTCCGTGCTAATGCACAGGAGATGAGCTAGTTAAGCATGTGAAAGTGGATCTTGTTTCTACGAGGCTGCCTAAGAAACCGTATACGAATAAAGGCTCAAGCTTAACTGGCCTGATATGACTTGGATTTTGGTCCACTAAATTTGAATATATTTTCTTTTTTAAATATTTGAAATGAGCAACACAAATTGAGCTAAGTTGACACGATCCAATCTGAGCCACAAATTTTACTTGGCAATTGCCATAGGCAACCGTAGATGTCCCAGATCTTGTGAAAGTAGGGTTAAAAAATCATATGGTAATTTCAAACCCAATTTCACTTTTGCATCCAAATTTGAGACTAAATATAGTGTACCGTCCTAGAAAGATATTACTTAAAGTTAAACTATTAGCTAGAATAATAAATTTGTGAAGCAATCTATAAAACAAATTTAGACCCTAGTTGCCATTTTCAAAAAATAGCTAGCCGATAAAATGTTGTGTACCAAAATGTTAAAATACGGATAGCCAATCAAATATTATTAAACCAAACTTATTAGCATGTAAGCATGTAGCTATCAACGAGAATCCTGAAACTTTTTTTTAAGTGTTTTAACCTAGAAAAATGACAACAATTTTCATTTTTTCCATTTTGAGCAATTGACAGATAAGCAAGGATTTTCACTCCAAAATCTTTTTTGGAATAAAAGATTCTGTATTCCAGATTGTACTTGCACGTCTCCTGCAGACAGTGACTATCTGGTCTCACCCTTGGCCCTAACTTTAATATTTGCACCCATCTCCTTGAGCCCTCCTTATCTCTTCATTTGTTATTTAAGAATCATATATATGAGGTGTGTGTTTAAACTGAATAAAATTTATCTTTTTCATAGCATTTTGTCACTAGGGCAAGATTTTATTGTTCGAAGTTGTTTTTTAGCTTTAAAGTTTTGCCTTTCCAAATTATAAGCTGTAAATGATGAAAGAATATATTTTCTTTATCATTTACACTTTAGGCGTTAAATAGTTTGCACCAACGTCTATCTCATATTGCTTTACACTCTTAGAGAGAGAGAAAGAGTGAGAGAATGTGTGTGTGTCCACATATGTGTGTGTGTGTGTGTCTCTGTCTGTGTGTGTGTGTGTGTGTATGTGTGGAGGAAACTATCCACAATTCTTAGTTTATTCTGCCATATTTAAGTCAAATTTTTATTGTCACACCTCATATGACCAGTGACTCTTTTTTTTTTTTTCCTCCTTTTTTCCCTTTCTCATACTATACTTTCATGCATAATAACCTAATGTCGCAATATAAATGAACACTTTTGCTATTAACTGTTCTGATTGTATTAAAATTTGATTAATACTTACCAATGTGATGATCCAGAGCAAGCCCAGAGTGCGATACAGTATCTCCTTGAAGCTGATGTATTCCAATGTGCCTTATCTGGATTAATAAGGGTACTGGATTAACCAGGAGTTTAGTAGTAGTGACTCTAGCTAATACTTCTACTAGTTATGTTGAATCTTAAAAATATCATTTGAAAACTGGTAATTTTAAAAACATATGTACACAATGTGGTAAGAAAAGAAAAAGAAATTAAATGGAAGCCTTCTTTTGGTCAATAGGAAATTTGGGTGGGTGTGTGTGTATTATCGGAATTCTTTTCAACTGAAAATCAATAAAAAGGTTCTTTAGAACTTTCTTAATCGTAATAATGTCACTCCAATTTTCTTGGCATAAAAATCTTCACTTTATGGAATTACCTAATCAATTTTGATGAAGAGCTTGGTAAAACGGGAACAAAATATGTAAAACTATTCCAATTGATAAAACTTAAAAGGAGACATGAACCAAAGTAGCTACTGATAGAATAAAATTGTAAACTAATACTTCTAATATCAATTGGAATAGCGGGAGAAAATCACTTGGAGTTTATTGGTCAGGGGCTAATCCTATCGTGTTAGGAGTAGGATTCCTTACTCACTTTTGAAATTTGAATAGAAACTAAATTTTATTATATATTTCTTGCAAATTTTATAGGGTGAAATGTATCTTTGTCCCAAAAAAATCTGGAGTTGTGTAATTTAATTAGTCTCTTACATTTCAGTTTTTAATGCACTTTGTCCCTAATTTTTTTATCCCCGCCAACCTCTTATGTTTCAATTATGCTCTTGATCATCCCCTTTTTTGGCACCTTTCCTCCAAGTATTCATTTGAATTTTGCGTTGGGAATTGTCTTTGTATATCTTCAATTGTTATGATAGCATTTAGATATATATAAAAGATTTAAAGTAACACCAGTAAAGATCAAAACATGACAGATCAGATGTGTAATATAAGTAAATTATGACTCAATTGAGACAAAAATTACAAGTATGGGAGAAAGGGACCTCCTGTAATAGATCATGGTGTGCATGAACCATTTCACGTAAATTGCTAGAGCCATATTTTTGTGAGAAACTGTTGATGTAAGTCTCTGTCTATATTTTTTTTTTTTTCAATTGATGAAGTCCCTATTTATATTAGATAGAATGTTCCTAAATTATACATCCTCCGGTCATATTGATTTTTCTATTGATCTCAATCTTGAAAATTTCTTTGTGTTAGGTGGATTTGCATAAGTTGCAACCCTTATAGTTGCAAAAAGTCCATTGTTACTCTCCCCATGCTAATCTTTTTTTTTTTTTGGCAATACCTTCAAGTTTTAACACGTATGGTGGATCAACTTGCTTGAAATCCTGTGTTACGACAAGCAACAATAGTAATAAAAAACGAAAAAGAAAAATTGAAGAACACACACCAATTCACGTGGTTCGTCAATGTGATCTAGTGAGAGATAGAGCTTTCTTTATTTTTGTGAGAAGGTTCAGAAAATCGCATACAAACCCTAGAACCGAAAAATACACCTATATATAACACAGGCCATACCGTACCGCGGGGGGCTTCACCTCCCACACCCCCCACGAGGTTAGCCCTTCGCTTCCACCATAGACCTCCACAAAAAATTCCTTTCGAGTTGAGCTCCCAAAATTTCAGGTTAGGTTGTAATTCGGATCCACAATAGAAAATTCCAAGGCAACTAACAATTCTCCACCTTGACTTGAATTTTCCCAATCTATCAAACAAAACAAGAATATCTCCTTGCCATCCATGCCCCGTAGGGCCTCATGCTATGCGAACATTCACCAAGTCCAAGCTATGCTTGAACTTCTCTACAGGCAAAGGCCTTGTCAACATATTTGCTGGATTATCAGTTGTGGCTATCTTTTCCGTAGAAAACAACTTCTCTTCTATGACATCCCGAATGAAATTAAGTCTGACATCAATGTGTTTTGATCTCTCATGATACACTGGATTCTTAGCCAAGCTCAATGCACTCTGACTATCACAATAAATGATAGGTCTCTGAACTTCCAAACCCAGGCTACCAATAAGACCATGCAACCACATACCTTCCTTAGCCCCTTCTGTCAATGACATGTATTCCGTTTCAGTAGTGGACAAAGCAACTGTAGATTGAAGTGTTGCCTTCCAACTAATAGCACATCCACAAAGGGTAAAGATGTAGCATGTCAGGGATCTTCTTCTCATCAAATCTCCACCATAGTCAGAATCTGTACAGCCAACTAGACCACTGGTAGAGTTATTAGTGCCATAAACCAAGCAAATATCAGTCGTACCCTTCAAGCATCGCATAATCCACTTGACTGCTTCCCAGTGAGCTTTACCAGGATTACCCATAAACCTGCTTACCACACTCACATCATGAGCCAAATCTAGCCTAGTGCATACCATGGCATACATCAAACTCCCAACAGTGCTAGTATAAGGAATTCTTCTCATGCAATTCTTCTCTTCACTAGTACTAGGTAATGCACAAGCATCAAGTTTAAAATGTGCTGCTAAAGGAGTACTAACCGGCTTAGTTTGTTCCATCTAAAAAAACTGTAGCACCTTCTCAATGTATTTCTTCTGAGATACATACAATAGGCCTATATTCCTGTCTATCCAAATTTCCATGCCCAAAATCTTCTTGGCTACACCCAAATCCTTCATTTCAAACTCACTGCTCAACAAAGTCTTCAAATTTTCAATTTCAACCTTGTTCTTAGCTGCAATCAACATGACATCCACATATAGCAACAAATACACAAAAGAACCATCTACCAGCCTTTTAGTATAAACACAATTATCAAAAGAATTCCGAACAAACTCATGAGCAATCATAAATGCATCAAACCTCTTATTCCACTGCCTAGGAGACTGTTTCAAACCATACAAGGACTTCTTCAGCAAACACACATGATCTTCCTTTTCAGAATTAAGAAATCTCTCTGGTTGTGACATATAAATCTGCTCCTTTAGATTCCCATGTGAGAAGGCTGTTTTCACATCAAGTTGCTCTAGCTCAAGATCCAAAACACTCACCATGGCTAGAAGAACTCTAATTATCTTGTGCTTCACAACTGGTGAGAATACTTCATGATAATCAATTCCCTCCTTTTGTGAAAAGCCTTTTGCCATAGGCCTTGCCTTGAACCGAACTAGTTCAAATCCAAGAATGCCTTTCTTTTTCTTGAACACCCATTTGCATCCTACTGGTTTCACTCCTTTTGGTAATGGTACCAGGTCCCAGTTTTGTTCTTTGTAAGAGACTGTATCTCCTCATTCATAGCAATCAACCAATTTGCTACCTCTTTACTCTGCCCTGCCTCCTTGTATGACTGCGTCTCATCTGAATTAATATTCTCTGCTACTGCCAATGCATAAGCAATAGAGTTAGCATCAACAACATTAGCACAATCTGCATACCTAGAAGGCTTTCTTATTTCCCTTCTTGTTCTTCTTGTTGCTATAGTCTATGTTTCTTGTTCTTGCACATCCCCAGGCTGTTCTATAGGATTAGTAGCAATCCTAATTGGAGTTTCCACCTCAAACTCCAATTTCTGGCTAGCACCGTGACCTTTATTCCCTGCAAGTTCATCAAGCTCCTTTTTCTGGTCAGACATAGCAGACTCATCAAAAGTGACATCTCTACTAATAATAAATTTTGGAGTTATGTCTTTTTTAGTACACCACAATCTATAACCTTTAACTCCAGTTGCATACCCTCAAAATATGCATTTCATTGCCCTAGGCTCTAGTTTACCATCATTAACATGAGCATAAGCAGGGCAAACAAATATACACAAACCAGAATAATCAGAGGGAGAACCGGACCATACCTCTTGAGGAGTCTTAAAATCAATTACAGTTGATGGAGATCTATTCACCAAATAACTGGCAGTATTGACTGCCTCAGCCTAAAAAGTCTTGGAAAGTCCAGCATTGAGTTGCATGCATCTAGCACGCTGCAGAAGTGTTTGGTTCATACATTCTGCAACTCCATTCTAGTGTGGTGTATGGCGTACAATGTAGTGCCTCACTATACCTTCTTTCTTGCAGAACTCGTCGAATGGTGTATTGCAGAACTCTAACCCATTATCTGTTCGGAGTGTCTTGATTTGCTTCCCTCCATTTTTCAACCAGAATCTTCCACTCCTTGAACCATCCAAACACCTCATCCTTTGATTTCAGAAAATATACCCAAACTTTTCTAGAGTAGCCATCAATGAAAGTGACAAAATATCTGCATCCGCTATGGGACTCAACTAGAGAAGCACTTCACAAATCTGAATGAACATAATCCAGGATTTCTTTAGATGTGTGCCTGCCAGAACTAAACTTGACTCTGCGCTGCTTGCCCATAACACAAGTCTCACAAAATCTCAGCTTTCCTGTTTCTTTCCCATCTAACAATCCCTGTTTGCTCAGTATCGCCAACCCCTTCTCACTTATATGACCCAATCTACGATGCCATAACTGTGAGGGCCCGGAAAAATTTTTCCTAATCTATTTTTAAATGTATTAAATTTTGTAAGTAGAATTTTATTTCTTTTAGCATGTATATAAATTATTTTTTTTACCCTAAATTTATCCCGGAGGCTTTAATCGAATAAGCGTAGAAATTATTCGGGGTTCTAGATAAAACAAGTACCTAAGAATTGGGGTCAAATTGGAAGCATTTTAGCTTCATGCAATGAAACAACAAGTGGCAACTTCCTTGTGCCATTTGTCAAAAATCTTGTAAAAAGACCATTTTACCCCTCATTTTCCAAGAATTAACCATGCAACCAAGGCCAGCAAATAAATCACAAAACCATTTCATTTCCTCCATTCTTGTCCAGCATTGTCTTGAAAATTCCCTCAAATCAGTTTCTTCTATTCCTTGCTCCAAGTGAAGCTTGAAAGGTTGAGAAAACATATCTTTTCCATTCCAAAAAGCTAGTCCAAAGCTTGAGTGTTGAGTGAAGAAACATCAGCTGGTTCTTTAGGAAGATTAGAGAGAGAGAGCTGTGAGAAATTTTCCAGCTTCCAAGCCCATCTGCAAGCTGTCCGGTTGAGCTTAGGAAGAAGAAAGGAGGTGATTTTGATTTCCATCCATCTTCATCTCAGTTTGGTGGTTTTCTCCTAGTTTCCAGCTTCAAATCCTTAAGTTCTTAAGGTAAACCCATCCTTGAACCACCTCTTCTTGATGTATAAACAAGAAATAGAGCATGCATGTTAGTTTAAGTTAAATCTGCCAGGAAAGTTTCTAGCTTACTGTCCGTTTTTCAAGCCTGCAATTTTCCAGAATTTTTGGTTTTTTTGGCAGCTTATAACTTCAGTTTTGGTTGCTTGATTCCATTGCTTGAACTGCTGAATGTTATATTAACTCATGCACATGGATAGTAGATGGTTGATGATGATGGTTAAGCCTTGAAAAACTTCTGCTTGGGTTCCATAGCTGCTGGAATAAAATTCCAGCAAAGCTAAAGTTTAAAAACCTCTCATTTTATCTATGTTTTGAAGCTAAAATCTCAATGACATCTTGTGTACTCAAAGTATGTTAGAAATCAGAGCTTGCATGTTGAATATTGCTACAAAGGAATCAAGTTCCATGGCTGGAATCTAGTTCCTGCACTCTTGAAACTGTTTTGAGTTTTTCAGCCTTGATCCATGGCTTGAGTGTGTCGTTTGAGTTGGTTAAATGCTTGAAAATGAACTGGAATCTTGTTGCTAAGACCCAAAACCTACTGCATGGGGAGTTTAAGCATGAGAACCTGCAATTTTAGCTAAGGAAATGACATGCACAAGGCTGTTTTGCAGCTAGCAGATTACTACTGAAAAATTGATGAAGAACCCAAAGCTGTTGAGACTTATTTACTGCTTTGTGCTGCTGTTATGACTTGTATCTTGTATATATATGTATGCACGTCAGTTTTGGGTTGAAAATATAAGGTTTTAAGGGAAGAAAGACCAATTTCCTCCAACTATGTACGTTCTGGATTTTCGCAGGACTGCTTGAGCAGTCTGGGAAAAACAAGCACAATTTGATGTAGAAAAATCCGATTTGAGCTCTGTTTGTTGCGTTGGAAACTACATTCAGAGAAGTTTAAACCCCATAAATTTCAGAGTCTAATTCGTTTTTTAAAATCCCAGTAAATCTTCAAAGTTGGCTGAAATTCAAACCTGTTTTCTTTCTCAGGTTTAAAAATAGAATTTTGAACAACTAATTTGACCATCTTATGGTTTTATTTTCACAGGGGTGTTTTCTACAGTTTTAGACCCTTCAATCTAGTTTCCAGTATGTAAATTTCATGATTTTTGGACGTATGGAATTTGAGTTATGATTTTTGCAAATACTACTGCCAGTGAAAAACAGTTTTCCAGCCAAGAAACACTTTGGTGCATTTCGCATTTGTTTCACACCTCTTGGTTCCAAATGCATTCTATTCACTCCATGATACCCTTGATTTCTTGTTTGGCATGCTTGAAATACATCTTCTTCCATTCTAAAATTTTACAAATGCTGCCCATTGAACTTTGAATGTTGATGGTTGAAGTTGCGTACAACTTAATGGCCAAATTTGAATGATTTCTGATCCGAATTGGTTTTCGATGTTTTCTGAGAAAATAAAGAACTAAACCTCCGTTAGTCAATTTTCTAACCAAGGCAAACTATTTCTAAATTATTCAAAGGTGATACATTACGTTATCAAAACTCTTTTAGTGTATCAATTACTAAATTTGTTAAACCCTAATGTCCCCAAACTCTCGAAACTTACTCACATTTCGGTTAAACCTAAATACATCCTTGCTTTTCATAAAAGAAGTGAATTGGTCAAAATTGATTTTTATAATTAAAAGTTAATATGGTAAATTTGTACCTCAGGATCCGTCGGTGAAGCAAACGAGGGTCTTGATACTGAGGCTTTCTACTCACCAACCCAACTTTGATCTGACTAAGGTGAGTGTTCCAATCCGTTTTAAAATCAAATATTTTACTATTATTTGGAAATGACTTGTGAAATATTTTACGCGACTCATATTTGCAAAGAAATGAATTACCACTATTTCCAAGAAAAATGTTTTTACAAGTGAAATAATTTGTGAAGGATTTGTGAGGGTTCCTATTTGTTGCTACTTGATCCTTGTTGCTAGGTATTACTTGTTATTGTATGACTGGTTTCTAAATGTGATTTATCGTTGAATGATTGAAACTAGGGTTTTATGTAAAGTGAGTTTTATTGCTTCATTTGACTCAACGTGCTTAGGTGGTTTAGTATGTTTTGTTTTAAAACAATAAAACTTGTTTTCTTTTGAGGCTTGAGGTGAAGAGGCTGGCCTTCCCCTCGCCTCTAAAGGCTAGTGCACTCTCCTAAGGGGGCTCGAGGTTGAAATTGATTGTCAGTTGTCCCTCGCCTCTAAAATAATAAACTAAACCACTGTACCTGTGCTTGTGCATGTCAACCTGCATGACCTGTTGGTGGGATCCCAAACCCCAGCGAGTCGGCTATTCCAGCGGCGGTAGGGGCTGCGTCGACGGACCCAGGTCTGTTTAAAGGTTACCTCGAGTGTACACCACCTCCTGTTTGG
Source organism: Gardenia jasminoides (assembly GCA_013103745.1). Taxonomy (NCBI): domain Eukaryota; kingdom Viridiplantae; phylum Streptophyta; class Magnoliopsida; order Gentianales; family Rubiaceae; genus Gardenia; species Gardenia jasminoides. The sequence goes on along the minus strand of CM023101.1, from coordinate 28,961,461 downwards.
TTTTGGATCCGAAGTTGGGTAAAAAGGGGTTGGAGAATGAAAAGAAAAATGACCAGAGTACTGCAGACTCTGTTTTCTCATCCTGAGATTATTCATTCTTGTTGATTGTTTGATTGGGCTAAGTGCCACGTTCAACGAGGGCCACCTCTAGAGCCGCACCAATCCATTATTACCGTGATTCGATTGATTGGCTCAATGAGCACCATGATTGTTAACCGATATTTGGAGAAGAAACTACATTTACAACTTTCCTTAATTGGGAAACTTTACCACTTGAAAACTGGTCCTATATGGACATTAATGTTTTACTAAAGCTTGTTATGTCTATGTGCTTAATTGCTATGTGTTTCGGACTCTCACTGGGCTTTAGAAGCTCACCCCATATATTTTCTCTTCCCAGAATTTTCAGGGTTTTAGATCGGGTGCGGAGGCCAGACCGAGACCAGATCTAGTCTTTTGAAGTTTGTTTGGTGTAAAAATCTTACCAGTGATGACTTTGGGAAACAATTCACGTGAATTACCTTTTGGATGATTATGTTAAGGGTTTGTAGAATAAACTCGTGGTTGATTTGATGTATTAAGTTGAACCAATTTCAATGGTTGTATCTTTTAACTTAAACCCTAGTTAGAATGAATTTGACCGACCGAGTCTGGCAGGCGTTCAGTATACCCTAGGGAGAAGTAGAAGCCATGTGGTATCGAGCTTCAGATCTTTGTAGAGTATCCTAGGCTTAAAGTTTAGGATGCCGGAGGATCGGTTTGATTGTTATGTGAATGCTTGTAGTAGATTTTGGAATCTACTTGGTATGTCAGGCAGGAATGGGGATTGAGTTGATTTACCTCTTGGGTGGCCAACCATGATGTGGATTGACTTTCTTCTTGTTTTGGTGCTTGAATACCAAAAAAAAAAAAAAAAACACATTTGTATCTTAGTGTTGGATTTCTGTGATCATTTGGCTTCGTATGAAGTGAACTTGGACCATTACGCTAACCCTTTGTGTGAAGGAGTTAGATTGGGAACCTCGCTTTGTTTGTCCTGACATGGAATGTGATCTTGTATGTTTAACGTGTTCTTATGTATTCCATGTGTTCTTGTGTTTGGCTTGGGTTACTTATTCCAATGGTGAAGGTCAAGACATGGAGGATCTTAGTGTTGGCCTTGAAGTTGAACTGTTCGAGGAAATTAGATCTATAAGTGCTATCATGGACTAGTCTAGTGGATACTTGGCTAGGGTTTCTATAGATGGTGGCTAGATTTGAACTTTGATGCTTGTCTTGAGTATTTAATGTGCTAAGTATTGTAGACTTGTTTAATTTTTCTTACAAACGTTTAGACTTGTTATGTGTTTGTACTTCGTCCAATTGTGATTGACTTGAACTAAGTGTGCATTTATCTTGTGATATTAAATAAATGTATTTTGGCGTATGCGTGACTGTCATTGCATATATCATCAGTTGATCCCTATCCTTTCCTTATATAACCATAGACTTGTGTGAGAAATGGAAACTGGGGAAATACATCATAGGTATAGATCTAAACCACCCCAAGGTTGAGAGAAGAATGTATACATATATATATATGGTTCGAGAACATGAAATGTTACCATGTTTTAGGTTGACAAATGAGGATGAGGTTTACTTTAATATATGATATGACTAGATGTTAGCAATGCTGATTCGGGGACTGAATTAGGCTTGAACATAATTGTGCACGTATGAAGACAATCATAGCTTAGGAGTTACAAGCTTTTACTTGTGTGGTAGTGATGGATCTCTATACCATGCTTAGTAGTTAAGGTTCAATAATCCGTGAGTAAAGGGAATGTAAGATATTTTTTTTAGAATATTATTGGAAGAATTATAACCTATCCCTCCTCAACAGAGCTGTTTTCTTTTATTTTACTTAACTCTTGGAAAATCTTTGATACTCCCTATTTAAACCCTATAATCATGTTTTATTTGTCGCACGTGAAGAATTACTCAAAGATTTAACTTAAAGGTTTTCAAACTAACATTTTACTCCATCATCCTTCTAGAAAATGATATTTAAAGTTGATAAAATTCTTGGCTCTAAAAAAAAAAAAAAAAATTTAAAATTTGAAGTATGTGATTTCGTACCTTAAGTGAAATGTGAAGTAAAAGGATTAATAGTTATAAATTGTGATTCTAGGTATGGAAAGAAATGGTGCACAAGGGCTACCCCGAAGGCGACTTCGTCCCATTATATTTCAGACAGGACCTGGTGAGCCATTTCAGCAATTCGTCCCAGGACGTAGGATGGATAGGCAGTGTGATTGTTGGATGACACATTCGTATCCTGACCGAGTGGTGTTAGCTATAGTAGATGAGAGGCAGAGGCTAGTCACCGAAAATGCAAGAGCAAATAACCGAATTCGAGAGTTGGAGACTAGGGTGCTTGAGGAGCAAGAACAAACTGATATTTTACGTGAACAATTACAAGAAACCAATAATCGTTTGGCTCAGATGGCACGACAACTAAGGGAGAGAGGTGGAGAAGATTGTGGTCCTGAAGATCCTAACGTTGGAAATGAAGTCGAACGTGCTAGAGAACGAGAATCTTTTGGCTCTAATTAATCTAGTGAAACCCTAAGTATTGAAAAAGGAGTAGTGGGATTAGAGCACTGGTTTGTTTTCTTTGGTATTTATTGCACTTTCGTTATTGACTTCTTTGAATTCTTGTTTGATGAGTTTGAATTTAGCATGTATTGTAATTGACTCAAACTTAAGACATGATTTGAAAAAAAAAAAAAAAAAGAGAGATCGAGTTTGAGTTGCAATTGATTATTGTTGTTGTTTGTTTTTATAATTGCCCATATTTCATTCAAACAAAGACTGATCGTGTAAATTTGAAAGCTGAGACTAACGTCGGAGCATTGTAGGATGGGATTTGAATGACGATTGGGTACTAATCTAGATGATTTGGTATGATTGACAGGTTAGCGTTTGGAAACTAAGTGAAACAGGAAAATGAAAAATTTGGAAGAGATGCAAAGAAACACCCTGAGTTACTTGCAAAACAAGGTGATAATTTCGAGGACGAAATTCTTTTAAGGGGGAGAGAGTGTGAGGGCCCGGAAAAATTTTTCCTAATCTATTTTTAAATGTATTAAATTTTGTAAGTAGAATTTTATTTCTTTTAGCATGTATATAAATTATTTTTTTTACCCTAAATTTATCCCGGAGGCTTTAATCGAATAAGCGTAGAAATTATTCGGGGTTCTAGATAAAACAAGTACCTAAGAATTGGGGTCAAATTGGAAGCATTTTAACTTCATGCAATGAAACAACAAGTGGCAACTTCCTTGTGCCATTTGTCAAAAATCTTGTAAAAAGACCATTTTACCCCTCATTTTCCAAGAATTAACCATGCAACCAAGGCCAACAAATAAATCACAAAAACCATTTCATTTCCTCCATTCTTGTCCGCAGCATTGTCTTGAAAATTCCCTCAAATCAGTTTCTTCTATTCCTTGCTCCAAGTGAAGCTTGAAAGGTTGAGAAAACATATCTTTTCCATTCCAAAAAAGCTAGTCCAAAGCTTGAGTGTTGAGTGAAGAAACATCAGCTGGTTCTTTAGGAAGATTAGAGAGAGAGAGAGCTGTGAGAAATTTTCCAGCTTCCAAGCCCATCTGCAAGCTGTCCGGTTGAGCTTAGGAAGAAGAAAGGAGGTGATTTTGATTTCCATCCATCTTCATCTCAGTTTGGTGGTTTTCTCCTAGTTTCCAGCTTCAAATCCTTAAGTTCTTAAGGTAAACCCATCCTTGAACCACCTCTTCTTGATGTATAAACAAGAAATAGAGCATGCATGTTAGTTTAAGTTAAATCTGCCAGGAAAGTTTCTAGCTTACTGTCCGTTTTCAAGCCTGCAATTTTCCAGAATTTTGGTTTTTTGGCAGCTTATAACTTCAGTTTTGGTTGCTTGATTCCATTGCTTGAACTGCTGAATGTTATATTAACTCATGCACATGGATAGTAGATGGTTGATGATGATGGTTAAGCCTTGAAAAACTTCTGCTTGGGTTCCATAGCTGCTGGAATAAAATTCCAGCAAAGCTAAAGTTTAAAAACCTCTCATTTTATCTATGTTTTGAAGCTAAAATCTCAATGACATCTTGTGTACTCAAAGTATGTTAGAAATCAGAGCTTGCATGTTGAATATTGCTACAAAGGAATCAAGTTCCATGGCTGGAATCTAGTTCCTGCACTCTTGAAACTGTTTTGAGTTTTTCAGCCTTGATCCATGGCTTGAGTGTGTCGTTTGAGTTGGTTAAATGCTTGAAAATGAACTGGAATCTTGTTGCTAAGACCCAAAACCTACTGCATGGGGAGTTTAAGCATGAGAACCTGCAATTTTAGCTAAGGAAATGACATGCACAAGGCTGTTTTGCAGCTAGCAGATTACTACTGAAAAATTGATGAAGAACCCAAAGCTGTTGAGACTTATTTACTGCTTTGTGCTGCTGTTATGACTTGTATCTTGTATATATATGTATGCACGTCAGTTTTGGGTTGAAAATATAAGGTTTTAAGGGAAGAAAGACCAATTTCCTCCAACTATGTACGTTCTGGATTTTCGCAGGACTGCTTGAGCAGTCTGGGAAAAACAAGCACAATTTGATGTAGAAAAATCCGATTTGAGCTCTGTTTGTTGCGTTGGAAACTACATTCAGAGAAGTTTAAACCCCATAAATTTCAGAGTCTAATTCGTTTTTAAAAATCCCAGTAAATCTTCAAAGTTGGCTGAAATTCAAACCTGTTTTCTTTCTCAGGTTTAAAATAGAATTTTGAACAACTAATTTGACCATCTTATGGTTTTATTTTGAGGGTGTTTTCTACAGTTTTAGACCCTTCAATCTAGTTTCCAGTATGTAAATTTCATGATTTTTGGACGTATGGAATTTGAGTTATGATTTTTGCAAATACTACTGCCAGTGAAAAACAGTTTTCCAGCCAAGAAACACTTTGGTGCATTTCGCATTTGTTTCACACCTCTTGGTTCCAAATGCATTCTATTCACTCCATGATACCCTTGATTTCTTGTTTGGCATGCTTGAAATACATCTTCTTCCATTCTAAAATTTTACAAATGCTGCCCATTGAACTTTGAATGTTGATGGTTGAAGTTGCATTACAACTTAATGGCCAAATTTGAATGATTTCGATCCAATTGGTTTTCGATGTTTTCGAGAAAATAAAGAACTAAACCTCCGTTAGTCAATTTTCTAACCAAGGCAAACTATTTCTAAATTATTCAAAGGTGATACATTACGTTATCAAAACTCTTTTAGTGTATCAATTACTAAATTTGTTAAACCCTAATGTCCCCAAACTCTCGAAACTTACTCACATTTCGGTTAAACCTAAATACATCCTTGCTTTTCATAAAAGAAGTGAATTGGTCAAAAATTGATTTTTATAATTAAAAGTTAATATGGTAAATTTGTAGGATCCGTCGGTGAAGCAAGCGAGGGTCTTGATATCTTGAGGCTTTCTACTCACCAACCCAACTTTGATCTGACTAAGGTGAGTGTTCCAATCCGTTTTAAAATCAAATATTTTACTATTATTTGGAAATGACTTGTGAAATATTTTACGCGACTCATATTTGCAAAGAAATGAATTACCACTATTTCCAAGAAAAATGTTTTTACAAGTGAAATAATTTGTGAAGGATTTGTGAGGGTTCCTATTTGTTGCTACTTGATCCTTGTTGCTAGGTATTACTTGTTATTGTATGACTGGTTTCTAAATGTGATTTATCGTTGAATGATTGAAACTAGGGTTTTATGTAAAGTGAGTTTTATTGCTTCATTTGACTCAACGTGCTTAGGTGGTTTAGTATGTTTTGTTTTAAAACAATAAAACTTGTTTTCTTTTGAGGCTTGAGGTGAAGAGGCTGGCCTTCAAGGCCCTCGCCCTAAAGGCTAGTGCACTCTCTAAGGGGCTCGAGGTTGAAATTGATTGTCAGTTGTCCCTCGCCTCTAAAATAATAAACTAAACCACTGTACCTGTGCTTGTGCATGTCAACTGTGCATGACCTGTTGGCCGTAGGGATCCCAAACCCCAGAGGCGAGTCGGCCTATTCCGAGCCGGCAGTAGGGCTTGGTCGGGTACGTCGACGGACCCTGGGTCCTGTTTAAAGGTTACCTCGAGTGTACACCACCTCCTGACTGTTTGGTTTTCGGATCCGAAGTTGGGTAAAAAGGGGTTGGAGAATGAAAAGAAAAATGACCAGAGTACTGCAGACTCTGTTTTCTCCTCCTGAGATTGTTACTGTTACTGTTGATTGTTTGATTGGGCGGGCTAAGTGCCACGTTCAACGAGGGCCACCTCTAGAGCCGCACCAATCCATTGTTACTGTGACTGTTCCTGATTGATTGGCTCAATGAGCACCATGATTGTTAACCTGATATTTGGAGAAGAAACTACTGTTTACAACTTTCCTTAATTGGGAAACTTTACCGTACTTGAAAACTGGTCCTATATGGACATTAATGTTTTACTAAAGCTTGTTATGTCTATGTGCTTAATTGCTATGTGTTTTCGGACTCTCACTGGGCTTTAGAAGCTCACCCCATATATTTTCCCTTCCCAGAATTTTCAGGGTTTTAGATCGGGTGCGGAGGCCAGACCGAGACCAGATCTAGTCTTTTGAAGTTTGTTTGGTGTAAAAATCTTACCAGCTGATGACTTTTGGGAAACAATTCCTGTGAATTACCTTTTTGGATGATTATGTTAAGGGTTTGTAGAATAAACTCTGGTGGTTGATTTGATGTATTAAGTTGAACCAATTTCAATGGTTGTATCTTTTAACTTAAACCCTAGTTAGAATGAATTTGACCGACCGAGTCCTGGCGAGAGTTGGGCAGGCGTTCCGCTGATACCCTAGGGTACGCCCTAGGGAGAAGTGGGGCCGCCACAATAACTCTATGCAGTCATCATATTGCTCTAACGAACGAGAGACAGCCACCGTTCCCATCACTAAATTACCCATCAAGGTATAAATCCCATGCTACAATCTACCCTTCATTATTGTAAGAGCACCCTTGGAAACTCGAATCTGTGCATCTCCACCGGAATAAGTATAACCTTGTTTATCTAAGGTACCCATAGAAATCAAATTTTTTCGTAGGTCAAGAACATACCAAGCATCAAGTGTCCTAACCATTCTATCGTACATCTTAATCTGCACAGAACCACTGGCCTTGACACTAAGCTTCTCATCATCACCCAATCTGACACTACCATTCCACTCCTTAAAAGAAGTAAATAGACTCTTCAAAAAAGTCATGTGATAAGATGCACTAGTGCCAATGACCCAGGTATTTGCAGAACATGAAGTACTAACAGTCAACACATCACCGTTCTCACCCTCATCTGAACTATCCTGAACCACATTAGAGCTGCTTTGAACCACAGCTGCATTGTTATTATTTGATTCCTTCTTCTCGTTTCCCTTCTTCCGTTATGGACAGTCTTTTCTCATGTGCCCCTTTTCTTTACAGTGAAAACAACAAAATCCACCAGACCTCGATTTGGAATGTGACTTACTCCGGTTGCCACCATTCCTTTCCTTGTTCCTGCCCCTGCTAACGAACAGACCTACATCTGATCCGTCTTCATTGGAACCAGAGACTTTTCTCTTCAGTTCCTTAGACTGCATAGCATCCTTCACATCGCTAACAGAAATACTATCTCTACCATACAGCATAGAATCCACAAAATTCTCATATGAATTAGGCAATAAGCACAACAGAATGATAGCTTGATCCTCATCCTCAATTTTAACCCCAACACCTTGTAAATCTAGAACAATGCGATTAAAATTGTCAAGATGATCTTTTACTTGCATATTTTCTATCATCCGCAAGGTATACAAACGCTGCCTTTGATATAGCCTGTTTGTTAGGGATTTCTTCTGAAACTTGCTTTCCAGTTTCTTCCATAACCCCTTAGTAGACGTTTCATCAACCAACTCTCTCAAGACTTCGTCAGTTAAACTCAGCAGAATAGCGCTATGCGCCTTTGCCAAAATCTCAGCCTTCTCTTCCGCCTTCAAACTCCCAGGCAATTTTTCTTCTCCTTCCAATGCTGCCGCACATCCTTACTGAACTAGAAGAGCCCGCATCTTCACCTTCCAGAGAGTGAAGTCATTTGATCCATTGAATTTCTCAATATCAAACTTGTGTGATGCATTCTTCAATCCGCAAACGGAATAACCCTAGATACCCTAATTCGAATAGAATTCCAGGGTAACCTAGCTCTGTTACCATTTGTTATGACCAGTAACAATAGTAATAAGAAACGAAAAAGAAAAATTGAATAACACACACGAATTTACGTGGTTCGGTCAATGTGACCTACGTCCACGGGCAGAGAGATAGAGCTTTCTTATTTCTATGAGAAGGTTACAGAAAGAATTGTTACAAACCCTAGAATCGAAAAATACACCTATATATAATACAGGCCATACCGTACAGTGGGGGGCTTCGCCCCCTGCACCCCTCACGAGGTCAGCCCTCCACTTCCACCACAGATCTTCACAAAAAATTCCTTTCGGGTTGAGCTCCCAAAATTTTGGGTCAAGTTGTAATTCGAATCTGTAATAGAAAATTCCAAAGCAACTAACATCCTGGTTTAAGCATGTTGCACAAAGTTGTTTATTGTCTCATTCGATTGTCTAAGGCACCAAAATCAAGATCAAACGAGTAGATTTCTTCTCCATGCTATAGCCAGATATGTAGTTATGCCCATTACATCTAAGAGATTGTAGGAGATTCTAAAGTCTAGTATGGATACCATATGCTATTGTTTGATATGGTGTTACACAAAAATTATAGAATTTTTGTTGTGGATTACCAAATCAATGAGATGTAGGAATCCTACAAAATTCAAAGATGATAGTTTCTATGGATACAACTAATTTTCCTTCCTCATTTCATCATGGAAGGATATTATACAACAACTGAGATTCAGCTTAACAACGTCTGAAAATATCACTTGATAGGTCTAGTTAGTGTGATCTTTTAAACCTGTGAGCTTTTGGCGTAAAAATGAACTGCAAAAGTTCTTAAGTATCTATATGATAAGATAAAAAATAAGTTCTTATATAAAACACATACAATAATACAAGGACTAAAGTTCAAGTACTATCATTCAATCTTTTATGAGCATTTAATGAATAGTTATTTAAGAGTTCTACAACTCATGGTGACTGGAATTTTATTTTCTTTTGAATGTATTTTCATTTGGTAAAGGGTCCATTAGGAAAGGAGTCTGATAGGGATTTTCTTTACTCCTCAAATTTTAAATAACCTTTGTAACCCTATATCACCGCAAGTATAGGATCGTTTATTGAGTATAGGGAAATATAGGTGTCGATCCCACGAGGAACTATGGTTTTGCAAACAGACAATTATAGGAAGGCGAATAAAGTAAGGAAAGCTAGATAAAAGGGAGAAGGCGGTAAACCGACCTAAGGAAAAGGGATAAAACAATTAAAACCAATCGTTAGGTGTCAAAGACATCCAATTGGTGGAAGACAAGAAATAAGAAAGCAAGTAAAGAAATTAGAGAATTAGGTTAGAGAGAGTTTTTAAGATCAAGTTAGAGGAATCCTAGAGCTTTGGAATCCCTTGTTATGTTTAGATTAGAAGTTAGTCAAGTTTATTATGTCCTTTCTCCAATGATTCGCTAAGGTATAACTTCCTTTTGTATGCCACCACTTTCGTTAATGGTCATGTATAGTGCAAGTTCTCGTTAAGATGAACTAATCACTCGGAATTGCTTTCGCTAATTCCTTAACTCCTTGGAATCTTCCTTGACCTATTTTCATAGAGAAAAGAGAGAAACAAGTTAAATAAGCTCAATAAAGTTATAGTATAAAACCAAAACCAACCAACTATATTCACTACTTTCGTGAGAACATAAGTTAGTGTTTAAGAACTTAGATCTTATTGAAAGCAAGTTTTTCATTACTCATCAACATCAAATCAATTATAGTTGGTAGCTAATCAACCATAAAGCATAAGCACAAGTCTTAAACTAACAAAATCATGGAGGACATAAATCACTTAACTACTTTATAATCACAACTAAAACAAGTTCATCCTAACTCTAGGATTAAAGAGGCTTAGCTAGACATCATATTAAGAACATTTAAGCATAAACAAACTTGCACAAAGCCATGAAATTAAGGCACAAGAGACAAGTAAAGGAAGAAGGAATCTTATTCAATTTCTTGAAGTTGAATCCATAAACTTCTTCACAAGTTGATCTCCCAAATACAAAGTGCAAGATTCCTCACAACTTTCACTTTTACTCTCTTTAGAAACTACAAACTAAGAACTAGAACTAAACTAATGAACTAGAGCTATTCTGTAGTCTTTTTCTCTTTTCAATGGAATTTTTTATGGAATGGTATGGAATGGAATGGAATACAAAAGGCCCTATTTATAGAAGATTACAACCATATGCATCCAAAATTATGTCATGTGAATACAAGACAAATTGGCCTTCAAAAGTCAAGGAAAATGGCTTCTTAAATCTCTTTGTCTTCATGCATTTGAATCCTTTGAATTTCAATCCCAAATGAGTTGTAATGTTGAAGCAAATTGTGTTTTGAATTAGCAATGAGTTGTTTCTTCAACTTCACAAGATTCTTCACGCAGCTTTCATTGAAATTCTTCTGAAAATTGAGCTGGAAGTGAGCTGGAAAAGCTGAATTGGCAAGTTGCGGTGTCATTTCTGCGATCCAGCGATGTGAGGCTCATGGATCACATCATGATCCGGTCCCGACTCACGTGAGAGGGATTCGCGAGCTATTTGAAATTTCCACTTATTGGTTCGCATTTTGCCTCGCGATTCCACTTGAAACTTGCAAATTCCGAGTTTTTTATCGTGAAATTGGCGCGTTAATTGCTCTGACTTTTATCCCTTTGATTCCTCGTTGATTGAATTGCAATTTCCATTTTTTCTTCCAAGCTTCTTGGCAAATATCCACATTTTCATCTCATTTGATAATTGAACAAGCAATCCTACAAAAACATGAAGATTTCACCACATTAATCCACAAAAATGCACTTTTCTATTTAAACCACAAAATGTAGAATTTCAATAGAAACCCTAGTTCATTAGCCATTAAACTGACAAAATCACACAAAAACTACATAATTAATCTTACTAAAAACATGCAAAATATTGACTTATCAGAGTCCACTGGAATACATGCAATTTTTTTTACCATGCATCTACCATGCCAAATTTTGAGAAAAAAAAGCTTAGAAATTAAGGTCAAAAGACCAACCGATCTAACAATATTTCAATCTAACTCTACTTGATAGAGCTTGTTTCAGTTTAATTCACCAATTGACTAAGCCAACAATAAACAATATCTAACATTCATTGGAGTTTAGTACTTGGATCATAGAACAAAACTTGAAGGCAATATGAATGATGGACTGAGTCATTCTTAGATCTATTGTCTTAATTACCTTGTGTTTTGCTGTACTAGGTTGAAAGCTGTGTTTGATTACAAATTTGTCAAAGATAAGAGTAATGCTTTTAGCGTAACATTTTCATTTGAAAACCAAACTGGACCATCTGATTCAACCAAGTTGCATTGCAAATTAGTTGGTTCAACCGGATAAAGCATGGATCAAATGGTTAGAATCAATTGAACCACAAATCCATATGTCACCGATCTGATTCTATATTAAATCACAAAATATAAAGTTGGTCAATCTGGTCAACATTTGCTTAATCTAGTCAAAATTGGTAAAAACTAAATGAACGTGGAGTATTATCCAGATCATTTTTCATATTATTCAATATTAAAATTAATAAAACAAAGTCGAACTGATCCTTAACCCACCAAATGCAATAAAGTTCAAGCCCATAATCGTTATTATCTTTCCCCCTCCATTAATTACAGGCAATTAATCAATATTACAATGAAATTACACGTCAAACTTAATTAAACAAAAATTAAATATATATATATTTATATATATATATATATATATATAAGCATAATATATGTAGAAATAGTCATAGAAACATGAACAAAAATGGTTGTAAATGTATCTTTAAAATGCAAGAGAGCCGTTTCACATAAATTGAACTCGTGCAGGATTGGTGTGAGTTTTTCCACTATCATAAAAAGTAGTAGGAGAAAATCAGTTCAGTTTATTGGTCAGGGGCTAATCGTATCGTGTTAGAAGTAGGATTCCTTTCTTACTATTTGAAATTTGAATAGAAACTAAATTTGTTAATATATTTCTTGCAAATTTTATAAGGTGAAATGTATCTTAGTCCCCAGATATTTGGAGTTGTATGATTTAACTAATATCTTACATTTCACTTTTTAATGCACTTTGTCCCTAAATTCTTCTTTTATCCCTACCAACCTCTTATGTTTTATTATGCTCTTGATCATCCCTTTTTTGGCACCTTTCCTCCAAGTTTTTATTTCAATTTTTCTTTTGGAATTTGTTTCTATATATCTTTAATTGTTATATATATATATGTGTGTGTGTGTGTGTGTGTATGTATAAAATGTATGTGTGTGTGTGTGTGTGTGTTTGTGTAAAAGATTTAATGTAACATCAGTGAAGATCAAAAGATGATAAATTGATGTGTAGTCTAAGTGAATTACAACTCAATTGAGACAAAAATGACCAGCAGGTGAGGAAGGGACCTTCTATAATACATAATGGTCTGCATAAACCATTCTACGTAAATTGTGAGCACTATATTTTTGTGAGAAACTGTTGATGTAGTCCTTGTCTATATTAGAAAATGTTATCATCTGAGTAGGTAGAATATTCCTAACTTATACATCCTCCTATCTTACTGATTTTTCAGTTGATCTTAGTGTTGAAAATTTCTATCTGTATTATGTAGACTTTCATAGTTGCAAAAATTCTGATACAAGAAAAAGGGCCTCCATTGCTGCTTTTCTCATGCTAATCTTTTTTTTTTTTTTTGGCAGAAGCTTCAAGTTTTAATTCGCATGGTGGATCAACTTGCTAGAACTCCTAGTGCTGGAAGCATGTTGCACAATGACAAAGTTGTTTATTGTCCTGTTCATGCTTGTCTGAAGCAGCAAAATCAAGATGAGACAAATATATTTCTTCTCCATGCTATAGCTAGATGTATATGTTGGAATAGTTTGTGAATTTAAATGAAATTAAAGCTTGTTAAGACTGGTAACTTTGGACAAAAAACGGTTTGCAATGTTTTGAAAACCTATATAAAAGCCATCCACGGATTGATGTGTGATTTTGGATCAGATTCGAATCCTACCATGGATTGTGAAGGTCTGAATTCGAATCCTGCCATGGATTGTGAAGGTAGTGTGCCTTAGATTTAAGACAGAATGTAAACAACTTTCGGGTTAGAATCCGGCCCACTAATCTAGTCAACTATGTAGTCAATCCAGCTATAGATTTAAGAATCTAGTTTATTAATCTGACTGATTACATAGTCAATCTAGTCATAGATTTGAAGTGTCTGTTGGTTTGTACAACCATTACTATGATGAAACGGTTTAGCATTTTTGCAACCTCTTGATGGTCATTTAAGTAAGGAAAATGTGGCTCTTTATTTTTGGTGTCTTGTGGGATGTCTCTTTCTACATAAGTGACAAGCTCCTAATATAATAAATTGACTTTAATCATTGATCATTCTTGTGAGGAAACTTCACATTTGCTATTGAGTTTTCTTCTAAATCTTGTTGTATCCTAAAGGTAATTTGCCATAATCCTGTAGCAAATACTTTGTGTAGTGGGGGCAAATAATACCTTAAAGATAGTGTTTTCACATGTTTCAAGATCACTATCTTCCTCCCCACTTTCATATGAAATTTGGTTCTCCAAATTTCTAAACTTTTATAGTGCTTGCCAACCCCCCCAACTCTAACAATCATAAGGTATTAATTTTCATTTTTTGAGTGCAATGGAGGTTTTAACAGAAAATGTTCTCAAAAATATAAGCCAAAATGTTACTGAACTTGATAGGCTTGATGGAATGGGAATAAATTTCAATTGATGGAAGAACAAAATGTTGTCCTTTCTCACTGCTCTCAAAATGTCCTATGTGCTTGACCTAAATCTTTAGCCAATTCCAGAGCAAAAGGATAGCGATTCTAAGGAGTTAAAGGCACAAAGGCATAAATAAAAAGATGACGAAGTGTTGTGTAGAGGCCATATCATGGATACTCTCTCGGATAGGCTCTATGACATGTATACATTTGTCAAATCGCCAAGGGAGATTTGGACTGCTTTGAAGTATAAGTACACTACTCAAAAGCAATGTGCACACAAATTTCTTATTAAAAAGTGTTTTGATTTTGTTATTACTGCAGGTTCTTCTGTTCCCGATCAAGTGCATAATCTACAAGTTTTGACTTCAAAATTTAAGGATCTAGATGTTGAGATTTTTGAATCATTACAAGTGGGGGTGATCATATCAAAGTTGTCTCCTAGTTGGAATGATTATTAAAAGAAACTTCTACATGCAACTGAAATGTTCTCGGTGGACCAAATTTTGAAGCATCTTCATATAGAAGAAGATGCTAGGATTCGTCAAAAGAAAGAATCAGATTCTGGTCCTAAGGTGAACTATATGGATGAAAGAAAAATCACAACAATGGTCAAGGGTCTAAGAAGAGAAAATTTTTTGGACAAAATACTCCAAGCGCAAATGATAAAAAGAAGAATCGGATATGTTACAACTATGGCAAAAAGGGGCATTACAAGAAGGATTGCAACTAGAATAAGAAACAAAAGAAAAACAATACCCAAGCAAGCCTTGTTGGAAACAAATATGTGAAAGAAATTGCCACAATGCTGTCTGAATAAAGGATATCTATGATCTCAGGATTGAACGTAGCTTCATCTTCGTTTAATGCAAGTGATTGGTGGTATGATTCCAGTGCAACTGTACATGTATGCAATGACAAATCTGTATTTAAGACCTATGAAGATATTCCTGAAGGATGTGTAGTTGTGATGGGCAATCATGACACCACCAAACTGCATGGCAAAGGGGCTGCGAATTTACAATTCATTTCCGCCAAGAAATTAGTGCTCATTAATGTACTACATATATCAAACATGAGGAAAAATCTTGTATCAATTGATAGGCTTAATAAAAATGGTCTTAAAATTGTACTTGAATCTGACAAAATAATCTTGTTCAAAAATAGTGTATTTGTAGGAAAAAGTTATTCTTGTGATGGAATGTTCAAATTAAGTGTTAATAAAGTTTCTATTTTTGCTTATTTAGTTGATTACACTTATTCTTTATGGCATGAACGGCTAGGACATGTTAGTAGTAAAATTTTACGTTTTTATGTCCAAACATGGCCTAATTGCATATGGTGATAAAGAAGAAAAGAAATGTGAAACTTGTGTTCAAGCAAAAATGATAAGTGATCGTTTCCTAAGGGTGAAACAAATACAATTTGCTTGAACTTGTTCATTCTGATGTATGTGAACTAAATGGTTTTCTAAGAAGAAGTGGTAATAGATATTTTATTACTTTTATTGCTAATTGTTCAAGATTTATTCATGTCTATCTTATGAAAAGCAAAGGTGAGAGTTTTTCCGTGTTCAAATCTTACAAATCACTTGTTGAAAATCAATTAGAAAAGAAAATCAAAATATTGAGAAGTGATAGAGGAAGTGAATATTTTCCTAATGAATTCTCAATATTTTGTGAATAAAATTGAATTGTACACCAAACAAGTTCACTCTTATACTCCACAACAAAATGGTTTGGCTGAAACAAAAAATAAAAATTTAGAAGACATGGTTAATTCCATATTAATAAGTTCTGAATTGCCAAAGAACTTGTGGGGTGAAGCATCATTGGCTGCATATCATGTGCATAATAGAATTCCTTCATTAAAAATAAAAATCTCTCCATATGAGGCATGGAGAGGAAGGAAACCAAACCTAATTTATTTTAGGGTTTGGGGTTGCATTGCTTACTATAGGGTCTCAAGGACTAAATTGGAACTAAAGGCACTTAAAAATGTGTTTGTAGGCTATGCAGAAAGTTCTAAAACTCATAGGCTGTTTGACCTTGATTCTAATATTATAGTTGAATCAAGATATGTGCAATTTTTTGAAAATAAATTTCTTAAATATTCAAAGTCTAATGTGGATCCTACTAACGGTTTAGAATCATTCCAAGATATTGGTTTTTCTTCAACTAATAAGAAGAAAGTAGATGACAAGGAAAGAAAACCATGTATCTTCAGATTTCATGTCTTCACAAGTTATTATTTTCTTAGCTGAAGGTCATAGGGAATTTCTATAAAATAAGATCAATTCCAATCTTGTTGAATGTAGAAGATGATCCTAAAACATTTAGTAAAACAATGTCATCAGGAGATGTTTCTTTTTGGAGAGAAGAGGTAAATGATGAAATAAACTCATTATTGTCTAACAATACTTGGGTTCTAGTTGATTTATCTCAAGGTTCAAAACCAATAGATTGTAAGTAGATATTTAGAAGAAACTATGTCACTGATGGATCTATACTAATCTTTAAAGTAAGGCTAGTAGTTAAAGGATTTAAACAAAAAGAAGGAATATACTATTTTGATACATATGCACCAATTGCTAGAATAACATTTATTAGAGTGCTAATGTCCTTAGTTTCATTGTATACTTTGTTTGTACATCAAATGGATATTAAAACAACATTTTTGAATGGTGACTTGGATGAAGAGGTGTATATGGAACAATCTGAAGGATTTGTTATGCCTAGAAATGAAAAGAAAGTATTGAAACTAGTTAAGACATTATATGGCTTGAAACAAACACCTAAACAGTGGCATGAGAAATTTGAATCTGTATTACTCTCAAGTGGATTTAGGTATAACAATGCTGATAAGTGCATTTATGTTAGATACACTCAAGCATGTTATGTGATTATTTGTTTCTATGTAGATGACATGCTAGTTGTTATTGATAATATAAAAAGTGTGGAAGATACTAAGAAGTATCTTTCTTCAAAGTTTAAGATGAAAGACCTTGGTGAGATGGATACTATCTTAGGTATCAAAGTTAGGAAATATAGTGCGGGTTATGTTTTGTGTCAATCTCACTATATTGACAAGATATTGAACAGTTTCAACATCTTAAGGTCAAAGAAGTGAGTACTCCCTTTGATCCTAACTTGAAGGTTCATGAAAATTCTGGAAATCCAATTGCTCAACTTGAATATGCTAGTGCAATTGGAAGTTTGATGTATGCAATGCATTGTACAAGGCCATATATTTTATATGCTGTTTGTAGACTTGCTAGATATATTAAAAATCCTGGTATGGACCACCGGAAGTCGATTGAGAGGATTTTTGGTTATCTAAAAAGAACCAAGAGTCTAGTACTCTTTCATAATAAATTTCCAGCAGTACTTGAGGGTTACTCTGATGCTAGTTGGTTCACTAACATGAGTTATAAGAATTCTACAACCAGATGGATATTCATATTGGGTGGTGGTGCAGTCTCATGGACTTCTAAGAAGCAAATTGTGATTGCTCATTTCACCATGGAAGCTGAATTTATAGCTGAGGCTGCTACATGTTAAGGGTCA
The DNA here is from genome assembly GCA_013103745.1 of Gardenia jasminoides. Classification (NCBI taxonomy): domain Eukaryota; kingdom Viridiplantae; phylum Streptophyta; class Magnoliopsida; order Gentianales; family Rubiaceae; genus Gardenia; species Gardenia jasminoides. The sequence goes on along the minus strand of CM023101.1, from coordinate 28,943,833 downwards.
GAATAGCTTAGGGTTTTGTTACTTGATATCAAGTTGTAGCCACAACCTATACCTCTAGTCTCTTTACATTATGATAGTGAAGCCACTATGTCTAGAGCTATTAATAAGATATATAATGGTAAGTCTAGACGTATTAGTCTAAGACAAGAGTATCTTAGACAAATGCTAAGGGATGGCATTGTGACTGTTATACATGTAAGAACATATAACAATTTAGCGGATCCGTTGACTAAGCCTTTACCAAGGGATCTAGTGAATGCAATAGTATTGGAAATGGGGTTGAAACCATTTTAACTAAAACTACAAAGCAATGGGAACCCTATCTTGATTCTAGCATTACCACTAGATGAAAAGGTTTAAAGGGTAATAACAGATTGTGATGTGATTGTGAGCACCAGATCTTACCCCACTAGTGTTTTAAATAGGAGGTTGAATGTATATTGAGATACATTATTAATGAAATTATAAATTCTCTTAATGTTTTATTACATAAAACTTAAGAATAATTTCACCAAAATGACCATAGGAGTGGTGCCGCTTCTATCAAAGTTTTGTACTTTGTAATTGGTCATGATTCTAGGATTGAGCATAGGGCCAGTAAAAGTGCTAATGTGTTTTGTGAATTGATCAATGTCTAAAATATCATATGTGTAGTATATCTAGTCTAATTTTTCAAAATCATGGTTTAATGCTTTATGCAACCTTGATTTGGTTAGACTTGGTGGTATACTTACACTAAGAGAAAGTTTAAATGTAACGATACTTATATTATGCATGGTATTTTTATGTGTTAGTTTACTTATTTCATTCACAAACTAAGTAGGGGATTGTTGAAATAGTTTGTGAATTGAAATGAAATTAAAACTTGTTAAGAATCATAAATTTGGACAAAGAAACGGTTTTCAATATTTTGAAAACCCATATAAAATCCATCCATGGATTGATGTGTGATTCTGGACTGGATTCGAATCCTGCCATGGATTGTGAAGGTACGGATTCGAATCTTGCCATGGATTTTGAAGGTTGCGTGCCTTAGAGTTAAGGTAGAATGTAAATAACTTTCAGGTTAGAATCCGGCCCACTAATCCAATCAATTATACAGTCAATCCGGCTATGGAGTTTAGAATCCGGTTTATTAATCTGGCCGACTATATAGTCAATCCGACCATGGATTCGAAGTGTCTGTTGGTTTCTCCATTAAAGGAGACTAAAGAATCTCTTGATGACCATTACTATGATGAAATAGTTTTAGCATTTTTGCAACCTCATGATGGTCATTTAAGTAAGGAAAATGTGGTTCTTTATGTTGGCCCCGACTGCAACCAAAGGGGGTGTATTATATTGTTTAACAAGACAATCAATTATAGCAAGAATTCACCCAATAAACCAAGTGCAAAAAAATTTCTCAAGTGTGCACAAAGATATGTCAAATTAAGCACAATAAAGATATCACAATTGAGCAATAAAGAAAAGAGATAGAAAAAGAAATGCAAACCAAATTTTCAAGTTGCACCGAACTTGGATACACTCCACTAGTAGCTTCTTCAATTGAAGGTGAAGCTAACCAACTTGTACAAGTGAAGGTTCACTCCTTCCTCAACCTAAAGCCCTTTAGTTGAGCCAAGGAGTTTTACAACTATCCTAGTTAACCCTCAACAAGGTACAATTGAAAGCTCACTCAACCAATTAAGAACTACTATTACAAGTGAGGTAACCTTCACCAAGGTTTTACTCCTCCTATTGAGTAACCTCACAAACCCCACTTTTTCCACACCTATACAACAAATAAAGAATATTGCTATCCAAATATTTCACTTGTAAGCTTGTATTTCATGTAGGCAAAAGTCTATTATCTTCTTGAACTTGTGGGTATTTATAGAGTGTGAGAAATGGCATCAAGAAACTCTCTAACGGTCAAAAATATGGCTGTTAAAAAATAGCCGTTAGAGCTATCGGACGTCTGACATAATGTTGTGCGTCTGATGCAAGCGTCCGATAGGTCTATCGGACGTCCGACACAATGTTGTGCGTCCGATAGGTTGTTTCAATCTTTATCAGACGGCCGATGGGTTTTGTGCGTCCGATGGAGTCTGCGTCCGATGCTGGTCAGAGAGCTTGGATTTCATCTTTAATTCTATCAGACGTCCGATGATGATGATATGCGTCCGATAGGAGTGTCCGATACTTCCCCTGTCTATCAGACGTCCGGTACTACATTCAAGCGTCCGATAAGTTAAAACCTTCTTCATTCATCTTGAATTGATTTCATTTCTTTTCCAATGAATCAAGGACCTGTTCTAACATAATTCTCACATAAAAACATTAGTCCAAATCATTTTGTTTTGTTATCATCAAAACTTAGGATCAATTCTAACAATCTCCCCCTTTTTTATGATGACAAACCAAATGATGATTTTGCAAGAAAAAAGAGAGAAACAGAGAAACTCCCCCTCAATAAGAGCTAAAAAGATTTAGAAAAACATAATCATCTAACATATCTCCCCCTTTTGTCATCAATCAAAAAACATATTAACTCCCCCTCATTTAGTCATCCAAACCATTTAACAATCCAACCACATTTAAACTTCAAACCAACCAATTTCTCCCCCTTTTTGTCATCACAAAAAAAAAATCAAAGGAACAATAGTAGTTTGAATACCAATATCCAAAATGCCAATATCATCAATACCACAATACCAATATCATCAATATAAATACATCAATATCACAATACCGAAATCAAAGGAACAAATACCAATTCCCAACATTTAACAATTCCAACAATTGACATTTAACGAACACCAATATCCAACATTTAACAATTCCAACATCAATATGAACAAAACACCAAAGTAGCAAAGTACTTAATGAATTATAGTCCAAGGTTTTTTTTTATTAACTAGGAGAACATTATGAATGAGAGTTAGTACAACATGATCTAATAATCCACATAGATTTCATACCTTTTCTTATATTTTTCTTCACATAGCAATCATTTTGCATATGTCCAAATTGGCAACAAAAATGACACATAATACTAGAATCATTCACAAAAGTAGGTTTAATAAATGTAGTTCCTCTTTTTCTAGAAATAATAAAATCATTTTGGCAATGTAAAATATGGTTTTCTTTTCTTTGTAAAATATTTTGTTTCTCCTTTTGGAGAGAAGCATTCAAATCATTAATTCTTTTTTTTAAAAGATTTTGTTCCTCCAATATTTTTTCATAAAACTTTGTTTTATTTTCCAACTTCTTTTTCAAATCATTTTTGCAATCAAAATCAATTTTGTGCCTTTTCAAATCATCATTGTCTTTTCTCAAATTCTTATTTTCTTGAAAAAGTCTAGAATTTTCTTCCAATAAAGCATTTATTTTTATTTTCAAATCCTTGTTTTTGGCATAAGATTCTTTCAAATTTTTATGCATTTTGATCATAAGAACTTGCATATCATCATTATCATCATCTTCATCACAAAGAGAGTGATTAGAGTTTACCTCATTATCTCCAAAGGCCATAAGTGCCATTTGAGTCGATTCTTCTTCATCTTCCATTTCTTCATCCAAATTGCATTCATCCCAAGTAATTTTGAAATTATTGAATTTTTCTCTTCTATCATTATTTGCTTTTCCTCTTCTAGAGCTCCATTCATTTAGAAGCTTCTTCAATGTTCTTGCCATGTTATTTAGTTTCACATCTTCGTCATCTTCTTGTAAGGCCTTGAATGCTATGCCTCTCTTGATCCATGCTTCATCATCTTGTGCTTTTAATTTCAACTCATAAGAGGTTAGCGAATTTACAAGAGATTCAATAGACATAGAATTTAAATCTTTTGCCTCTTCTATAGCGGTAACTTTATTTTTCCACTCTTTTGGCAAGACATTCAAAAATTTTCTATTTTTCTCACCCAAATTGTATACCTTGTCAAGCAATTCAAGATCTTTAATAATATCATTGAATCTACAAAACATTTTATCAACATTCTCATGAGAATGCATTTTGAAAGATTCATATTGGGCAACAAGTATAGATTTTCTTTGTTCTCTAACATTGTCACTCCCTTCATACATATCTCTTAACTTATCCCATACCTCCTTGGCCGATTTGCACCCTTTTACTCTTACTCTAGTAGATTCATTTGGGTCTAGGGCATTGTACAATACATTCATGGCCATGGCATTCAAAGAGAGATTGAATCTATCTTGAGCACTTAATTCACTTCTAGTTTTAATTCTATTTCTACCGGTTGTTTCATCTATAATTGTAGTCTCATAAGGTCCTTCACTAACAATAAACCACAACTCTATATCTATAGATTGTAAAAATATTTCCATTCTATCTCTCCAACAAATATAATTTATGCCATTGAACATGGGAGGTCTAATGATGGATTGCCCTTCTAAAAACAATACATTATTGGTTGCCATCTTTACTCCTAAGCCGATTCAGTTTAATCTCAAGGAGACCAAGCTCTGATACCAATTGTTGGCCCCGAATGCAACCAAAGGGGGTGAATTATATTGTCTAACAAGACAATCAATTATAGCAAGAATTCACCCAATAAACCAAGTACAAAAAAATTTCTCAAGTGTGCACAAAGATATGTCAAATTAAGCACAATAAAGATGTCACAATTGAGCAATAAAGAAAAGAGATAGAAAAAGAAATGCAAACCAAATTTTCAAGTTGCACCGAACTTGGATACACTCCACTAGTAGCTTCTTCAATTGAAGGTGAAGCTAACCAACTTGTACGTGAAGGTTCGCTCCTTCCTCACCCTAAAGCCCTTTATTTGAGCCAAGGAGTTTTACAACTATCCTAGTTAACCCTCAACAAGCTACAATTGAAAGCTCACTCAACCAATTAAGAACTACTATTACAAGTGAGGTAACCTTCACCAAGATTTTACTCCTCCTATTGAGTAATCTCACAAACCCCACTTTTCCTACACCTATACAACAAATAAAGAATATTGCTACCCAAATATTTCACTTGTAAGCTTGTATTTCATGTAGGCAAAAGTCTATTATCTTCTTGAACTTGTGGGTATTTATAGAGTGTGAGAAATGGCCTCAAGAAGCTCTCCAATGGTCAAAAATATGGTTGTTAAAAAATAGCCGTTAGAGCTATCAGACGTCCAACACAATGTTGTGCATCCGATGCAAGCGTCCGATAGGTCTATCGGACGTTCGACACAATGTTGTGCGTCCGATAGGTTGTTTCGATCTTTATCGGACGGCTGATGGGTTTTGTGCGTCCGATAGAGTCTGCGTCCGATGCTGGTCAGAGAGTTTGGATTTCATCTTTAATTCTATCGGACGTCCAATGATGATGATATGCGTCCGATAGGAGTGTCCGATACTTCCCCTGTCTATCGGACGTCCGGTACTAGCATTCAAGCATCCGATAAGTTAAAACCTTCTCAATTCATCTTGAATTGATTTCTTTTCTTTTCCAATGAATTAAGGACCTGCTCTACCATAATTCTCACATAAAAACATTAGTCCAAATCATTTTGTTTTGTTATCATCAAAACTTAGGATCAATTCCAACACTTTAGTTTTGATGTCTTTTGGGATGTCTCTTTGCACATAAGTGACACGCTCTTAAATATAACAAATTGACTTTAACCATTGATCATTCTTGTGAGGAAACTTAACATTTGCCTTTGAGTTTTCTTCTAAATCTTGTTATATCCTAGAGGTAATTTGCTATAACCATATAGCAAATACTTTGTGAGTAGGGGCAAATAATACCTTAAGGATACTGTTTTCACATGCTTCAAGATCATCATCTTCCCTTCACTTTCATATGAAATTTGGTTCTGCAAATTTCTGTACTTTTGTAGTGCTTGCCAACCCCCAACTCTAACAGAATAGCTATACCCATTGCATCCAAGAGATTGTAGGAGATTCTCTAGCCCTGTTAGTATACCATATACTATTGTTGGATATGGTGTTATAACAAAATTATAGAATTTTTGTTGTGGTAGATTGTGTTGATCTTGATTCTCAAACATTGCAGGGTTACAAAAACTCAATGAGACATAGGAATCCTACAAAACCACAAAGATGATAGTTTCTAGAATACACCTAATTTTCTTTTTGCTCTGTATCTAATTATTTGTCTCAGAAAGATCTTAGTCAACAACTTAGATTTAGCTCAACAACTTCTAATCTATGAATAATGTCAAAGGTCTTTAATAGTTACGTCCATGATTCCTTGGCATAAAAATGAAGTGTAAAGTATTTATAAGATAAGATAAAAATATGTTCTAATAAGACATACAATAATATGATGACTAAATTATAAATACTAAAATTCATCTTTTGTTAGCCCTTTATGCTGAGTTAAGTGAGCTATAGCTTATGATGACTGGAATTTTCTTTTCTTTTATATATATATATTCTCATTTAGTAAGGAGGTCTACTAGAAGGTGTATAATTTTTTTACCATTCATCAACCAAGCCTATTTTGAGCAAAAAGGATTGCAGGTTAAGGTTGAAAGAACAGCCAATCTAACAATACTCAAATGTAACTCTACTTGATAAAAGTTTGTTTCAATTTAATTCACCAATTGACTAAGACAACCATAAATAAAATTTAACAATCATAAACTTGATGGCAAAATGAACCATTGACTGAGTTATTCTTATACTTATTGTCTTTATTACCCTGTGTTTTGCTGTATTGGGTTGGATTCTTGTCTTTGATTAAGGATTGTCAGAGATAAGTGTACTTTTTTTGATCAAAATACCTTTAGACTGCAATATTATTGTCATTTGTCATTTAAAAAATATTAATATATATACACACACACACACACATACACACACACGCATACAATATATATATACACACACATAGACACACGCACATACACACACACGCATGTGTGTATGTGTGCATGTGTGTATGTGTGTGTGTAGATATAAAATAACATTCAGTATTAGTTTTCAAAGGTTGCTAACTTGGCTATTCTAACCTTCTACCAAATGAATTATCTATCTTTTTGCTACATGGATGTATTTAATATATGTTATTTTTATTATTTTTTTATTAATTTCAAATTTTTGGTAACAATTAATACTTTTCTTTTTTTCACTTCCATGTTTATAACAATTTTCAATCAATTCATTAGTTTTCACTGTATATATATATATATATATTTGTATTTATTATGTCATATCAAATCATTTTCTCAATCAACTTATAGCTTTTTTTTTAAATTTCTCTCCAATCATGATTTGTGATTTATTATTTGGTTTGATTATATATTAGAAGTTACTATTACTAAATTTTGAAAACTTTTATTTGTTCTTGTAATTTATTACTTCTATAATTGTAACAAATATCAATCAATATATTGATCTCTTACTTTTTGTTCTTTTTATCTTTTGGTAACAAATAATTTCCTTTCTTTATATATTGATTTGTATCTTTTTCTATTTTGTATAATCTATCCAAGACGTTCATTCTTTAGTTTGTAAAATTAAATGAACTATATATATATATATATATCTTATAATTAATCAATTATAAGTTATAAAATTCTATTTAATTTCCATCCATTCTCCAACATACAAAAAAATGGAAAAGATATATTCTATTTCCTTCTAATTAGAAAATTCAAATCAGCTACTTGTATTTTTGGAATCATGATTACATGCTGTTTATGTGGATATCTTTTTGCTATTTTCCCTTTGAATGATTTTTTCTTATTAATTTATTTCATTAATGTTTTCTAAAATAGTAATCAAATGTGGATATACTCAAATATATATTTACTCTTCTCACACGATACTTTATCACCATTGAGGTAATATTTGTTGAGAACTAGTTAATGTATTAGGCAGGACTAATAATTTTTTGTAATTTAGTTTCAATGTTTGTCTTATATTTAGTATTTTAAATTTTAATAAATTTTTCATTTAGTTTTTTTGTATCCATGTGCATCTACAAATAAAGTGTTAAAGATATAAAAAAAACCGTGCAAATGCAGGGGGAAATAATATCATGAATAAATGTGAGAATTTCATAATTTATTACATGAACTTGATATTTGAAATTTATTGAGTTTAAAGTAAATCAAGCCTTCTTATAAAGTTACTTAAGGTTACTTTAAAAGTTCATTTGAATTGACTCCAACATAAATGAGTCAAATTTATAAATAATTTCAAACAATTTAAATAAACAAACAAAATTTGAAATTGGACTAGAGTGCTAATTGAAGTGTGTAATCCAATATGTGAAAATGGACCTAGTCTTTACGTGGTTGCCAGAGAAATTATATGGAAACGGGGTTTTAAAACCTAGTCCTGACCATCCGGTCCAACCGATTGAACCATTGACTGGGTTACTATTTGAGCCGGGTTATGGTTCAAACCCAGTAGGATGAACAACTGCTTTATTTAGTAAAAACCAATTGGCCTAGATGGTTTGACCAGTGAACCATCAAATTGGCACAGTTTCCACTAAACTAGTCTACTTCATGGTCAAATACCCAAAAAAAAGAAAAAAAAAAAAGATGAAAAGTGAAAACCTAAACAGGGTAACCTAGAAACTGATAACGCAGCCGACAATCAACCATTCAACTCCAAATTTCTTCCTTTCTTTTTATTTCTAATACTTTACCAAATTTCTTCAATTTCCTCTCAATTAATCATCCGTCTCTTCATCACTCACCATTAATCTCTCGAATTCCTTTGTTTCTCTCAATTAATCATCGCTCTCTTCATCATCTCACCACTAATCTCTCAAATTTCTCCAACAAAAACTACATCATTATTACTGCTCTGTAGAAAGAAAGAACCACAATGCAAGAATTAATTTCTGCTTGGTTTGGTTGATACTTAATTGGGGCTTTGCTTGAGAGAGTTTGAACCTTTGGGTTTTGCCATTGCGATTCAAATTCACAGGTAATTACCAATCAATAATCCTCTCCTTTGCTTAATTTTTTCCTTGTAAAATTCTAGCCTACTACTGCTATTAGTGTAACATTAGTAACTTGCACATCATGATCATTAATCGTGGTGATTAATCATGATTAAGGGATGATATTCATCACGGTTCATACACTCAAATCCAGCCAAAAAAAATAATATTTTTTTCAGCTTTGGGTTTGCTAAAATGAATACTTTTTAAAATGAACTCTGTTTCCTATGATTTTGTTAGCTTGACTTGAAAATTATACAACATTTGCTCCTTTTATTTTTTGGTTTCCTTTTTTCCTGTTACTGGAGTATGAATAATTGCACAGTTGATCATTGTGGTTCTGAATAATTGCAACTGACTCCGATTAGAAAGTTAAACAAAAATAGATGTGTTGAACTTAGTTGATGCTAGGATCATCTTGATAATTTGATGGATGGTTTTTAGGTAGGTACTTCTATCAAAATCTAGCATACACTCTCTAGTTGCTGAAAATTCTACATGCATCATAAAAATTTCATTTTTGGTGCTTTTTGGTTTTTTGCCCCTTTTTTTGCTGCTTTTGGTGCTTCTATAATAGGAATTCTCAGATTGATCTGGTGTAAGGCCCCGATTTTTTCCAATTTCTGGAAAATATTAAATAATGTTAATTATAGTTATTTTGGTTTGCCAAGGTGTTTATATGGTTTGTTTTACTTTTCAAAGTGTTGGTTTTAACTAGCTTGTTTTACAAAGTTTGAAAACCCTAATTTGATTAAAACCCTAGTTTGCTTTGAAAACCCTAAATTGGGATAAAACCCTAATATGTATATGCAAAACCCTAGTTTTGAAAATACATTTAAGTTTTATGTCCAACGACAAGTTTGTTATATCTTGATTTTACGTGTGTTAATGCATGATTAAGAAGGATGATTAAGACGATCGATGTCGATTCCTAGGTGATTAGTGGCTTTAGTAGGTGTGATTAAGCTTTGATAGACTAGGTTAAATTGAGTACCTATGGACTACTTTGATAGGAAACGAAATCATGTGGGCAAGAGTGGAAAATAGCTTAAGTTGTTAGGTTGATTTGGCATGACACTATTGACCAATTTTGACTAACACTAAAATATCTAATTGGACTTATCTATTAGTCATCTTATGGCTTGTGAGAACCGGCCAAAGCAAGAAAAAAAAAAGGGAAGGAAAAACCGTGAGAAAAAGGGAAGAAAGAAAGGAAAGAAAAGAGAGAAAAGAGAGAGGCAAAAGAAGAAAAGCTTGGGAACTCTTGCAAGGTTCAACCATTCAATCTTGATTTGGAAGCTAGGAGGAGGTGAGCTTGGGAGCTTGGAGTTCTTACCTAGAACATCAAATTTGAAGGTAATTAGTTTCACTTTGAAAGTTGGAATTTCTTGTTATTGGTGTAATTGATGTATTTGGTTGATGTTTAGGCTTGAATAATGCTTATTCTTAGCTTCTTAGATGAATATATGGATTAGATTGTTGAATTTTCTTGTGTAAAGCTGCAGCCAAGAAGAAATCATTAGGGTTGAATTTCTGTCCATTTTTCTGTCCGAATTTGCTTGATATTTTCGAAGATGATGAGGACAGAATTAGCTTTAGCACAAAGAATGAAAGTTGTAGAGAGTTGAGTGAGGATTCTACCTATAAATTTTTAGGTGAATCAGAGCACTGTATCATGTGAAAAGACTAAAATGCCCTGATGCCCTGTTTCTGTCCGAATCGTTATTTTTGCTGCTGTAATGGGCCATTTTGACTGGGAAGATGACTGTTTTTGTTTTTGAGGTCTTCCTAAGTATTGTAACCTTATAGGTTAGCTTTCTAATGGCTTTGGAATCGCTTGATTTGGAGCTGTGAGTGTCGAGTTATGGCTATTTGAAGCTGTCCTGCTTAAATCTCTGCGATAGGGTAGAAAGCCATTGTTTTGATTATTTTCGACCTACTTCGGGATGGAATTGGATTTCAACTTCTTCATGAAATTGTAGAGGGTAATGTGGAACGTGTAAGGGTTGCATTTGCATGATTGTTATTGCATTCCAGTCATTGGATTTGCATGTGCGTGTTTTGGTTGGAACGTGATGCATTTGGGTAGAAATAGAAAATCAGGATTGACTGGACAGCCTCTTTGACACCATTTTACGTGTTGATCCTTTGTGATTTGGATTTTGGCCAAAACACAAAAGTTATAGCCTTTCATTCTAGCTTTCCAACGCATCTGGAATTTCTTAATTTCGATTTATGAGCGCTGATTTATGATCGCTGGAATCTAGCCTGTCAGAAATTCTGACATTAAAATTTCTGGGACTGTTTCCGCATTTTTGACCTAGAAAGAGTGAATCTGGGCAGAAGTTGTCTTCATGAAAGTTGTATCTTGTTCTCTTAGCTTCGAAACGGCACCTCGTGCACTTCAATCTGACACTTGTACCATTAGTTATGATTAAAATGGAAAAAGGTGTCAAATCTACCTTTCACACCTTTTAGTGTGTGTTTCCCGTCTTCGTTCTGTTCCCGTCCGTTTTTGGTCTAACGCCCATGCATGTGCTCCTATTGCTATTTTAAGTGTTTATAAGTATTTTTCAAGAGTTTTAGTTCTTTGAGTACGTGCACGTCACGTCATTTCACATGTGCAAATGGATTTTCTTAACTCAGGTGATTCTGTGGACACCGAAGGACGTGTTTGATCTTCTAAATTTTCCTCGCTTGTTCTCAACTGTTGGTGAGTGTTCCTTGCATGTTTGTGAATAAATTGCTTTGTTGACGTGTTTAAGTGCTTTTAATAATTATGTGAAGGCGAGTGTGTACTTTATCCTCGGCCTACTTTTCTCTTGTTCAAGCTGTGCTTTTCCATTGTTTGTATATTATTTGCGATGTAGGCCATGTGTACTAACACATAGGCTGAACAAGGCCTTTCCCCCTTCGTTATCGACCTATTCGAGCCGGAAGCGGACTCGGTCGGGTAGGTTGATAACCTAGGGCACTGCACGGTATACGAATATTACCACTAGGAGTTATAAGGAGGAGTAAGGGGTTGAGTATTGAACAAGGCGGATTTGCAATCGCCTTCCAGTGGAACTGTATCCTTTCATTTGGGTATTTTCCCGTTTATGTGTTTATACATTTTATGCTTCTAAACTGAATTATATTAACCTACCGAGTGCTTAGCGATATATTTTTGCTCCATTTATTCTTGTGTGATTTGTGTGATGTTAGGATCGCACCATTTGGGCTTTTAGCTCATCCACTTTCAACTTTGTTTTCCTTAGCGGATTTGAGATCGAGAGCTTCCAAGGGTTACACTAGGTGATTGGTTTGGAGACCTAATCTTGTTTTTGATGTAGCCCTTGTATTTTGAATTGTACTAATGGAATTTTGGATGGATAAACTTTTGTATCTGTAATTATAGTTCGGGACGTTTGTGGTTCGTTAAGGAAACTTTGGGGTTTAAATGTTACAGTTGATTTGAGGACATCGATGTATTTTGTTATTTGCATTTGAACTAAGGATCAGTAGTGAGTCCCCGAGGAAGGCTGGCCCAATACCTTAGGGTTACCAGGGAGAGGTGTCACATCTGGCCTAATATGAGTTGGATTTTAAACCACTAAATTTGAATCCACAGTTTCTTTTTTAAATAGTTGAAATGAACGACACAAATTAAGCCAAGTTGATGTGATTGAATCTGAACCACAAATTGCACTTGGCAATTGCCACAGGCAATCATAGATTTCTCAGATCTCGTTAAAGTAGGGTTAAAAATCATATGGTAATTTCAAACCTAATTTCACTTTTGCATCCAAAATTGAGACCAATGGTAGTCTACCGTTCTAGAAAGATTTTACTTAAATTTAACTATTAGCTAGAATAATAATTTTGCAAACCAAATTTATAAAACCAATTTAGAACCTATTAGGGTTGTTATTATTTTTAAAATGCTAGTTGGATCACTGAAATTTTATGATTAGGTTAATATTTTGCATAATTGAGACAATGGTTTGATAATTTGAGCCTTGAATATGAATTTCTCGATATTTGACAATTTCATTTTTTTCTATTTTTAGTCAAAAAGGTTAAGTCTATGCTCCTTAAACTTTTACGCTATCAAACATAGCTGATGTTAGAAAATGAATTTTGATCAAAGAAACATCTTCTTTTTTTTTTTTTTACTTAACATTGCATATGCATGTTTTTCCATGAGCAACTCATTACATTACCCCAAAAAAAAAAAGCCTGCATTTATTTGCAATTTTTTTCTAAGATCCTCAAAATATAAGCTACCAAAATAGAGCTCCAATTTTAAAAATATTTTTGAAAATGGTCAAAATAGTTTGAGTAACACCGAAAACATAATTGCACAAAATGACATTTGAATCTTAAGAAAATGACCATGTTTGAGCAACAAATCACTTGCTAAATTTTCCACACAATGTCAATAATGCCTTTCAGCAGCCATTATTAGTTTTCCTATATTCTCAAAAAGTTTCCATCAACATCATTGACAAGTAACAGGTATCCTGTTTAATTTGAATTCATTAGCCGTGAACAAAGCTTTTCCTTCTCATCTTCTAGGCTCTCTGCATTTATGACACCTTTGTAGAGAATAATACAAAATGTTCCAGCTGGGAAAAAAACGTTTTCCGTCATCTGCAATAAATATCTTGTCTGACAAAATCGAAGGCCTCTTTTTTCTTTTATTTTTTTCCCCAAGATCCAAAAGCTTGATTAACATTTCCTACTCCCCCTCACCTCAAGTGCCTTTTCCCAGTCTCTAGTCAAACGTTTTGCACAAAAAATTGAAGAGAACGGAGAACTTGCTGGGATCATCTTTCGGAAAAGCGAAAGGCATTTCGCCTGGATCAAAGTTCATCCACCAGCAGCTACCTGTCCGCTGTCGATAATACACAATCCCCGCCATTCCCTTCGTCTTCTGATGCATCATTGTTTCCTTCAGAGTCGAGCTCCATGACAGTGGAAAGACTCGCACCAATCTTGCACGAGTTTAATTTATGTGAAAAGTCTCTCTTGCATTTTGAAGATGCATCATCTAGCACATCTGTGACGTGTGCATGTACTTCTACTATCATTTTTATTCAAGTGTCTATGACTATTTCTACATATGTTATGCTTATATATATTTTTTGTTTTCCTTTAATTAATTTTGATGTGTAATTTCATTCTGATATTGATTGCCTGATAATTAATGGAGGGTAAAGGAACTTTATTGCATTGGTAGGAGAAGGTTGAGTTCGACTCTGTTTTATCAATTGTAATTTGAATAATATTGAAATAATCTGGATAATACTCTATGCTGCTGATTCAGTCATTTGGTTTTGCCTAGTTTTGACTAGTTTAATCAAATTTTGACCGGATTGACTGACTTTGTACTTTAGGATATAATATAGGGTCCGTTTGGATAGTGAATTTTTGGAGTATTTATATAAAATATTATTGTAACTTACTGTATAAGTTGTAGAAAAAAATTTATTATGTATATTTAAAATTTTTTTATTCCTTTTTGTTTTTGTTTTTCTTTCTTTTATTATTCTTTTTCCTTCTTGCCACAACCACTCCTCCAATCACCATCACATTCTCTGCCATTGTTGGCCGATAGCTTCGCTGGTGATGGCGTCGGATCTCTCTCTCTCTCTCTCTCTCTCTCCTCCCTCCCTCCCTACCTCCTTTTTTTTTTTCCTTCTCTTTCCCTCTCCCCCTCCTCCCCTTCTCTCCCCCTTTCCTTCTCCCTCCCCCCTTTAGATGACAAAAGTCCAGTAGCCGAAAGCATCTATGTGCAAATCAAGGATTTCTGTTGTTGAAATAATTGGACTTGGCTACTAACTGTATAAGTCATAGAGAAACCTAAAAATAATCTATCAACTTAAATGCATGAAATGTCCAAGCTACACTAGATCATCGGGTCCAGATAAACATTATGGATCAGATCAACTGTAGTGTTCATGAAGAAAAGAGAGAATCATTCAACATAGTAAGAGACCCTTCGCCTAATAAGTTTGTCTCCAAATTCTACTATAGAATTCCCTCATGAATAGGCTAACCGACAATGGAAACGGTAATCCTCCTTGCATTATACTAGGATTACCTCCCTTCTCACCCTTTTTTAACTGAAAAGAAAAGGTAACTATAGAGTCATTGATGAAATTGATATTGTGTGTCTCAAAAGTTGCAAAAATGTTGGGAGATGTTGTATCTGCAAGCATTACCCACATTTTCAAGTTCTTGCTCACAAATTGATATGGGATTGCAAGCTACGATGAGTAAGTATCTACAGTAGTTCTCAGGAGAGCAAGATTATTTGGTTGAGTTAGCAATTTGGAATAAATAGTATAGAAGAAAAAAGGTAGGACTTGGGCTTTCATTGTGGTACCACGCCTAGTAAATTAGGGCGTACTTTATTTATTAGCACAAAAAACGCACAAATGTGCGCACGCATAGTAGAAGCAATTTTAATATATATAAAAATATGTGAGAAGAAAAGGAGAATAAATGCACAAGTAAATACTCAACAATTTATTAATTCAAAACTCAACAATAACAATATTTAAATCGTAGCCTTTCGCTCACGACAACTCACAAATAACAATTTAGAGGCTTTCCCTCAACTTACAATGCAACTCAACTCAACTCTGTAAGGCCCAAATACAACCTAAGAGGGGGGGATGAATTAGGTTGAGAGATAATCAGCCAAGTATTACCTCTTTTTCGAAAAATTAATCACAAGCTCTTTAACAATTGATTTATCAAACAAATAGACAAGTCGAGATAAATAAATATGTATGAGATTTCAGTCAATGAACATGATACGCAAGCTAAAAAGAGTAATGATGGAAAGCAAACCAAACTTCTTCAAGACTCACTTGAGCTTAAAGAGAATTCCTCAAAAAGCTTCTTCAATTTGGTGAAATTCGATCACACTTGTGTACAATAGAAGGATCACTTCCTCCTTGCCCCAAGCTCCACTTAGTCAAGCCAGGAAGTTTTACACTCTTTACAGAAAACCCTCACACAGCTACACAATTGATGAATTCACTCACAATTGAAAAGCTTCTCAATGAACTCACTCTACAAGACTAACAATTCTTACTCAAAATGAGTATTTTCTAGCTAAAATCACTCTTAAGAACTTGTTATCCAAGTGTACAGTTGTTCTTTGATATTTGGACAGTGCTTGTATTTATAGGAGACCAAAGTGCCTAGAAAGCGAGGTCAACGGATAGTAGAAGCGAAGGTCAACAACCGTTGGAGCTATCGACGCTCGACACTCATTGCTTCGTCCGATGCTAGCGTCCGATAGGCAAGTTTCGAAGTCTTATCGGACGGACGATGAATAATTCTGCGTCCGATAGCTTTGCGTCCGACGGTGGCGAAGCTTCAAAAATTTCATGGAATCGATCGGACGGCCGATACATGTCTTTGCGTCCAAAGGCTTTGCGTCCAAAGCGTCCGATAAGCTCATCAAATTTCTTGGATATCTTGGACGTCCGATGTAGATGTTATCGCGTCCGAAAGAGGTGTCCGATAGATCCCTCTCTATCGGACGTCCGATACGTCAGGTTGAGCGTCCGATAGGAAAGTTTCGAGTTTTATCGGACGTCCGATACAAGGTATCGTCCGTCAAACGCCATTTCTTCAAGCGGGTTTCGCCGATGTCTGTTACGTCAAGGATCTCACTAGAAAACATTAGACCAATTCTCTTCAATTGTTTTGTGATTATCAAAATTCGGGATCACAATTAACATTCTCCCCCTTTTTGATGATGACAAAACAATTGAATGTAATTTAACCAATATTGAGTTTAAAAAAAAAAAAAAAAAACTCCCCCTTACTTGAATAACTATCTACTCCCCCTTACTCGAATAACTCATCTTTTTTATTCTTTTTACTCCCCCTTTTTGTCATCACAAAAACATTCAACACAAAATGTGCGAAGCAATGAAAACTTTAATGTCAGATATGTAGCAGAATCAGCATAATGTAGTAATGTAAACAAGCAGTGAAAAACTTGCAAATTCAGATAATATCAGATTTCATTACATCAGATAACATCATCCAGCAACATAGTCCAAAATCATGTAAGGCCAATTGCAAGGCCATCATCATTAACTGAAAATAATGTTAACAAGAGTACTGAAGTGCTGGTTCTATAAAAGTCTTAGATGAAAGCAGTAAAATAGATTGATACACTTTCACACCAGCAAAGGGAACAAAAACAGACTTGTGCATTCTAATGTGAAGTGTAAGTGCATCCTAGAGTGCCTAAAGGGTGAATGTTGATCGAGTTCCAGGTCGCCTTCTGACAAGCCGATATGTTGAATCATCTTCTTCTGCAGTTTCTTCCCCATCATCTTCGTTTTCTTCATCTTCCACAACCACTGGTTCTTTCCCCTTGGTAGATGATGAGGGATCACGCTGTGGATTTTGTGACTCAGTCATTTCTTGGTCATCCAATGAAGGATCAGTTCGTGGCTCTTTGGCTTGGGAGATGTTTTCATCCCTCGGAGGAGGAAATAACAGGTTTCTTTTGTCAAGAAAGTCGATTTTGGTCGATGTCATGGTTAACATAAGACCATGTTCGAGTAGAAGAACATGACTTTTGAGCTCGTTCAACAAATCCAAGACATCAGATTGAGAGGAAATCCTAGAGGCTGACTTCCTAGGATGAATTGATGGATCTGGAGTAAATCTAAAAGTTCTAGCAATACTAGGAGAGAGAGGAGCATCATGTCCTTTCTTTGAACGAGATTCAGAGACAGCTTCCTTGGTGCACCAATTACCATCAAAGAATTTTAAATTCTTTCTTTCAAAATACTGTTTTGAAAACACAGAGGTGGTTAAGTCCTTAGGACATACACCACTAATAGGAACTTTGAAATGTTCAAAGATAGGAGTTAAAAACTTTCCATAAGAGAGTTTTCTTCTTGTATCAGTGGAGAGTTTCATCAGAAACTTACACATGACAAAGCCAAAATCTATTCGGATTTTTTCAACAAAGCAATAAAACAGATATAACTCCATTTTGTTTGCATCTGTCCGATGACCATCAGTTGGAACAAGCAAATTTGAGATAATTGAAAAGATGATCAGATTTTTAGGACTTAAATCTTCCAACTTGGCATCAACAGGGGTTTGAAAAGGGGATTGAAAATAAGCCATTAGTTTTTCAGCATTGAAATGATTCAAACTTGTTGGAGTTTCTTCATAGGAAAAGAAGTTTGCAATCTTACTTTTGCACCCAAACTCAATGGTGGTTTTTAAAATTTCATTCACAACATCAGAATCAAAAACCAAATCAATACCATCGACACGGATTTAAACTCATCACGGAATTACCCTTCCTAAGATTAGCAAGAAGCGATACATCATGTCGGGTAATAGATATTAGGCATAACAATGATGTGAGACCATTTTGAAATTCAAACAACTTAAGGATAGACTCTAGATCGATTTTCTTAAACTCAGAAGGAATAATGGATCGCTGAATAATGAAACCTTTTTGAGAAAACAAGGCAAACTTAGACTCAGCATCAGAATCTATGAACTTAGGTAAAGGAGCAGGTTCTGTTACAACCTGAGAATCAGAAGGAGTAGTACGAGGTGGTTGTTTTGTAGCAGAGCCACGTCTTGTTCTTTTGGAGGTGCGCTTCCTGGGAGGAAGTATCTTCATCTCTTGGCATTTTCTTGCGTCCGGTAGATGACAGAGCTCCACGAGTGCGTACCATTTTGCTTGTGTTGTGTGATTTGAGTGATGAGGAGATGTTAACGTGTAATCTGAGCTACACTTTTAAATTAGGTGAAGATATATCGATTTTTTGAGCGAGCCGTAAGGAGGTGAAAGGAGAACTTAGGGTTTCGTGATTTGGGAATGAGAAGAGGAGTGATTTATAGCTGATAATTGATGAAGATTGGACCCAATAGGTGAGAGGTGAAGTCCGAACTTTCAATTTTGAAAAATGGTGAAGGTTTGGGAATTTGAGTTTTGAATTGAGGTGGTTGGGAAGATGCGTCCAATTAAATGTAGTTGACTGATGGAAATGAAGTGAAATGACCGATTCAGGTCGCATTCATGTGTCGGACGTCGTCCACCCATGCGTCCGATAGCATTTTTGGAAAATGACCAAGATCCGGACGTCCGTTCATCGATCGGACGTCCGATAAGTTTTCACCGAAAGGCTTAAAGCTCTTTTCTAAAATACCCAATTTCAACGAAGATGTCTAAATTGTTCTAAGGGTAGTGCTTTGTGAAAATATCAGCAATTTGATCATTCGAAAGCATAATTTACACAAATTTCACCTTTTTGAACAAGATCACGAATGAAATGATGCTTAATGTCTATATGTTTTGTTCTAGAATGCTGAATAGGATTTTTTGTCAAATTGATTGCACTGGTATTATCACAAAAAATGGGCATATTATCATATGTCAAACCAAAATCATTCAAGGTGTGTTTCATCCAAATTAATTGTGCACAACATGCACTAGCAACATATTCCGCGGTTGTTGACAAGGAAATAGCATTTTGTTTCTTACTAAACCAAGAGACTAAACTTTTCCAAGAAAATGACAAGATCCACTAGTACTTTTCTATCAATTATACACCGCCAAAATCATCAGATAGCCACAAGGTAAATTCATTACATTTAGAATACCAAAGACCAAAATTCATGGTTCCTTTTAAATAACTAAAAAATTCTTTTAACGGCATTCAAATGAGATTCTTTTGGGCAAGATTGAAAACGAGCACATAGGCATACGGCAAACATAATATCCGGTCTACTTGCGGTTAAATAAAGAAGGCTTCCGATCATACCTCTATACTTTTTCTCATCTACATTTGTACCTTCTTCGTCTTTTTCAAGCTTGGTGGACGTGCACATTGGTGTTCCCACTTGCTTTGAATCTTCCATGCCGAACCTTTTGAGAAGTTCTTTGGTGTATTTTATTTGGTTGATGAAGGTTCCTTCACGTGTTTGAAGGACTTGGAGTCCGAGAAAAAAGTTCAATTCTCCCATCAAACTCATCTCAAACTCATTTTGCATAATGGTGGAAAAATCCTTGCACAAGTCCTCATTAGTAGCACCAAATATAATATCATCAACATAAATTTGTACAATAAGAAGATCATTTGATTTTTGTTTTGTAAAAAGAGTTGTGTCTACTATGCCTCTTTTAAAACCATTTTCAATTAAGAACCCACTTAAACGTTCATACCAAGCCCTAGGAGCTTGTTTTAGGCCATATAATGCTTTTGAAAGTTTAAATACATGATTAGGAAACTTTTCATTTTCAAAGCCGGGTGGTTGATCCACATACACTTCTTGATCAATGAAACCATTTAGAAAAGCACTTTTAACATCCATTTGATACAACTTAAAACCCTTGAAACATGCAAATGCAAGAAACATCCTAATAGACTCTAATCTAGCAACGGGAGCAAATGTTTCATCATAATCAATACCTTCTTCTTGAGCATACCCTTTAGCCACTAGTCTAGCCTTGTTTCTTACAATTTCACCTTTATCATTTAATTTATTTCTAAACACCCATTTAGTGCCAATGATAGGATAATTTTGAGGTCTTTCAATTAAAGTCCAAACATTATTTCTTTCAAATTGATTTAACTCCTCTTGCATGGCCATAATCCAATAATCATCTTTTAAGGCATCATTGATGTTTTTAGGCTCAATATGAGATACAAATGCGAAATTATCAAATAATGGCTTTGATGAAGAACGAGTTCTTACCCTCTCGGATGGATCACCAATGATCAAATCCTTTGGATGATTTTGAATGAACTTCCATGCTTTAGGAAAATCCTTTAGTGATTCATCATTCTTGTCTTCTTCATCTAGCCTTCGAATTTGTTGAGAATCACCATCTTTTGAATTTTCTTCCATATCACAATTGTTTTCTTCTTGAAGTGTGAGCTTCTCAAGATTCTTTTGAATACCTACATCATCATCTACACAAGTGCTATTTGAAGAGTTGCCATTAGATTCATCAAATGAAACATGTATAGCTTCTTCAATCACAAGAGTTCTTCTATTATAAACTCTATATCCTCTTTTATTATCACAATATCCCAAGAAAATACCTTCATCGGTTTTCTTATCAAACTTTCCAAGGTGTTCTTTGATATTTAAGATAAAACATTTGCATCCAAAAACTTTAAAATAGCCAACAATTGGTTTTTATCAAACATCAACTCATATGAAGTTTTGTTCAAAAATGGTCTTAGTAATACTCTATTCATTACATAGCAAGTTGTATTTCTTCCTCAAAAAAATATTTTGGTAAATCATTTTCACTTAACATGGTTCTTGCGGCTTCTACAAGTGTTCTATTTTTTCTTTCAACAACACCATTTTGTTGAGGAGTTTTTACAATTGAAAACTCATGAGTTATTCCATTATGATCACAAAATTCCGGAAATCCACAATATTTAAATTCCGAACCATTATCACTTCTAACTTTCATAATATGCAATCCAAGTAAATTTTGCACTTTTGCAAAGAGAGAGACAAAACTTTTAAAGGCATCATCTTTATGAGTAAGAAAAATAGTCCATGTATATCTAGAGTAATCATCAACAATAACGAAACAAAATCTTCTACCACCTAGACTAGCAATAGGTGTAGGACCAAATAGATCAAGATGTAAGAGTTCCAATGGCTTAGATGTAGAAATGTTTTCTTAGGTTTAAAAGATGTTTTGGTTTGTTTCCCAAATTGACATGCATCACAAATCTTATCCTTTCAAACTTAATCTTAGGAAGTCCTCTAACAAGTTCCCTTTTGAAATTTCATTTATCACATCCATGTTAAAATGACAAAGTCTTCTATGCCACAACCAAGGATCTTCATTTGAGATTTTAAGGCATTTAAAACTAGAAGAGTCAATTTTCTCAAGAATCACAACATAGATGTCATTGTATCTACTTCCTTTGAAAACAATGTTAAATTTCGAGTCAAGAACCAAACATTCATGTTTTTTGAATAAGACAAATAGATCTTTATCACAAAGTTGACTAACACTAAGCAAATTATAACTAAGATTATCTACTAAAAGAACATTATGCACAAATGTTTCACCATTCTTACCCACATCACCTACTCCAATTGTTTTAGCTTTCATGTTGTCTCCAAAAGTCACTTTTCCACTTGACTTTGATTTGAGTTTGATGAATTGTGAAGAATCGCCGGTCATGTGCCTTGAGCATCCACTGTCAATGAACCATTTTGATTTCTTCATATCCTTTTCAATTTTTACCTACAAGAAATAGAAAGTTTGGTACCCTTTTAATTTTTGGGTCCTTGATGGTTAGAGTCAATGTTTGACTAACCACATACATCTCATTCCCTTTTTCATGTTTCTTTTCACATAGCAATCATGCTTCAAGTGACCTACTTGGCAGCAAAAATCACACATAATGGTAGAGTCGTTTACATGAACTGATTTAATGAATCTAACTCCACTTTTTCTATGGATTGTAAATTCATTTGCATTAAACATAATTTTCCTTTCATAAGGGTTAAACACCTTTCTTGTGAAACTATTTTGTTTCTTGTTTTGAAGCATTACGTCAAGATTATCCATTCTCTTTTTCAAGTCATTTTGTCTTTTCTTGAGCATTTCACAAAGGCTTGTTTTTCTATCAAGTTCATATTGCAACTCCATTTCAGTTTTTACTAAGCAATCATTGTCATATTTTAACTTCTTGTTATCTTGAAACAAGTTTGCATTATCTTGCAAAAGAAAAGTAATTTTCTGCTTTAGTTCTTTGTTCCTAGAATAAGACTCTTTTAAGCTTTCATGCAGTTTTGCAACAAATGACTCTAAATCATCATCATCATCATCACTATCGTATTGTGGATGAGAAGTTACCTCATTGTCACCAATTGCCATAAAGGCAATTTGAGCTGATTCTCTTCTTCTTCAATCTCTCCTTCCGAGTTGCATTCGTTCCAAGTAATTTGAAAGTTGTTAAACTTTGGTTTTCTTTCATTCTTCATATCTTTCTTCTTCTTCATTGATAGTCCACCGATAATGCCCGAAGCTGCCCACACTCAAGCACTTGTCTCCTTGCTTCTTGTTTGCATCATATCTTGCTTTGTATTTTGTATTGAGTTGATTGTTGTTTTGATTGCTTGGTCCTCCTTTTCTGAATCTTCTCTTGTTGAGTATTCTTTTGAAGCTTTTTGTGATGAGTGCAAGATCACTATCATCACAATCACCATCTTCTTCATCTTGTGAAGCCAAGTCATCCTCATCTTGAGCAGCCTTTAGAGCAATGCTTCTTTTAGCTCTTGCTTCCTCTTCATCTTGTACTTTGCTTTTGAGCTTTAATTCATAAGATGTTAGAGAATTAATGAGAGACTCAATAGACATAGAGTTCAAGTCCTTGGCTTCCCTCAATTGCAGTCACTTTGTTCTCCCATTCTTTAGGTAGAGCATTCAAAATTTTCCTATTCTTTTCACCAAGAGTATATTCCTTTCCAAAACCTCTAGGTCTTTAATAATCATTGAACCCTAGACATCTTATCAATGTTTTCATGAGGTTCCATTTTGAATGATTCATATTTAGTAACAAGAATGGATTTCTTTTGCTCTCTTACATCCTCACTACCTTCATGAATTTCTCTTAGTTTATCCCAAATTTCTTTGGCAGATTTACACCCTTTTACTCTAATGGATTCATTCGAATCTAGTGCACTATAAAGAACATTCATGGCTTTTGCGTTTGATGTGAGATTAGCTCTATCCTCTCGATTCAACTCATCTCTAGTTTTTAATCTAGGAACATGAGTGATGGGATCATTTATAATGGCAGTGTAAGGACCTTCACTAACAATAAACCATAAGTCAATGTCAATAGATTGCAAGAAAATAATCATATGTTCTTTCCAGCTTACATAGTTTGATCCATTAAACATTGGTGGTCTAGTAATTGATTGACCTTCACAGAACATGGCATTGTTGGTTGTCATCTTTACTCTAAGCGGTTAAGCTTGATTCTAGAGACCAAGCTCTGATACCAATTGTAAGGCCCAAATACAACCTAAAAGGGGGGGTGAATTAGGTTGAGAGATAATCAGCCAAGTATTACCTCTTTTTCGAAAAATTAATCACAAGCTCTTTAACAATTGATTTATCAAACAAATAGACAAGTCGAGATAAATAAATATGTTTGAGATTTCAGTCAATGAACATGATACGCAAGCTAAAAAGAGTAATGATGGAAAGCAAACCAAACTTCTTCAAGACTCCACTTGAGCTTAAAGAGAATTCCTCAAAACAGGCTTCTTCAATTTGGTGAAATTCGATCACACTTGTGTACAATAGAAGGATCACTTCCTCCTCCCAAGCTCCACTTAGTCAAGCCGGAAGTTTTACACTCTTTACGAAAACCCTCTACACAATTGATGAATTCACTCACAATTGAAAAGCTTCTCAATGAACTCACTCTACAAGACTAACAATTCTTACTCAAAATGAGTATTTTCTAGCTAAAATCACTCTTCAGAACTTGTTATCCAAGTGTACAGTTGTTCTTTGATATTTGGACAGTGCTTGTATTTATAGGAGACCAAAAAGTGCCTAGAAAACGAGGTCAACGGATAGTAGAAGCTGAAAGGTCAACTAGCCGCTTGGATTTATCGGACGCCCGACACTGCTCGTCCATGCTAGCGTCCGACAAGTTTCGAAGTCTTATCGGACGGACGATGAATAAGCGTCCGATAGCTTTCGCGCCGAAGCTTTAGAAAAATTTCATGGAATCGATCGACGGCCATACATGTCTTTGTAAGGCTTGGCGTCCAAAGCTCAGTAAATTTCTTGGATATCTTGGACGTCCATGTAGATGTTATCGTCCAAAGAGGTGTCCGATAGATCCTGTCTATCGGACGTCCGATACGTCAGGTTGAGCGTCCGATAGGAAAGTTTCGAGTTTTATCTGCCTCGATGTCCTGTTCTGTCAAGGATCTCACTAGAAAACATTAGACCAATTCTCTTCAATTGTTTTGTGATTATCAAAATTCGGGATCACAATTAACAAACTCTTTAAATAATAGTGTACTAGACTATTAGTATTTATAGATTGTGAAACTTCCTAAACAAACATAATCATAAACCAAAACTGATTTGGATCTAACTTGAGATCTCTTAAACTAATATGGAAACTAAATAAACAATGCACCAAAAAAGAAACTAAATTAATTAGAAAATTAACTATTAAGGTAGTTTGGTTCAATTTCCTTCATTGCCTTCCTTAAATTAATCTCACGATTGTGGTCACCTCCAATGCCATCTCGAACTCGAATCTCCACAAACAATTTTGTTGCTATATAAACTACATGAAACTCTAACTTATAATTGATCTCTAGTTTCGTCTTCACTTGTGGCAGTAGACGAAACTTGTATTTCTCAAATAATTTATTGGCTTAATCTTTTTGTCAAAAAACTCAAATATGTTCACCTATTCTTGATTGCACACTCCATATTTAATTCATCCATTTCACTAACAAAATCTCCCAACACCACAAAATCATAATTTTCATGATCGAGGTATTCAATACCACCATATTTTTCCTTTGATTTTTTCATACTAACAAATGTATCAACTTAGTAGTACCACAATTTTCAATTAATTTATCCACTACATAATTGATCTCAACCAATTCTGTCACTTGATTTTTTTTCTTCAAAGAATTCATCAACCTTGATAGAATTAAAAAATTTTTCATTGCCACAACCTTCAGACACATCTTCAATGACTTCATTTTCTTTCTCAACCACATGTGAGATTTCTTCTTGAATCACAAATTCTTTATCTTCAAGTGCACCCACAACTTTTGCAATTTCTTCTTTCTTTGACTTATCAAAAAAAATTTTCTTCTTTCTCATCACAGGTTTCTTCTTCACCACGACCATAAGACTTGATCAAAAATTTCCAAACCTACTTTACTATCTTTGGATGTATGAATTCATTAGTTACATGCAAATGGGCTTGGGAACTGAGATAATAGAATGCTGCGTATCCAACTTCCTATTTTTGCTCCAACTCTTCACTTGCATCACTTGATAATTTCATGCCTTCTATAGGTTTCTTGAATCCCTTTTGGACAATATCCCAAACTCCAATAGATTGAAAAAATGTCTTCAACATCATACTCCAAGTCTCAAAGTTATTTTTACCATCAAAAATGAAAATACCACAATCTAGTAAATAATACAGATCCATACTTTTCTCATGAACAAACCATAATTTTGTAAATAAGCCTCGGGATCAAAACTTAGAGTTCTAGTACCACTTTCTAGCACAAAAAAAAAGGGAAAAAAAAAACACACAACACGCACATGCACAGTTGAAGCAATTTCAACATTATTTATTTATTTATTTATTTATTTTGAGGTTAAGGGCACATTCTTAGACACCCATTTTCCCTGTTTCATCAGGTACAAATCGGACTTGTTATTATTGAATTTTGATTCTCATTTTGTTATGCTTCCATGAGTATTTTTCAAGGAAGAAAGTTTTTATTTTTTCCTAAAAATAAAGTTGATAGGTGGCTGCAATGGCCTAAGCTCTGACCATTGTTTATCGAGTGCATCTAATATCCAATAATGCTAAATTCATTTTCACCACACTGATCCTATCAAAGTGTTAAAAGATCAACTGATTCATGAGACTAGTAAGAGTATTCCCTTGAATGTGATACTGGAGATCTGCCCATATTCTCT
The DNA here is from genome assembly GCA_013103745.1 of Gardenia jasminoides. Classification (NCBI taxonomy): domain Eukaryota; kingdom Viridiplantae; phylum Streptophyta; class Magnoliopsida; order Gentianales; family Rubiaceae; genus Gardenia; species Gardenia jasminoides. The sequence goes on along the minus strand of CM023101.1, from coordinate 28,917,158 downwards.
TATCAAATTGAAAGTTTTTAATTTATGTCCTCATAGAAATTATTAGAAATCCTTTGTAATCCCTTCAAAATGTTAAAAGGTTTCTCATATCTTTGTAAGTATTATAGTTTGTACCCAAACTGACCCATTATGCATGGCCATGAGTGTATTTAATTTAATTGAATTCAGATAACCACTTCATGCATACTAAATCAGTTTAAAACAGCACCCAAAGCTTGCAAGAAGCAACAATACAAAACAACCGCACTTGTCCCAGTTCCGTATAATTACATGTACCAAGTGGCAGAATAGACATATCATACATTTGACAATGCATTATATAAAAGTGCGTTCGCAAAATTTTGCAGTCTTTTCATCAATTGTAAGCTTGGAATATGAAATTTCAGTTTTCCCCACGCAAAGTAAATGTCAAATCAATTGCCGTGCGACATAGTACACTTAAAACAAGAACTAAGGTTCTATTAGAATGAAGATCGTAGGCTATAATTTTTGGTTTTAAGCTTTAGAACAATTTCTTTAATCTGAAGAATATTTGTAATTCTTTGCTCATAGTTTGCCCGTTAGTACAGAATTAACTACTGCGTGTAATGCATTTAATCTCTGTATGAAGTCATTTAAGTGGAATAGTGTGTCTATTTTTCTAATCTTTCAACATGCGTAAATCTAATCATTTCGACTTGATAATTGGAAGACGTTATCCTTGTCCTTCAATCAAGTTTTTTTATTTCTCGGTAACTTTCTTTTTGCATAATACATTTGTACAATTCAAACTTCATATGATTTATTATCTATACTTTAGAACCGAAGATGCAATCTTATTAAATTGTGCTTGAAGAAATTGTCAACTTAGACATGCTTTGCTCTTGAAAATCCATTCCAAGTGTACAGCACCGTGCAGACTTATACATGCCGGAAAATTATGTCTTTTTCTTTATTTTTTTTGAAGGGGAGGGGAAGCGAGGAGGGGATGGGAGGATTAAAATTCAAATATTCTAATTCTTAGAATCTCAAATGCCCAAAAATTATAGCAACTCCTTCAAAAGGGTTAACCAATTAAGTATTTTTCGTCCTAGCCGAGAAATTCTTTTTCGGTACAACTAGCCGAGAAATTCATTACTGTCAGTTGCGTATACAGAGTTGGAAGCCACATGGTCGGAGATCTTGTGACAATAATCGAAACACGTGCTGTTAGTTCTTTTGGCAACTTCTATAATTTTTCCTTTTCTATTAAAAGGAAACAACCTCGTCTGTAGGGCCCTAGCTAGTATCAATAGGTTTTAGTCGATGGGCCGAGGTAGAAGTTGGAGGGCCGTGCAGCAATTTTGTACAATCATACTTTTTGTATGGAGCCAACTTGGTTTGATCTTTCGAAATACTTTTGTGGCACTAAGTTTGCAATCTAGCCATGGACCCTCTGCATCTGGCGTCTCAGTCGATTCCAGTTAATTTGAATTGAGCACTATTAAATTCCTTTCAAGGAACAACTCCTTCAACCTTTTTTTTCTCCGTCTACAGGACTATAACCAAAGACACCGTCTAAAGATTATTGAACTTCTTGCCATTTAACCCAACAACCTTTGATATCAACCATTGTTTTATCAAAATTGCGAGAAATTTTTTTTATATATATTTATAATTTGAGGTTAAATAAAAAAGGCCTTAATTAAGTACTTACCAAGTTACTCAAAGTAACCAAACTATACCTAAGCTATAAGTTTTTATGCGTAAAAATCTGATTAGTGTTAGAAGCTTTTTCTATTGCGCCGGTGACGTCCCTAAGAAACAAAAAACATAAATATAAGTATCGTTGTGTATTTAGAAAACTAGATCGAATACACAAGGAAGTTCACAGGGACACCTCTATTAAATAGACCGCACCCGTCTTATCACTCTTTCCAATTGGAAGTTCCACATCGACGAGACGCTTTATTAGGGGATGCAATCCATAGCTTTAGTTTCAGACCGGATCAAGTTTTGCTTGCAGCAGCTTTCAAAAAAATGTACTTCCTCTTGAATTCTGATTTTAAGCTAAAATTTCTTTATTTCCCACACACATATTGCACAAAACTGTGGTTGCAATTTCTCGAAAACAGGTTTCTTGAAAATTATAACATGATGCAGTGATTAAAGTAGTTTGTTTTTCAGGGCTAGGCCATCATCGAGCCAATGTCCCGTTCCTTGTCTAGCTTCAAGAAATTAGGGAAATATATAAGGTTTCTTTAAGTTATATGTTGCACAGCAATCCTTGGTCCAGTGATTAATTTTTGGATTCCAGAAATTAGAGGATTTGAGTTCAAATCCTCTTTTCCTTCTCCGCTCTTTAAATCCTAGTACTTCTCTACTGGAATAAAGAATGTTAAAAAAAAAAAAGGGTTATATGTTGGATTACGTGCACTTTTAACTGCTTCCGTTTGCAATTTGTAGTACTCTGAGCAAGATTTTTCTTATGTCAAGTTTTTAACATATACTGGAATAGTTGTTTTTTTTATGATCGTTGATTTGTGCAGCGGAATGCTAATGTTGTCTTCCTTGTTTGATACTTTGATTAGAGCCAGATGTCACATAACGTAGATGCCAAGAAGGCGTGGGATTCTCCCGGAACTGCATTCAAACTCTTGGAGGTTTCTTTCCTGCTCCACTCTTAGATTTTCATTTCTTAATTTACAGTTGTACTCAGATTTTAATGTTGGAAACCTTTTAATAAATCAAAGTCTTATATTTAAAGGTAAATTTCAAGTTATATTTATATACTAAGGAAGTTATCCCGTACATTTTTTGCCCTGATCTTAGTAACTATTTCGTAATATTGGCCCCTTTTTTTTTCTTATTTTTGGGTTCATATGTTATTTATTGATTTTTAGGTATTAATATCGGTATACAAGAAATTGGACCCAGCACAAATCACTAATTGTGAATTCAGTCGAGTTTATGACGCTCTTGTCTTGCTTCAGGTCAGTCATTTTACTTTTCAAGAATTCTAATCCCTTAACATATATGGGAAAGTTATGTGTTAATATATATGTACATTTGTTAGAATGACCACCTCGCACAATTATCTTGAAATCCAAATAAGCAGCTTCATTTATCTTTAAAGCAAGAAAAAATTAATTTGGATTAAAAGTTAGGTGTATTTTTACAGGTCTAACAGTTTTATTGTCGTGTTTTCCTTCAATTAGATGATGGCTTCTCATCCAGAAGTGAAAATGGGACTCATTAGAGGTACTTAGTTTACTTTCTTCTTCTTCTTCTAGTTCTTCCTTTTTTCTTTTTTTTCTTTTTGGAATGGGGAATGGGGAAGTGATGTGGGGGTCAATTTCACTTGCAAAGGTTTAAGCTAAATCTAAAATTGAATTTGATACATTTGAACAATGAGGAGGGCTGTGGGGAAAATCATGTGTTTTGTTATATTGGAGTTTCTTGTAGTCATCCCTTTCAATTATGTGTTAATAGCATAAAGTAACATGTATAAGGACAAAAGAGACTGCTCCAGTATCAAAACCATTGGCTTGATTTCAAGTGTGTTTATGGGACAGTCTATGTGCAAGTAATTATGACTATCATCATTTGCAATAATATTCTTTTTCACAAAATATTGTTTCTCAATTTGAAAATATTTCCAATAGAAGTTTATGAAAAATTAAAAAAAAATATAGTGAGGACTTTATGTCTGGAATTTACTTATTTATTTGACAGTCACTGATACATTCTAAATTTCCACATGAAGTGCTTAAAAACAGGAAGTACACTTGAAACCCATTTATTTTAAGGAAAATTCAGAAAAAGGGAAAAAGTACACTTGAATCCCATTTATTTTAAGGAAAATTCAGAAAAAGGGAAAAAGAAGAGTGGAAATTCACAGATAGTGGAATTCTATGAAGAGGGTGCGGATTACTATTTATAAATTACAAAAGTACTTCTGTTGTCAATAAAGTCAAGAATTTACCCTTATATACACATTCTAGCACTTTTATGTGCGGATACATATATCTATTTGAATGTACATATTTGGATATATGCCTGTATTCACTAAAGTACGCATTATTGTTCGCTATGTACACCTTTCTATTCAATAGGGTTCTACACGTTGTTACGGCTGTAATTTAGTCATATAATAATAAACATATTAGTTATTTTAATTCATGAATAGTAACCCATACCTCATTTACAAATTTCTCATAAGTTACACTCTACTTATAAATTTTCAATCTTTCAATTACGTTTTTTAAAAAAAATTTCCTAGTTTGAATACTCTTACTAATGAGGCTGTAATATATATTTTTTAGAAGATGAAAAATGTGTGATAATAACAAATAGTGATGCTCCTTCCTAATCTATTGAGAACTCCAATTATATTTTCCTTTTCAATAATTTTTCTTTTGTTTATTAATAAGTTCCTCTTCATGTCTGACACATTATCTTGCTTTCTTTCTCCATCATAAGCTCATTTTTCCCACTTAAGTTACATAGCTCTAAGTATTCTTGGATCTTTTTCTTGGGCATGTTATAAAAATTTCTGATATTATAATTTTCTTTTATTTAATACTGAATTTCATTACAGCAGCCAATATACCCTATTATTTGTATCCATTTCTGCAAGCCAAAGCTGGCGATAAAGCTTTAGCTCAAATAAGGCTCGGCAGCTTGGCTGTCCTCGGGACTCTTGTGACGGTGAAGTTTTTAACATAGTTTTTGATTTCATAATTATTGGTCAATATTTCTTTCATTTGCATGTTTCTAATTCTGTCCTTCTCAAAAAATTATAATGTGCTTAGCCGCATGATGCCAAAATTTATTTGCATGAAAAGATTTTCTGCGCCAAAAGTTTTCTTTTTTCTTTTTTTCGGGCATTGTTCAAATGCTTATACAATGATAAACTCTGAAATTAATCATGCTTTCAAATATTACAATCTACGAATCACTGCATAGATTTTTGGTACATACAATTCACACTGTTATGTGATTAATAACTATGTGTCTACACAATTTTTATACTGTCATTAGGGGTGGTCCGCCCTAAGAATTTTATGACCCGACCCTAACCTATCGGTCAGAATTTCCTAACCCTTTTTTTTCGGTACCCGAAAAAGGGTCGGCTAGGTACCGACCCTAACTTTCAAATTTTTTTTTTTTACCCTAACTTTCAATTTACTATTGATAAATGACCACATTTTATTAAAGATTTAACAGTCTAAAACCAATTCATTTCAAAAATCCAAGATCCAACACATTTCATCAAAGATTTAACAATTCAAAATCAACACATCAATATTCTATCACACATTTCATCCAACAATCAAACCAGTCTCTCAACTCTCAAGTATCCAATACAAATTAAAGTTACAATATCTAATAGACAAAATAAAGTTTCATTACATTTTTTAATACAATTTAAGCTGAAAAGTTTTGATTGTAGGTGCTTAATTACAGAGAAAAAGTCAAACAACCACACCAACCTAGTATATACTACCACTACTACTAGTCTATAAAAATGAATTGCTAATATGATAATTTTAAAAAATAAAAATGTCCCTGAAACCAATAGCAATAACAAAATTATGAGCTAACCCCCAAGTAGAGAATAGTAGAGGATAAATTACCTTAAGCAACATTTTCTTGTTACACTTGATAGAAAAGTTGAATTACCTTAAGCAACATTTTCTTGGTACACTTGATAGAAAAGTTGAAGAAATAGGAGGATAATAGGTTGAACTTTTACTAGAATTTCAACGGTGGTCATTGGTCGATATTTTGGAGGGAAAAATGTGGAGGTTTGGAGTTGGAGGCGGAGTGAAGATAAGAATCGAATGTACTACTACTGCTTGGGTGTTCAATTAGGGTTAAAACTTAAAACATATTAAATAATATATTGACCCCTAATTTTTTTAATATTTATACAATATACCTCTGGGTGGTCGGGTACCTGGTTTTTATTTTCGACTGCACTGCATTCGATATTTACGGGTACCCGACCCTAATATGATTTGATGAGAAAAATCGGATCGGGTACCCTAAATTTCGGGTCGGGTCGGCGGGTTTTTTTGCCCACCCCTAACTGTCATGTGGAGGAAAATATCCACAGTTGTTAATTTAGTGTACCAAATTAAAATCAACTTTTTCTTTTTCTAATTCTTTTCTTTTTTATGACAAAGTATACTTTTTTTTATAGGAAAATTGCACAAAAAAGTGTACACTTTTACTTTTTCCTTCTCTTTTTTTCTCTTTTACTGTATGGCTTCCCGTATCATCAATGATTTCACAATATAAATGAGCACTTCTATTTTAAAATACCAGTGTGAAGATCCTGAGCAAGCCCGAAGTGTTGTTCACTTTCTGCTTGAAACCGAAGCATTTCCACTGTGCCTTTATTGGATGGATAAGAGAGCCGGACGTACCCAGGAGGTGAGTTCTTTATGTACATTTATTTGTTATGCATAGGATAAAATTTCTTACTCCTACTTATCAAGAAAAGTTTTGTTGTGTTGGGTACTATTTTTCATCATTAGAAGAACTCTGTTTGAATAGGAAATTCTTTGAAAAAAGTTTAGAATAATACTATAGCACTTTTTGATGATGTGTTATATGCTAGACAAAAAGTTAATTGAAAAACTAAAAACATGATTCAAAACCATGCTTGTGATGCAATGAAAAAATCTTTTACAAAAGAATTACCATCCAAACAGAATTATGATACTGGAAAAATCCATAAAACATGGAGGATAAAAACCATGGCAAAACATGCTTTTATTATAGTCATAAGCAATTTATGTCCTATTATTAGAATTGCGCTTATTCGAATTCACTTTCAAGTCAATCCAGAGTTCTTATTTCAATCTAAGATTTTGTAATTTATTTTGCGCCCCAAGCGCTAAGATAGAAATGGCTCTAATATCAGTTTTTCCCATGAAAATGTAAGTTATTTTGCTTCAGTGTTGTACTTCAGGAGTGGATGCTAAATTTAGAGTCGTCATCTTAATCCCACCCACCCTTTTCGGTGGAAAAAACCTTTATATGTAATATTGTAGGTTGTTGTTTTCTTCTTCTTTTTTTTTAACCTTTTTGAAGATACAGTAGTACCTTTTTTTCACTTAATTGTTGCAAGAGTAAGAGTTTATAAAATGACAAAAAGTTTCAACACAGAATCCCCTCCCCCCCCCCCCCTCAAAATAGTATAATAGGATGTACTATCTACTAATGGTTCTTTTGGTAAATGAGATGACATAGCCACACAGGATTGGATTACTAATCCTATGTCATTTCATGTTTGGTTGTATTTTATGTATGAAATGATACATCCCACTTAACCGAATTCTCCATATGAGAGATAAAATAATTTCATTGGAGGAGGTGGTATGAGTTATCCTAGAACAAAATAAGAGGTGAGATGATGATAATTGACACTTATTTATCCTATTAATAGAATAATGCTTTATTCAAATAACTATATAAATCTACAATTCTCTATAATATTATCTAAACATTGAACTAATTTGTCCCTATTAATCATTTAATAAATTTATTGACAAATTTGCCCTTACTAATAAAAACTAAATTTTGGACTAATTTGCCCATATTAATGATATATCGTAATTTTGGACTAATTTGCCTATGACATTAACAAAATTAGACTTTTTACTCATTTTTCCATATTACTGAAATAACTAAAATTTTGAACTAATTTGCCTCTACTAATAAAAAAATTATGTTTTGAACTAATTTACCCATTTTATTGAAATAAATAATTTTGAAATAATTTGTTCCTATTATTTAATAAATTAATTTTTTGGCCCTACTAAAATTCTGAATTGATTCACACCTATTAAAAATGAAAGTAAATTTTTATATTATTTTGGCCCTATTAATTAATTATATAATCATATTTTCTTGGACAAATTTAATTCATAAAAGATTAGACATATAAATTAAGACTTGTGAACCTATCTAATAAGGTTGAACTCCGCTTATAATCACACACGGAGTTCAACCTTATTAGATAGGTTCACAAGTCTCAATTTATATGTCTAACCTTTTATGAATTAAATTTGACTAAAAAATATGATTATATAATTAATTACTAATATGTATATATATGTGGTGTGTGTGTGTATGTGTATTTGCAAGTCGAGTTTGTGTTTATTAAAACTCGAATACCCCTAGTTGTAGATCTAACAAAAAGGGTATTTTGATTTATAAATAAGTAATCCCACCTCATAGGATAAATTTATTTTTTAAAACATCCTATTCAATAAAAACCTAACCAAACACTCGATAAGATTATTCATTCAAAAATGATTCAACCCATCGAAAATAAGTAATCTTTTTCATCCAATCAGTGAACCAAACTTACCCTAAAAGTTGCTTAGATTGTACCGTCTATAAATTTTTCTGTTGATCTATATCTTGAAATTTTTCTGAATGTGTTACTTCAACTTGAACAGCTTGCAACCCTTATAGCTGCAAAAGTTCTGATGCAAGAGGAGGGGCTCCAATATTGTTCTGCGCGTGCTGACCGGTATGTTGCAACACTTCAAGTTTTGACTGGCATGATGGATCGGCTTGCTAGGAGTCCTCGTGCAAGAATGTTGCACAAAGTTGTTTACTGTCTCGTTAGATTATCTATAGCAGCAAAACCAGACGAGTAAAGTTCTTCAAATTCTACTTGCACCTATGCGATTTTTTTCTTTTTATCGAACATTTTGGATGGATTTTTGCTGAATTTGATTCTTGAAAGACTAAAAAATTGCAGGCTTACTGAATCAAATAGATGTGCCATCACTTCAAAACTAAGAGATGATAGTTTCCGTGAAATCTATCAAGTGAGTTCATATCGATCTAGCCCTCCTTAATTTCATGAAACTAAATAACTACTTGATGCTTCAGAACCTATGGACATAGTCAAAATCTCATTGACGAAAAATTTGTAATTACTGATATGGAGCTAAACTTTGCATTAATTAGTTATGAATTGATCAGTGTAACTTGACTAGCTAAATGCATTGAAAGAAAAGAGATGAGAATCTTTAATGGTTTAAAGAATGTGAAAAAATGATACATGCAATCTTGCTCTCGTATAGGATACTCCTCCTCACATTCTCCCTTTGGTGACTTGATCAAGTAGTGTAGAAATCTCATTCTTTAAGAGTCTATCTTACTAGATCAGCTTTGCAGAAGTTAAAAGTCCGGTCTGATAAAGTTCATTGTTGTAAGGTTTTGTGGGGGAAGATATAGATGGGTACTAAAAAATTCATTTATTTTGATGTTGTCGTGTTAAAACTTAGAAGTGATTGAAAATTGAGGACAGATTAATCCGACGTTGGAATGGCATTAGATCCTCTTCACCTAACCCTTATCTTCTAAGTTAGGGACATAGTCCAAAGTAACTGGTCAGTGTACAGAATGGCTGGAAACTGGGATTCTGAACTTCTATGGGCATAGCAGCATTTTGTTGGGAAATCTTTTGTCTGTACTGCGTGTAGGATGGTCTTGCTGCCACGGTTTAAGAGCTGTTGAGATTTAGAATCTTGTAAGCTTTTACGAACTTGCTGCAGTGTCCAGTTGACTATGTATGTGAACAGACTATACTTGATATGCCAAATCCCGTTAGTGGTTTGAGAAGTGTTCCAAGGCCTCAAAAGAATTTGAATTTGGTGCAATAGATTGTACTCGTTAACCTCTTTGAGTGCAAATGATCTGTTATAGAGCTAAGTGGCATTTAGCATTGACATCGGACTTTGGAATCCTACAAAGTTAACATGATGCCAACTCTTCTTTTGCAGAGAAATCCAGAGATCTTAAGTCTGGTGCAGCAGCTTGTTCGCAATCTGACTCACTGGATTCGTGCCTGATCCATAGACAGCTTGGCTTCAGAAATGGTTGAAGATTAGTCTGTTTGGACAGTAATCATGTATCGGTTTTGTAGAATACTATGCTGATCAACTAATCGTTTTGATGTAGAATGTATTATGCTCGAAAAGGGGTTTTCAATTATCCTTTGATTAGAAACAAATGATCAGAAACTCTGGATTTCCTTGGCATCTATTGACATTTATATACAGTGGTTTAAATTTCATATTGTTCTTATGCCAAATCGTGACCTTTGATCAGGGACAAACATAAGAGTTGAATGTTGGGTGACAAGAGTTTTATACACATATATATTTAGAAGGAGACCTTATATTTATTTTTTTTAAATAGGAGGTAAAAGTAATTTATACAAGGACACAGCTTAAAACTTCAAATTTTCGAGAGGAAAATGAATGCAACTTGTAAAAGATCCACGGGGAAAGAATAGGAATAAGCATATGTTTGGCCGTAATTCAACCATAAGACCTTTGTCAAGGCTCTTTTAAAAATTATAGCACATTTGACACTTAAGCTTCTTGCATTTCATTATTTGTTTTTTCTTCCTATTAAGTGTAGATATGTAATTAAGTAATTATATGTAGCTATAGGTTCTAGTATCATATGATCTTGAAATTCATCACGCAGTTCCATCTCTCCGCATTACAGTATTAGAGCCAAATTCTTGTGCCCTCATATTACGTATCCAGCAAAACAGTGTACACGGCAGGGATGTAGCTGCACAAATCAACTTACCAGACGAGTTGATCTGTTAGCCTACATAACTCACTCAGAAAGAGGACATTCACCTTGCTGTGAATAATAAACTTTAACAAAGTATGGCCACCATTGGGAACATATACACCAATTTTCCTATGTTCTTACGTCTATCCAGCAGCTTCGGGAAAAAAATACCAGTTTTCCTCCACCTAACAGTCGTCCAGCTTCAAACAGCAGCCCTCACAGTGGTTATAAGCAAGTTGCACCAAATGTACAATCAATTGACAAGAAAAATATCATCATTATTTCTGGCTGTCAACAAAAAAAAGACAGCCAAAGGTAACTAAACTTCAGACATTGCGACCAAAATATATGCAGCTTGAAATGAAACGAATGAAGTACAACAGTCCGTGGTTAAGCAAGTCATATAAGCCCAACCACAGAGCTAGAACATTTTGGAACTGGCAGGAGGATATCAAGCAGGAGACAACCAACTGTTCCCAGACGAGATTAGTAAAATATACACCAAAGATCCACCAGCACCCCCAATTCGTAAGATGGTCCTCAGTACAATAATGATGTATATTATGGCAAATGGAGAACTAATTTATGTCCAGGGAAATGTATAATCTACAATGGCTACTTCTCCTTAGCGATCAAAAGAATAGATTTAAGATACAAGAAATATCTGTTTCATGAACAGCAGGATCACTCAAAAGGTACATGTATTTCCAAAACTCAAATACATGTGCACAAAATACAACATAACTTACAAAGGAAACCCATGATGAAGTTTTAACTTCATGGAAAAGAATTAACACCTTCAGATTTTGGTGGCACTGACAGCTTATCCTCTACCATGAAAGAAAGATCATGCATCTGAGACAACAGCATTTCCATGTCTTCCTTGGTTTGGGTGGAAGCAATGTTGGCATCTCCAATAGTGTCAGGTTCTGCCGAACCTTCACCCAAGTCACTTTTGGTGTCAATGACCCTAATGATGAAGTACAAGGCACGTGAATTCCACAAGTAGAGCATATTTAGGCATGTAAGATATATGCAAGTTTAGTGCATCAATGTGTAACCTCCATTAATGCTACAAGGAAAGTGTAAATTTTTTTACCATCAGAACATGCTGAATGATTGAAATATGCCAAACCACCATCAGAACAAACTTTCTCCAATGTTATTTAAGGATTTCCAGCAATCTTAGAGATTAGTAAGAAAGACAATAGAATCATGTGACTATACAAGAAGTGGCACCCTGCATACAAAATCCCAACAGGATCTTCTGGGCAGCCAGTGGGGAGTTTATGAAAGGTAAGAGAGGAAATACCCATGAGGCGTCTCCTTGATGATCTAACTGCAATTTCTCTGAGGCTTCTTCTAACAATCATTTTAAAGCATATTGCAACTATCACCGACCAAGCAGATGGAATCTAGACCACTTCTTACAGCTCAACTATGAATACCCCACACAGGGTCAAACTAGACAAAGCCTTAAAGGCAATCCAAAATTAGAAATTTATTGAGCCTCTCACCAATCACTTCCTTAAGTCTCTTGTACACCTAGGTTCCTAGTTACCCTCAAAAGACCACTTCCTCTCTCTTTTAATATTCCTCCATGTATGCACACCAATATATTACTTGGTTGTTTCTACTCTTAAAAAATTTTTGGCTATCATATTTAAGTGATGATAAATGTAGATAGGTATCTTGAAGTGATTTGGTTCCTTACTTGCTAAACCCTAATTAACTGTTGACCTCAAAACTTCCCCAGAAAGGATACCACTATCATGGCCTCAGACACACCTGCTTATAAAGGCTATGATATTGCACAACTGGAACAAGCATATGTTCACATTTTTGTCAGACAGAAGTATCTATTGATACACTGGTTCTGGGAAAAGGTACAGCATGGAAATCTTCATAATCGTTTCCTATGTAGTTGCAAAACTTGATGCTAGGGAAAAATTTTCTTCAAAGTGTAATCCAGTTACCCTTCATAGATGCCATAATGCAGTAACTTTAAGCAATGATGAGGTTAAAAGAAAATTAAGACGGTCTAGAATTTCACCAACCAGTATGTAATCAGCACAAGAGCCAAACAGAAAAGAGGGAGGTGAATGCATAGCTACACCAACTACCAGGGTCATAAAAAAATTTCCCACCTATTATGCACACGGTCAAAAGAAATGGAAAATTTTCTTCCACTGCACATAGATAGATAAGCTTCCAACATGTTTGCACTCCTTTACAGTTAGGACACCAAGTTGTACCAAAGACTATTTACAGGTACAGATATTTCTTATAAAGATTCTCAACTAGCAGATGTATTCATTGACCATTATCAATCAAACAGAACACATCTCCTGCATCATATACCCAACTCAGTTATCAAATCCACTACAATCTCTATAACAGAGTTTTTGAAATTATGAGAACACTATGGAGATTCTCCACACACTGACACAAAATTCATGATAAGCATGCAACTTCTGAAGGACATTACATCCAGCTACAGAATCTATGTTCTTTTATATGTATAATAATGCAAACGCACAGTGTAGAAGATATTAACAATTGAAATGATAATTTTGAACAAGAATATACAAGTACCTGTCAGAAGCAGAAACTTCGAATCCTAAGTTATTCACTTCTGTGGAAAGATGCCCTTTGCTAGATGAGCTCGGTAAAGGATTTGCTTGTGAAAAGCTACCAAAGTCCATTTCTTCCAAATCTTTGTCTAAATTCAGTTCTGAAGTGCTTTCAGGAGCAGATTGCTCATGACTTTGTGTTGGAGCAGTTTGAGAATCTTGAACGTGAGTTGAGCTTGTGAAATCATTCCAATCATCAAATAAAACTGCATCACCGCTCTTCATGTTATTTGCAGGTGTACTTGATCTATTTTGCCATTTGTCAATCTGAAACCAATCAAAACTTGTTGAAGGATTGCTCATATGCTGTTGCAGAGAAGCATCCTTCAGTTCAATAGTTGCATCATGCTGCTCGGCATCTTTATTTAAATTATTCCACAGGTCATCAGAAGTCCAGTCATTAATTGAGCGAGAAGTTGCTGAATCAACCTTTTGATTTCCATCTTTAGACTCTTTTACAGCTCCAAAAACAGAGTCCAGTTGCAAAGATAAATCAACATTGGTCAGGTTATCTTGTGGCTGAGCATCCTTTGCTTTGATAGTTGGATCAGGCTCCTCATGCTGTACAGACGCCTCTGGCTTTGAGTTACTCCACATGTAGTCAGAAGTCCACTGACCAATTGATGGAGAAGCTTCTGAACTATCCACTAATCTTCCATCTTTTGACTCTTTCTTGATTCCAAAAACTGAGTCCAGATGGGAAGAAATACCAACTTCAGAACCACCAAAAGGTTCACGCAGTTTTGAACTCTCATGGTGAATATATGCAGTTGCAGAATCTGCAGTAGAGTCAAATGAGATGGAAGCACCAAACTGATCTCCAGAATTAGCAGACTGGAAATCTGCCTCCCATCCAGAAAAGGCATCATTTTTTTGGTACGTAGAGGACTGAACATCCAACTCAGAAGGCTTAGAATTCGCAAAGAAACTAAGATTATCATGAGTTGCACCTACTCTAGGTTCTGCAGTAACAACGTTATGGCTTGTAACAGAGTGCTCCTCGGGAGCATTGGAAGCATCCATCCTTCTTGATTCATGGAAAAAATTATCCAGGTTAATTCCAGTCAATTTCAAATAATTTCTCTCAACTCTATTCTGATTTGATACATTTATCTCTCCTTTTACTTCCTCAGCCAGACAGCTTATTTTAAAATCTAAGAGCTCAGACAAGGAAATCTCAACCTTTGGTGTACTTTGCCCTCTGTTTAAATCACCTTTTTCCAATGGTGGTCCAACAGTTTCCTGAAATATCGTAGACTAAATTCATTAGAAAGATGAATTAAAATGTTGTAGAATGCACTGAACTGCAAAAGTAAAAAGATTAGACAGTAGACTCTTCCCCACATTTCCACATCTGCACTCCTGGATTTGTAAGTATATTAATAGTACAGATTTTATGTTCACATATTTTATGCTAACATGCATAATAGTCAATGCAAAAAGTGGAGATAAAAAGTTTCTTTTCACTGAAAAATATAGATTGGATCAAAGTATTAGAACTGAAAGTGCAATGAAACCAAGAAGCCTTGACACTGAAACTCTTCATTATAAAAAAATGCGCAATACCATGGTCTAATCCATGCAGTAACAAAGTTTAAGAGTAAAAAGCACTTCTTAATTTATCAAATGCAACGCTCCTAATGGAAAAGGAAATGTATAGAACCGTATGAATTCTTATTTTACAACCTTTGCCCTGTAGTTGGCATGCTTCAAACAATTGAAACAACGCATAGTTTTGGTGCAGCATCCATAAACAAGAACAATGGGGATTTCAAGAAGTTCACCTCAAGATGAATTCTTAGCCTGTCAGCAGTTTTTTCCTTTATGGTTCTGATGTATTAAGGTTAAACTTTCTAAAGAATTTTTTGTTTGGTTTCCAGCAATTCCAATTGAGGGATATGTTCATCACTGCTGAAATAGGCCATGATAGTCCTTATGTGGAGTTATGCTATGCAACAGAAGCGGGTGTGATTACATTCATAACCAACACGTAAATAATTGCACTGTAGCACACACATATGCAAAATGATAATATCTTTAAAAGATTTCCTTCGTCTCTCCCACTTTGTGGACACATGGCGTTCACTTTTCTCTTCTAAGACATAAGTAGCTAAAAGCATTGTTCTTGACTATTACCTATTGCAATGAATATTGACAACAACTGAATAAAATATTGCTTCAAAAAAGATTATATTAAACAAAAAAATTGGACCTTAACCATTAACATTGTATTTGCCAAATCAACTGTTATTCACTCAACTGAACTACTTAAAAGAAGACCAAATAATTGCTTACACTGTATTATCAACAAACTTTCCAATGGATTCAAGTATTTTTTAACAAAGCTCTAACTTAACATACTTTGATTACTACAATAGGGAACCACTTCCCTGTATCCCATGCTATGCATGATACCTTATACTTTTCAAAGTCTAACGCTATTCCTTGGATTCGCCTACTACAATTTACTTCCATATCTTAACATTTGACCAAAATAACACAATGAATTACAATTCCCCTATCGACATTCATCCTTGTACATTCCCAACTTTTAAAATGATCCCATTTTTATCCAAACCCCCTTCTATAAAATCACAAAACTTCAATCTCACTGCTTATTCACCTTCAATTTCATCAAATCTTTAGACTCTTTTCACTAATGAATCACAATTCCCCTATCGGCATTTATACTTGTACATTTCCAACTATCAAAAGATCCCATTTTATCCAAACACTCTTCTACAAAATCACAAAACTTCAATCTCACTGATTATTCACCTTCAATTTCATCAAATCTTTAGACCCTTTTCACTAAATTAACCCAAAAAAAAAAATCACGCCCGGAAGAAGCAAAAATCAGCATAATCCAACTCAAATTATTCTAAAAAATAATTAAACTTCAAAAAAAATCAATAAACTCAAAATTCTAAAATTGGGAATTTGAACATACTGATCCATCAAGGTTGAGGGACTCAAGCAGCCAGCGATAAGCAAAAGTGTCCTTAAACGAAATGCAGTCCGGAACGATGTCGTTTGGGCGGCCACAGTATATACAAAGAAGTGACTGCACCCCACGAAGAAGCCTTCCATTACAGTTCTTGCAGCGGAGATAAGGCGGTGATGGGTCGAAAGAGGATACGGATTCGGATATCGAAGGTAGGGGCGGGAAGGCTTTCTGGGTCGGGTCGTAATGGGACAGTCCAGCTTCTGCTCGGGTCGCCCGTTTGAGTTGCTGGATCAGATCCGTCGGGAACTCGTAGGCCATTGATTTAGGAGGTTGGGGAGCTCTGGGGGGAACTAAAATGAAGAAAGTAGAATTTGCTGCCAAAGCAAGATAAAGAGGGCAAGGAAAGGAGCTTCAAATGGTTGTACATTGGATTCTATGCAGTAAAGATTTGTACATCTTGTGCAACGGTTTTATAAGACCGACCAAACCGGTTAAACCGAAATAAACCGATTAAAAAACATTTTCGATCTCGAAGCGAAGAAGTTTGGAGGTTTCTATTTATTTTCATCGATTTGCTTTTGTCTCAATTATCAAGTTTTAAAAACTTTCATCTTCAGTCATTTAGATCAAATTATATATACATATATATATATATATGTATGTATGTATGTATGTATATGCGTGTATATGTATAATATATATGTATAAAATAATTATAACTATAAGAAATACTATTCATTTTATAACTTTGAAATAGACTATATACTTTGGTAAATCAAATATTAGAGTAATAAATCAAATATTAGATTAACCAAAATTGATAGGAAAGCATAAGTTTGTTTTTTGCATGTATTATGTACTAATAATGTGTATATTGAAAAGGTTTCTAACCATTCAATGTTCGAAAGAATATCTTTGAAAGTATTATGTGTCCTCTTTTATAGTTTTTCCGCAAGAATCATAGATATTTGATGATTAGCATTAGTTAATACATATTGGAACTTGTTTAACATTCACCACAAAGAAAATGAAGCTTCTTTGGAGTGAAGCCTGAAGATAGGAAAGAATCTCATAAATATAAAAGGGAAAAAATAATTCTTTTTTTTTTTTGAATCCGGAACTAAAATACAAATGAACAATGAATTGGATAAGAAGTCATATATACAACTAGAAAACATGTGAAACAGGATGGGGAAGTTGCAAATATTTCTTTTTCTTCTTTTCGTTCTTCTTTTGCTTTTTTAGGATTATGATAATAGACAAAATAGAATGTTGGAAAAGGTACAAAAAATCAACGGCTCTCAGGTCTTGGACTTGTAGACATGATTCTAGTAGTTGAGTAAGTAGGAGATTGAAAAAAAAGTAAGTAGGAGATTGAATTATGTTTAATAGAACTTTTTCTCTATTATACAAGCGCATGATTTTTGTTTTATAATGGATACAATTTATGAGTAAGTTTTTTATACGTTATCAAAATATATATGTATATATATATATATATATATAATTACAATGTGTGTGTGTATGTATTTTACAGTAATAGATTCGAATCATTACCATATAAGAAGAACTCAATTTTAAAGTTCAAATCATACACATATAACATAAATCTATAATTGTTATTATAAAAAAATCATTATACTGTTAGTGCATAAAAAATTAATCCATAATTTATATCATGTTTCATTTTTGATCCATAATTAGTTCAAAATCAAATCCATATTTTCCATCATCTCCTCGAATAAAAAATACAAGAAAAACATGGCGCCTTTTAGAAGTTGACCCCATATTTCATCGCTCCATCAGCTTCAGTCGCTCACCTCTTCAAGTGGCTTAAAATATTTCCCATCTATAAGGTAAGTACCAATACTCAGGCGAACAGCCCATACATCTTTGGGCTTTCTTGACACAATCCTGCACACAGGTAAAGTAATTTAAGTACATGAGAATCAGTAACATAATTTCACATGTAAGTTTCACTAAAACTGGCTAGTTCACATGCTAAGTAAGATTATGTACATGCAAAATTTTGTGAAAGCAATTGTGATTTACCTTGTATATTAACTACTGGAGTTGACCGAGTAGTTAGGGGAGACCTCTTATAGTTCTCTTTACTGTCAGATTCAGGGTTCAAATTCTAAATCTAGCAGTTGAATGTGGAAAGGTTGTAGGGAGGGTGGAAGATTAAAAAAATGAATTATCTTGTATATTGCATTGTTGCCAATGAGATGCTAAACTAATGTAGTAGAGCAGATAATCATGAGTAAGAAATTGTGGATCAAGTAGAATAGTTTTCACGTTTTCACTTGTTGATTGAAATTGTATCCTTGTGCTTTTCCACAATTTGTTTGTTAATTTTGTTTAGTCGTATTTGGCTTATCATAATACTAAAATAATCATTTCTAGGAAAACTTTTATGTTTTTGTGTTTTTTTTTACCACATTTGAAGTAATTAAAATACAAAATTGAGACAATTCCTTTGGGCTATCTCAGTAGTTAAAATTACTCTCCTTCCTCTGTAACTTTTCACTTACTTGCAACTTTGTTACATCAAAATCAATAAAATCAACATGATTGAGTCTTTGGAACTATGCGTTTGTCTTATAATTCATGTTAGTTCGTCTTCTAGCAATTGATGGTTAATTATGAAATCTTTGAACCAATCTAACATAGAGAATTCCAAACAAAATATGTACAGAAAGTTATTAAATGATTAAAAAAATTTATTTGAGCATATGATGAACTTTCCAAGTTTTGGAGCATATCATTTATAGAATTTTTCATGCAAGCTACATATCATAAAGTCACAATTCTACAAATTATATGCCCCGAACACTGGAAAGTTTCGTTACATGTTCAAATAAATTGTTCACAATCATTTAGTCCACCAAGTTACAACTATTATTTTTATCAAATGGCATGAATAAATTTACTAATGGGCAATTGGAGCAATAGGAATGAGATGTTGAGGGGTGGTAGTGAGAGGTCAATATTTCTTGGAAAAAATGAGGTCTGTTCAGCTGATGAATTCCAGGATGATTGTGATGACCCTTTCCATGATAGGGGGTCTCGAGACCAGGGCTAAGATAGCCAAATCCCGGCCAAGGCACCAAGGCCACAATGAAAACCATAATCACTAGAGTCGAGCTTTAATCAAGTCTAGTGAAACTTAAGACTTAACTCATGATTAAAGTAGCTACGATGAAACTATAATCACTAGAGTAGAGTTTTAATCAACTCTAATGAAATCTAGACTTAACTCGTGATTAAAATAGACTTTATATTTAGACCCAAACTCTTAGCGGCCATGTATTATTTGAGGGTTGACCCCTTTTTTAGAGCTAAGTTAGCTAAGGGTAGACTAACCTGATAAAATTGACAGTTGTAAAATATTCATATTAAGATTGGAAAATGAATTTAGTTCCAATTTTGTTGTGCAATAAATCAATTACAGATGACACATTGATGGTGGACAATACATGCGATTGTCATCTTCTAGGCACTCATAATTTGGCATGGTGCAATCATTAGTATTATTATAATCCTATCTTAAATTTTGTTTTGGAAAGTTCAAATTAAATGACAGTCATGATTAAGATTGAAGAACCTTATTGAAAGAAGGTTCAAACTTGAAGGAGTAGAATAAAAGTTTCTTTTGACAATAAAACATCAATCAGAGCCTACAATGATACTCATTCGTATACATAAAAACTACAGAGGGCCTAAATACTACAAATCAAAAAATTAAGCATTGCTTTATCTTGAAACTTATAGAGCTTCTCTGATAATTTCGTTAGTTATAAATGAAAATGGAATTTATCTTGCATTAAAAAGGAAATAAAAAATTGACTTTTTTGCAATGTTATATTGTAGCTTTCTTCGATCCAAAGCACATATACATTGTCAGGATCAGAGCATTTGAGCTTAGTATATTGGTATAATGGAACAAAGTGAAATATATTTGCTTAAAAGAAAATTCACAAATCGGATTGTTCTTCATTTTTCTTTTCAAAAAAAAAAAAAAGGAGAGAAAGGTACAGCTATAGCAAAAAAAAATGGTTTATCAAGTGGCTTAATTAAATTTGTTTTTCAACTTAATTCTTTTTAGATAGAAGATTGATGATTAATTGGTTCTCTAATTTCTAGAAATTTAACCTTTCCTAATTATTTCCTAGTTTAATTCTTGTTTATCACTCCACAACTGTAATATCCTCCTTCAGTAATATTTTTAGAAACCTGATAGAAAATTTAATTCCAAAATCTTCCTATATGTATGGTACACGATTCTAGCTTAGAACCGTTTGGAATCATAGTAATATCATGGTTCTTAATAAATTTTTTTCTGAAGAGACAAACTTCAGCACAAGCAAATAAATAGTTGAAACAACTCTTTTTATGGTTCCTCTAGGAAATTTAGGGATTTTGTTTTGCAAGATGATTCCTAGACTATGGACCTCTAAATAAGCAAAAAAATGAAAATAAAAAATTGAGACTACAAATACGAGTCCTTGCATTAGTCATTAATATTGTCATACAAATATTGGTGTTGCTCTCATTTAGTTTAGATTTTGTAAAATTCTGTTACAAAAAGTGATTATGGAGAATAATCGGAGTCAATAAAGATAATGTCTGGGTGATTATAGATTAAAAAATCTATAATCTAAATAAAAAACATATGACAATATCTCAAAAATTAATTATTCATAATTAATATTTAAAATAAGTTAAAATAATCAACCGAGAACGAGCCAATTATATACACAAACACGTGAAGTCGAACTAAGTAAAAGGAGGGAGATTACCTTCCTACATCACCAGGCTTGACTAGCCCTGCATTGACTCGAAGACATGGTACAGAAGCTGCAGTTTTAATCATCTTAGGAGCCTCGACTACTACTATAGGAGAACCAATTCCAAGTTTTGAGCACTTTGAAGCCAACTTCATCTCTTTTGATGGTTTTTGATCCAATTCGCACCTGGTAGCTAGACACTGGCATCTGATGCTTATGTATTGGGATGACGATGAAGTAATGGTATTTGTGATAGAATAAGGATGTTTTGGCATGGAGGAAATGGAAAATGCCATTGATGAGGCTCTTTTGAGCAGTGTGGAAATTGGATATTGTGCTTGTGGCTCTTAATGCTTTTGTCAGCTTATATCACTTTGCAAAGTTGCTGAATAACTGGAAACCACTAGAGACAAGTCGCTGGAGGATAATGTAGTACGCATATTGGTAATTGGTCTGTAAACAACATATGTACCTCGTTAATGTTTTAATTACATGGAACATAAGACGTCAAATTACAAAATGCCACCAAAAAGAATGTATTCTCACTTTCTGGCCTCATACTTTTATTGATTGTTAATATTCTCATTATCACACAATTAAGTTTCAATTATCTATTTCAAAAGCAGATATTGCATGAAATGACATATATGTCATGAATGAAATCAATAAGGAGAGGAACATGTAATCCTACATGTTAAAAATAGAAAGACAAATATGTGATCCAATAAAGTTTTTATTTTTGGGCGAAAACCCTCTTATATATAATCAATTTGTTCAAATTTAAAAATTAATGATTTTATTGAAGACATATTTCTCCTTTCCTTACAATATGAGCACCACAAATAATGAAATCAATTACCACTGAAATTTGTTAGGATGATTTGTTATAATGAAAAAAAAAAAGAGAAGAGATTTATAAGGTAGGAATACAATTGGTTCATTTTGATAATGTCAAAGGATGTGTAAATAACAATCATGCATTCTTCAAATGGTATTATATAATTAAAGATAGTATAAGTATATAAGACTATAATAGATGTTCATGTGAAAAGTTCTTGATAAATACTATTAGTTTTTGAAATCCTAATATATCATTTCTTTAACATTCATTGAGCCTAATAAAAGTTGAATCTTTCTAGATATTGAAAAAATCAAATAAATAGCTCATCGCACCCATACATTACATTCCCAATTTGTACTGGTCTTGTGCTGAACATATAAAATGATGCATTTTAATCCCTTATACATTTAAAAAGTATTGCATTTGGGTTTCAAACTTTATTTACTGTCCACTTTTTAATTGTTATCATGAAAAGCTTCCTAACACATCATATAACTACAAAATTATTAAGGGAAAGAAAAAGAAGCATTGTCAGAGGCAATATAATATGGCTCTTTACAGGTTAGAAATTAAGGAAAAAAATCATCTAATGCTTTCCTTTTGCCTCAAAAAATTAGCTAATGATAGGGTTCTTTGTGGTTAGTTTTGAAGCAAAAGAATCCTAGTTTACTTCTTAGATTATTCTAGCACGTTAATTGCCATTATTGCATCTTTCGAGCACAATATGGATTAGCAGTAGAGCTTTGGACTAATATGCTGCAAACTTAATAACTGCAGCAATAAAAACTTACTTATACATAAGGGGCCAAAAACTACAAATCGAGAATATAGATGCCACTAATCCGAATAAAAAGAAGTTGATGGACTCCATTCAAAATTCAAAAAATTTCAAGAAATCCTGCAATTGCCTGTGTCGGTGGTTGAAGGACTCCATTCAATCCCCCACTCTCATTCATTCACATTTGCTCCATCTCACTCCTCCAAAATCCAACTACCTTTTCTACCCAAATCAAAGAATCCCAGAAAAACCCACATTTTGTAAATCCCTCTTAGATTAGGAAAGGAGGGATTGAGCAAAAAATGGCATTGAATCCAAGAATATTGAAGGCAGGATTGGGGATATTGGCAGTTTGTTTGGCAGCCTACATTTTAGGCCCACAATTGTATTGGCAGTTTAAGGAAGGTTTAGCATCTGTCAAGCATTCATCACCGTCTTCTTCTTCATCTCCTTACACTACTTCATCTGTGATTTCTTGCCCTCCATGCCACTGTGATTGCTCTGCTCAATCGCTTCCCTCCATACCCCAAGGCAAGTATTTTAAAGTGTTCTTTAGATCTGATGAGATCTCTTGATTATAGTTGTTCATTATGGATATTAAGTTGATTTGTTTAGTAAAAGAATTGATTTTGTGCTTGACCCATTACTGAAAATTAGCATATTTAGTTAATTGGGTGAAGAGGAACGATTTTTTTAGTGACGTTTGGATGACCAAATTGTTTTTGTGCTCATTCACCATCTGGGTAATTACGTTTGGGTGAAAAATTTTAATCTGTTAAGTGAGTATAGTGCAGTTATGGAGTAAAGGAGTGATATTTTTTTGTGAATGTGGATTCTTCAGCCATTTGGGTATTCGTATCTTGCAAGAAAATTAGCTATGTTTGATCAAGAAAATTAGCTACATTTGATGAATTTACTGTTTTTAATCAGTAGACTAACAGTTTTTACACTTCCTATCAAATGGGGATCTGTAATTGGTTATTTTGATAGTAAGGCAACTACATCAGTGAGGGTGGTGTATGCTTAACAGTAAATTTGTCTGGAATTGATGAGTTCAATCTGTAGCTTAACTTAGGATTAGTGAAAGATCTTATAACTCTTAGGGCCTTTGTTAAAAAGATCCACTGAACATGGATTAGTTTTGCCATAGGGAGAAGATTAATCTGTTGTGCCTTATTTTAGTGTGTAGGGATGGTTTCCTGTCAAGTATATGCTTATTAGGTCTGTTTCGATTGGCAAGCTCAAGATCTACATTCTATGAGTAAAAGAGTCAACTCGTCCATTGCGGCAAGTCGTTAACACTGTTTAATGGTGATTCTGTGCAGACTTTTGACTATTTTATTGTTACTGCTATTGAAAAGTCACTAATTGTCAATCCGTACAGTTAACCATTATCCCCTTTTTATTCTCTTCATGCTAACTGATTCCTGTTTAAGAATAAAAAATCTCGACCAAAATACTAAGCTTGTTTTTGATGGCTTAGCATTGCCATTTGAATGCAATAACGATCATCCTCTCTTATCCAATATTTGCCATGAAATATTTGTAAACCTTATGTGCTGAACCTGCTTAAGGTATGAACTTTGCTTTGTCACTCTGAATGTGCATACAGAATCTAATCAATGATCACCCTTACTAGTTAAATGCACTTGAATCAGGCCATGATATTCTTCTCTCTCTCCTTTTTTTTTTTTTTAAACTTTTTTCCGGCAGGGGATGGGTGGGGCTTATGAAGTGGGGAGGGGGCAGGGGGATTTGAACCCATGATAATTCCTGGGGCCCCAACCTTGGGGGTCATCATATTCTTCAGTTAGCCAGATGTTACAATATTGTTGTAGCTGTATGATTGTGCTTACGACTTTCAAAGTCACTTCCACTGACTTTGCCGATTCACTGTGTTCCAGTTACATCAAATCCTTTCCATAGTTAAGCAGCTTGCAGTCACCTTTTGGCTCTGGAAGACATAGGCAAAATTTATTCATCCACTTGCTTAGCTTTTTTTTTTTTTTTTTTCTGGGAGGGGAGTGAGTTTTTTTTTTTTTGGGGGGGGGGGGGATGGGAAAAAACTTAGACTTCTATTTGGTCTTGTTTGGCTTAGAACTGCATGCATTTAGTTTGCAACTTTTAAAAAAAGGGTTTTCCCCCTTTCTGGGAGAAGCCCCGTGACAAGTGTAGGACAACAAAAACTTTATGCAATTATGCTTCATATCTATTGGTGTCAGAAATGATTCCAACAGGAGATGTTATGTGTGACGACTAAAACTACATCACATTCTTGTAGTCTTCCTTCTGGTCTTGCTTGGTTTGAATGGCATTTAGTTTCTGAGTGTCTGTTTCAGACAAGCACCATAGCAAGTGTAGGACGTAGAAAATTTAAGCTTCGTCAATCAATAATGGAAAGTATTCAACAGGAGTTAATATACGTCAAATTAAAGGTACATGTACTAGCACTTGATTTAGCAGAAAACCAATTGCAGAAAATAGTGGACAAGGGAAAGGAGGGTGGGGAGTGGCAAGAATTTATTACGTTCAATCTAGTTCTGCATGTAGAGATTTATTTACAGATCTTCTGAAGTGTTTGGCTTTATTTTGCCCCAAATCATAGCTTTTTATGGTTCTTGGCAAACGGTTCAGTTTCTTAGAACTTTAAAATGGAAATAAATGCTTTACATTGGAGAAAACTGCTAGAAACTGGGAAAAGAAGGTAGGACGAAAGTCGTCAGAGTATCTGAGGAAGATTTTTTTTTTCTTTTGTCAAATTTATCTTGGGGATGAGGGATGAGTAAATTTTCCATTCTTTGGTCATCTTCTGAAACCTACTCATCTTGCATTCATATAATTTTTTGCTTTTAGAAATTTTGATAGTAGTAGTCTAATTGCTATGACCTGACATGTGAAGCTTCATTGAGCTTTAAATTTTCACTTAGACTTTATGTTTGTTAAGGAGTACCTGCATATGGTATCTGTCTGCTCCCCCCCTTCCTTCCCATGGAATTCTTTCCTTCTTCCTTCCACTTTTGATTGTTCATGGGCATCTGCTTCGTGTAACCATTTGGATTGAGTAAAATCTTGACCATACTTGGATTGAATAATATCTTGTCATTTAGTTCCTGGTTAGTCATTTGATCTTGTACGTTAAAACAGTTTCTAATGTTGATAATCTGTCTTTACTTCATGCAGGTTTGAGCAATAATTCCTTTGCAGGTCAGTGTTTAGATGCTCTTTCTCTTCTATCTGTTTGGCTTTTATGTATATGTGCCTCTCTTTATGGTTCTAGAAAATGCTTAAGCTATGAATCATACCCTTTCTTCTTTTTTGAGTTTTGTGGGAGGTGTGTTTAACTTTAATGCTGGTTCTGAATGTCTAGTATATTTTCACTTTGAAATGAGACATGCGCATGACATAGCAATTCTTGTTGTAATGCCTTTCTACAAAAATTGAGTGCCTGACACTTAGTGCAGGATGTTTTGGAGTTCTGCACTGTTTATAAAGCCATGGACTTTTAGGCAGAGGGACAGGTTCAGTTTTCAGCTGCAGTCTCAGCTATAAGGGTAGACAAGCAATTTAGCATCTATTTTGCCCTAGGTGGGGGGATCTTAGGTCAAAAAATGCTCCTGGTTTTAGGTTCAGTGCCCTTTTGCTGTTTCTTGTGAAATTCTCTGAGCCTGACACAGTTAACTTATTATAATTATTATATCATTTACTGTCTAATTGCATGATTTGCCATGATTATGCAAGAAAATTTCTTTTTATTGTAATGGAAAAATAACCTACACTTTAATATTGAGGATTCCTTTGTCACGCAGTTATGGTTGAATACTGCATATTGATATGTTTGGCTGCTATTTTTGCAGAATTACGTCGTACTTCTTTCTTTCTTTCTTACTTTTTTTTTTTTTTGGGGTAATGTTAATTACACTCCCATTATGTTAATTGCACTCCCACTGGCTGAGACCATATTACCCCTATCCTAACTTCTTCTCCTTGCCCATGAGTTAAGTTTACCAGATTTTGTCTTACATTCTGAAACCACTTAATTATTCCATTACACATTAAAATGGCTAATTTAAAATTATCACTAATATTATTATGTATTTTTCTACGAAACTTCACGAAATTATATGATGCCACAGGTCAATCTAGCAATGTAATGTGAACAGATTCCAAACTCCAAGCCTCAAAAAAAAAAAAAAAAAAATTCCAAGATTCAAAATCAGAGATGACCAAAACTGAGTACAATTATATTGCGTCATTAATAAGATACTAATACTTTCAAAAAATCTACTAGGAAAAAAAGTGGAGCCTAAAATCTTTTGTGGAAAAGAAGAGATTGAAGTTGATATTTGCTGCTCCAATGCTATCTGTCAAACTTCACTCTTGTGGAGTATTATACGGGCAGTGAACACAAGATAGGATAGGAGAAGAAAGTAAGCTTGGGGTAATATAGTCTCATCCTAATGAAAATGGATTAGTGGGAATGCAAATAAAATAATGGGAGTGTAAATAACATTACCCTTTTTTTGGGATAGTTCTTGACTGAATGTTGACAGTTTCAATGGTGTATTTTCTACATTTTGTTGTCCACAATGGTATGCTAAATGTGGTCGGTCAAATGTTTATGTTTCTGAATACCTAGAGTTTAACTACCTAACCTAACGCCAGATCTGAATATAGATGAGGGATGGTCGTCTAATGACACTACTGCTTTAATGCATAGACGTTTACATATTATTGTTCTATTTGGCGCAATTCTTTTCCTTGAGATTTGTTCTTGTGCAGTGGTCATACATAATGTAAAGAAGAACTTGAAGGGGAAAGCAATAAATGATGAACTTAAATTTTGAATTATCATTGTTTTCAAGCTCTGTTTCATTGCATGACTTCTTATACCCTTGTTTCTGCTGTTGTTCTGTTCACAGATTGTGCAAAGCACGATCCAGATGTTAGTGAAGACACAGAAAAGAATTTTGTAGAACTTTTGTCCGAGGAATTAAAGCTGCGAGAAGCTGAAGCATTGGAAAATCAGCGACGTGCTGATATGCAATTGCTTGAGGCCAAGAAGATGACCTCCCTATATCAAAAAGAGGCAGATAAGTGCAATAGTGGAATGGAGACCTGTGAAGTGGCAAGAGAGAAATCTGAAGCAGCTTTAGTGGCACAGAAGAAACTCACTGCCATGTGGGAGATGAGAGCTCGTCAAAAAGGATGGAAAGAAGGCACTGCAAAGTCTCGCACACAGGAGAATGTACAGGCTATGTAACTCTAATGACTGCACGGATAGTTATTAATTGGATAACTCGCATGGAATCCGTCTTCTTTAAGACAGTGATAGTTCTCCATATTCAGAGGCCTGAGCTCGAAGTGAGCATTAGGTCGATGAATTTCTACCCAGTGTCTATTTTACAGTATTAGCTCTCGTACACAAAGCATACTGGTCTTCTGAAGCTGACCACCATTTGTGCTGCTGTAAAGCAAGCGATATAGTTTCGACATCATTCCTTATAATGTTGAATCCCACTCGTAGGATGCTTTGGGAAGGTTGTGATTATGTTACTGCCACTTCTACACTCTGGGAAAGTTTTGGGTTGTTAAATCAGCAACTTATTCGTTTTGTGATGTTGATTTTCCATTCTTCAACAAAGGCTATATCTTGACGGCTTGAATTACTGGATTTAGATGCGATAGTAAAATTGAGTAGCATTCCATCTCGTAAGCACAGGAAAGGAACTGAAACTAAGAAGGTTTTGGCCATGGTTGTTTAAAATTTTTCCATCTCACATGCACATTTACTAACAAATGTGTTGCAGTAAAATTTTTCTAAAAATACCTAAAGGAAAAAAAAAAAAAAAAAAAGCTAGACGAATAATGTCTTCCACTTAAATGATGACACTGAGGTTTAAGTTGATCTTTGACTTAGACTCTTAAAACCAAGGCCAAGTTTAAATGACAAAGCAAAAAATATATTAATTTGGCAAGCTTTTGTTAAAGATTTGGGTCAAATGGATTAAAAAGTTGAGGATGTGACGTCTAAAGCGTCTACAACACAGATTTTGGTTGCAAAATCAGAATTAATAATAGACTTAGAGGCGTAATGTGAAATTTATTTAATAATCAATGCAGAATATGTAAAAAGGGTGATTTTTTTTTTTTTTGTGTTTTTATTAGTGATAACACTGAGCCCAAGAAGATAGACTCTCCTAACTTCTTTGCCACAAAACAGTATCAATTCTTCCAATTTCATCTCAATTGGAGGGATTTAGTTTTTGTTATTTGATTTGATTCAGTTTGGAAATTTAGAAGAGAAGAGAAAAGAAATGATAATTATAAAAGAAAAGAAAAGAAGAGAAATGTTTATCTTTGTTTGTTGATTGGGAGTTTAGAAAAGAAAAGAATTGATTTTGGAAGAATTTTGCATCATGAATTTATTGTTTGACATTTTATGGGTAAAGTTGACATTTTGAAAAAGTTTACTTATGTTAAATAAATCTTTCCTTTCATTTCTTCCTATGTTGGGAGGGAAAGGTTTTAACCAATTTATCTCTCCATTTCCTTTCCTTTCTTCCCATTTAAAACTCCCAAAGAAGGGAAAATTTTAAATTTTCCTTCTTTTCTCTCCAAATCTCAACTCCCAAACTTATCCTGAGGGAAAGGAAGGTTAGGGAGGGAAAGGGAAGGAGAGAGTCTAATTATTTTATTGAGTTATGATTTCCCACCCAAAAGTGGATGAAAATGGAGGGAAATAAAACTAAATTTATTGAAATAATTTAATTTTTTTAAAAGATCAATTTTTTCCTTTCTTTTCCAGTAAATTAACACTTGATCTTTTCCTTTCCTTTCTTCTCCTTCCTCAATCCAAACAAAAATTTAGTATTTTCTTTTTTTTTTCCTTCCATACTTAATCCAGACAAGATGGATGAAAATCACTTTACTCTCCTTTCCGTTATTTTCCATGGGTATCCTTTCCTTTTCTTCAATAGAAACGGTGCCGAAAGGACATAGATTCACCTACGAGTAATGTTTTTCTATAATCTTCTGAATGCAATGAATTGAACAATTTAGAGTGGTTGTGACTCGTGTCATGCCTACTTCTGAAATGTACAATAATGTCAATATAGAGGATTTTTTCAATAGTACTAGCAAGTCTATCTACATACTATATATAGAAAAAAAATTTTAAATTTGAATAGAGATTGCATCATCCAAACTCGCAAGTATAACAAAAAATGTTTACAGTGACGAATAGACAAGTGCTAAATGTCTCAAACAACCAATTAATGCTCTGCAGTTATGGACAAATTTCTTCTGCTAAAGATGATAAAACCTCAGCTTTAATAACTTATCTTGAAGAGAGAGTTTCCTATCTTTGTCAGAAGAGTATGTAGAGCACGAAGGCATGCACTTTGAAGGAGAATAAACACTTCTCTGAGTACTTATTGTAGTTTTGGGTAGGAAAAAAATTCAACACAAAAATCGATGTTTCTGACATCTTGTAAGGATTAAAGAAATCAACATAAAATTTCATTGACAGTGCAACAAAACTCTGGTCCAAATTCCATGCCTTATCCATTGCAATCTAACTTTTCTATATACAAACAAAGATAATTATCCAGTTCACAAAAATGTAGGACCCCAAGTGGCAAGTACCATCCCATTCCTTTTTTCTTTGATTTTTTGATTTTTGGTGAAACATAAGTACCATCCATCTTTTATATATATACACACATATATCTATACATAAAATATATATATATATATATATATGTATATATGTATATACATATCTATCTTCTTGATTGGTGATTAGTCAAGTTGCATCAACCTTTTAATCACTGTCTACCCTCTCTTGCTATTCTTATTTTATAAAATTACAAAAGTACAAGAAATATGTGCATGTTTAGAGTTGTAGAACTTCCTAAATTATAGATTAATATTTTCCAAATTATTAGTGTATATTTAGTTAATCTTAGGACTAATAGAGCATGAGCTTCATAGAAGTAACAAACCAATTCGAAAAGAAGATTTACATAATTATGCAAAAGAACCACCTTGACAATGTGATAATTTTGTAAAACTGATCCTTCTGAGTTCGAATATTGTACCCTAGCATTTTTTTACAGCAGTAATTGATCCTGAAGAAATGGTAACTGAATCATATCTTTGAAACAGGTCAGCCAAAAACAAAGATGCTGTGAGAGTCACATAGTCTTTGGCAGCACATTGTTTGTTGGATTCACTTGGTGACCCTGTCTGTGGTCCATTAGACCAAAAAAGGTAATTCAGTAACTCATTGCCCTTTTCTTCAGTAAATCTTCCAGGCTGAAAATTTTCAGGATCATCAAACACCTTTGAATCCCTCATCACCAATGGTTGATAGCCACAAAGAAGCTCACCTTTCTTGATCTCATACACTGAATCATGTGAAGCCAACTTGAAATCTTTCCTAGCTCTTGCATATTGCAAAGGAACTGGAGGGTTAAGTCTGAAAGTTTCATAAACAAAAGATTGGACCTGCTCCATTTCTTTGATTACTTCAAAACTAAGCTTTGATGAGTCTGTTCCAATTTTTTCTCTAACTTCATTTCTGAGTTTTTCTTGAATCCCTGGATTCTGGTCATCTCCCAGAGCATTGACAAGACTAGGGAAAAATACTGAGAAGCCACCAAAAGCATTGAATCCTAGTATGAATAAAAGATTGTGAACTGTTTCTTTTGCGGTTAGATTGAACTCTTTTTCACCCCATTGTATTACTTCTGTGCCTTCTTTTTCAATGAATTCGACGAGCTTGTTATAGCCACCTTGGACAAGCCAAAAGGGGTATTGAAAGGAGTGGAGGAAGATTTCTTCCAAGGGTTGTAGAATGCCAACTCTGACAGTTGGGAGGAGCTGAAAAGCAAGCCATGTATCAAGCATGGTGAAACCGGATTTTGAAATCTCTGGAGAAGTTGAGGGATCAGCTCCAACTATGCAAATAGTGAGGAAATTGAAGAGAAATTGTTGCAAAGGAAGGAGGATATTGGATGAGCCAGATTTGGAGATGTCTGATTCAATTGTTTCCCACATTGTGTCCAGCTTGCTCACCATTGTTTTCACCCATATAGCTGAGCTCCTCTTTAGGATGTTCATTGCAAATTTCTTGAGCTGTCATTATGATCAAACAAATCTTGAAAATTATACACCTTTAGAGTAAACAATGTACTAATAAATGTGGTTACCAATGCAGAATGTCATAATAATTATTATTAGATTGTTACATTTTATCATGAAAGTCGTAACGGATATATCATTGAATTAATTATCTATACACTGTGTATACACTGGTGAGGCTAAATGCATATCATATATGCAAAATTTAGAATTTAGATTTAAATTAAAATTAGTTATCATGCATCCAAACCTGACAATATATATATATACAAATAATACATAGAAGATTAATCCTACATTGTTAGAAAAATTGAAGACTAAGGAACAATAGATGATTTAGCTAAATCGGATCAGGAATAGTCTATGCATTAGAACTTTCATACATATCGTCTGGTATCAAAGTAAAACACACGATTTATTTGCTTTTAGAAATCTAAAAAACCTTTAATCCGAATAAGTGCCATAAATTCAATTATGGAACTTCTAGGCCAGCACAATTTCATTTTGTTCCAAATTGTTAGAAACCAGTAACTTTCTCAAGTTTTTCTTATGCCAGTATGTTGCTGCTGGAAATTGGCCTGAGGATCAGGGCTCTGGCGGTAGGACAATCTTAGGAGGTATAGAGAAAAGAAATGTAGGTTGATTATATATATATTTTAATTTTTTCCAAACTTTAGTGGTCCCATACATCTCTTAGATACTAATTTTGACCTAAAATAGTAAAATGACTAATCTATCTTTTTTGCTTTTCAACAATTTATATTCTTATATCCTATATAAAGTAATTTTCAATCAGATAATTAGATAGAACGAAACAAACAACGGTATTAGTAACAATTTCATGAAGTATGACATATTACAACGAATTCGTCAAGGTTTATACATTAACACAGTCCCATAACAGCTTCACAAACTTCCTTTATCATAACAGGTTTCTACTTCCTTGAATATCATTTCAATAAGACAAAATCATATTGGTTGAATTTGGTTGATGCAATTGAAAAAAAAAAAGAAAAGGGAATTGGAAGAAAATCTCTATGTCAACTGTGATTTTAATTTAATGATTAATGTTAAGATTTCAGAATTTAAAAATTTTGATTTTAATTTCTTCTTTTCTGTTCTAATTTTTTAAATCTCACTCGTCTACCTTTTTTTTTATTTTTTATTTTTAAGTCTCCTGTTTTGTTTTTAAAAAAATTTATAAAAAATCTATGTATACATACAAAAATTCAAAGCTCCATGACCCACCGAGATAAAGAACCAACATAACAAACAAACCAAAAAAAAAAAAAACAGTGGACAGTTCCAAGTTATTGATTCACTAGCTCATTGACACGTGGCAGGAAGCGTCAGATATTTATGAACTGATATGAATTCTTGCGGACCAGAGTCGCTGGGATGGACCAGCTGAGCAATAATGGTGACCTATGTCAGAAGCAACTCTTCATTTCTGTATGGTCTATCATACTTGCTTTGATGGTTGAATTAGAAGGAAAATGGACACATTTTATTGCTGAGTGGGCATATACAGACGTATTTTGTGGTATAATTTTAGAAACCTCCCTTATAGATTCTACGATTTCATCTAATTTTCTTGAGGTTTTAAAATTGCATATACCTTCCTTGAAGTTCCCCTTTTTAGTAACAAAAATTATTTAATGATCAACAATTTGAATGAATAATCCAAAATGCCCTGATAAATCGAGAAGTTCATTTATTTTCACATAAAAATTCTAAAAAATTTGGGAATATGATAACATTACATACTCACCCTCATCTAAATTATTCTAAAATTTTCGTATCTCCACATTCCAAATCAATACCCCCATCTCCAAAACCATCACCACCATCAATCCCTAGATTCTAAAACATCAACCTTACAAATAAAAAAAAAACCATTAAACTAAAAAAAATTGAGCAACTGCATTAATATAACACCTTTCCCTCAATCGTTGGAACACCAATACTAGCCCAGTCCTTCTTAAAAGTTTAGCCTGCATCTTCTTCTATTTATATCTCTAGATCCTCCAAACAAAGCTAAAATTTTGTTTGAAACATAATTGATTATTTTACGAGTAAATCTTTTTTTTTCTGTTTTCATTTAATGTCTAATTGTGTGAAATGTATTCATATGTACAACGTTAGGAGCAGATTATTTTTAATTGCATGAAACTGTTAATATGTTAAAATTACTATGGCCATTTTATAAGATCAAGAGCAGGAAGTATAATATTAAAAATATCAAGGGTATTAGGTGAAATTGTTTGAGGTTTCTAAAATTATCCCCGTTTTTGGCTTGACAAAAAAAAAATAAAAATCCAACTCTATAAAAGTGTTTTACTATTTTACATCATCAATAGTAATTGTGTCAATTCACAAGAGAAAGAAATGGGCAAGCATCTTGTCCCCAAAAAAAAGAAGAAAACGCACGACACATTAGTTGTCCCTTTCAGTTTTTACTTGTCTTAACCAATCAATAATATCATAAGAACGGCCGGAGATATAGACTGTACTACCCAAAAATAAGTTCTAAGCCACACCAGTTTCTTGTGCTTTTGCTAATTCCTTCTGAACCTTTTACACTCCTGCATCAGTCACGGTCAAATCGGAATCTAAGCGGCTTACTGCTGCACGGTTAAATTTTTTTTAGCTAATGTACCCATAAGCCATGCAGATAGAAAAAGAGATAAGGGGCCGGTACAGCTGCATTGCATAGTGATTTTCACAGTTTAGATCGAATCACATCAGGTCGGTCTGGTCTAGAAGGTAAAAAGCAAATCTGTAATTGGAGCTACGAATCCTGGGACAAGGGTGAAAAAACGGCAACTCATTTTCAAGATGTGAACATGTGAGAAAATATCATACGGGTTTTGTCTTTGTTGGCCTTAACCTTTCAACGAACTGTTACTTCAAATCAAGCAGGCGCACAATATAGAAAATTCTTACTACTCATGAAAAATGATGCAGAATTCCTAAAGATTAAAATGAGACTAACAAGATTTTCAAAATTAAGAAAAAAGTGTTTCAAATTAAACAATTCACTAGCTAAAAACCATATAAATGTTTCCTAGTTCGACTAGATTTGACGAAAATGTGAATTTAGCCAGTAAAGGTTTAATCTAATGGTTAAAAGACTTTAACGAAGAATTCGTATTCAAATTTCCTGATCTTATAGGATGTGCCCATTGTAGCTAGCTAGAAAAATAAAATTCTGTACAATTAAGTGATCCATTCTTTGGTTTAGAAGCTGGAAGAACTGATATAGCAATCTCCACATCAAGGAAAATGAATTATACCTGAGTGTGTTTTGATTCAGAAGTATCAAGATATGCACAAACACGCAAATCACCAGTGTATTTAGTACTTGGCATCCAATCGCCAACAAGAACATTGGCCTTCTCCACAATCTCGATATCAAAGAGGTGAGAAAAGGACTTGACATCAAGAACAGCAATCACGTTGGGGTTGACACCAAGAAAGAAAGGAAATGTAGGAGGCACATTTGTTCTGAAAACTGTGCTCTTATTCTTCTCTATTCTTTTCTTGAAAAATGTATCTGGCCCCTGGAACCAGAAGTAGTCCAATCTGTCTGATATTGGCCCTAGCAATGGCCAGCCATAGCTTCCAGGGATCTTCCGGACAGGCAGAGAAGATGGTTGTGAGGGTGTTGATGGTGTTGATGCCGTAGATGGTGGTGATGAAGAAGATGATGATATTGCAGGTGATGTGCCCATCATCCTGGCCATCGTTGCAGACATAGTCATCACTTATCAACGGTGAACTTCTCACACTCACTGTGTGTCTGTGTATGTGTTTGCTTTGTCCAAAGGACAGTGAGTTTAAACTTTAAAGTTGTGCACAAGGGAGAAGGATGGTTGTGCGGAGGAAAATTGTTCCTATCATTGCTATATCTAAGAGTACATATAGTAGCTTTTTGTGGACACATACCTGTGTTAATTGTGCAAGTGAATATAGCTTTGTTGTTGTTTTTTTTTTTTTTTTTCCAAAAACGTTAGAAGATTTTATTGACAATTGTAACATTACAATATTTGAGTAATGGCTCAAAGTTGCAACAGAAAATAGTGCCTTAGCATGTAGGAGCAAGATGAATCCTCTCTTTATCACAAAATATGCCAAGGGCATAAGAACTAATTTTTTCACGTAAATCCATATTTCTGGTATTATCATAATTAAATACATTATAGTCAATGTATACATTATACTTCATTACATATGTGCAACTACGCTGTAGAATTGCACTCTAAACACATGGAATACTTTTTGTTTTATCACTGTTTTAATCAAGGTGTATCGTGAGATATTGTTATTAGCAAATTAGGGGCATAGTGTTTATTAGATTGAGCGTGTAGTGGCATAATAGAATTACAAAGAATGGGAATCATATCTAGGGAGGGGTAGGGAAATAATCAAAATACAATAGGTGCATGTCTTATCTTATCTTATCTTATCAATCTATACTATAGTCACAAAGAAAAATGTATTTTGGATTCCTGAATTTTAATATGAGAGCTATTTTAATCCCTAAAATTTGGGCCAAAGTAAATTTAGTACCTAATTTTTCCAATCTGAAGCACATTTCGGACCATTGAGTGATTTTATTGTAATTCACACTGAGATGGAGCTATGTGAGGTAATGTGACCCTTGATAAAAATTTTAGTCTTACATTTTCTTTTAAAGGAGGTGGGAGAAAGAAACAAGGTTACAGATGAGACTAATTTCGGAATGTCCAAATGTATATCTTTGTAGTTTTAGTAATTTCTTCTTTTTTCTTTAATTAAACACATGTGGTTGTATGAGTAACTAATTCTTAATATCATGATTTATTTTCTTTTCTTAATTTTAGGTAAAGTCGTAAAGGTCATGTGATCTCATTAAAAAGTCAATTGTCCTAAATATACTTCACTATTTTTACTAGTTAATGTAGATGAATAAAAATGTTGAAGATTTGAAATTAGGCTCCATAATTTGTCTGGAGTTCAAGTTATCTTAACTTGATAATAAGTCTAATGGCGACTTAGCCACTTTGTACAAAATTATAGGAGGATTATATGGATAAATACAAAAATTATAGGATAAAGTGAATATTCATGCAAACAATGAGAGGTTAAGTGACTATTGTAATTTCATCAATTGCACTTTTAGAGAGTATATAGTCTAATCGTCGTAACTGATTATATGTTTCGTCCATTTTTTACTTTACATAAAATCACTTGGAGTTAAATACAATTTCGAAACCTTAGAAGGGTCACCCAACATTATACAAAACTATAGGGAGATTACATGTAATTAACCCTCAAGAAAAACGTTGTTTATAGTACGTATCGAATCTCATGGATTTACTGATGGGACACGCAGTAGCGATGGATACCGTGTTGAATATTCAGACACCCGACGATCCAGAGTCGTACACCAAGTGAATACCGCTCCAGAGACTTGCGTGATCAATTGTATCTCAGCACACAGATAACAATTCCCACAAGTGTGATCAGACAATGAGCACATTGTCACATTGTCTAAGGGTAAACAATATAAAAGCCGCCTGTGATTAGATTAATATACAGAAAAATCTTTTATAGTTTTAAATCATACATTTTGGTACCTCATAGTTTGAATTAAGGTGAAAATTAGATGGAAACCATTAAAATTAACGGTTTTGAGTAAAATAACAGATTTATCCTAAGGCTAAAAAATAGTAAAGCTCTCTGTAGTTAGACTAATATATAGAAAGCCCCCTATGATTTCAAATCATACCTTTCGGTATTTTATAATTTAAACTAAAGTGAAAATTGTACAGAAATCATTAAAAGTAACGGTTTTGACCTAAATGCACCTCAAAAACAAGTGTTTGTTTTGAAAAATAGCTTTTTAACACAAATTTTAACTTAATATGCCTATTTTACCCCTCAGACCTTAATAAAATTCTAAATTGGCCCTAAATTTGTAGGAAACAAGTTAGATAAAAATTGAAAAAATCAATAAAAATGAAAAAAGGTTTGCAATTGCAATATTTTCTTAGAGGGTCTATTGTAAGAATTTAAAATAGAAAATTAGGAAAATAATAATACCTTTATATGGTGAAAAAAATTAGAAAAATAGTTGATACCTTTAAATTTGAAATTTGAAATTTTAATATTTTCTTTGTATATTGTAAGGATTTATATTGTAAGGATTTAACAATTGCAATATTTTCTTAGATTATGTATTGTAAGGATTTAAATAAAAATTTCAACACTTTTTCAATGTATATAGTGAAGAATAAATTAGAAAAATAATTGACGATGTCTTCATTAGGGCAAATATGTCATTTTACTCAAAATTGTTTAACGGTTTCCATCAGTTTTCATCTTAATTCAAACCATGAGGTACCGAAATGTATGATTTGAAATTATAGGGGGCTTTTCTATATATTAACCTAACCACAGGGGGATTTTCTATTGTTTATCCTAATAAATACCTACACTTGAAGCGCGTTTGCATCAAACGTGTTAATTCTGACGCTTTCCGTCGACTTTTCACCTTGGTTCAAACCATGAAAAGTTGATTAGTATGATTCCAAATCACGGGAACCTTTCTGTGGAATAGCCAAACCACAGGGGTTTTTTTTGTCTTTTACCCTATTGTCTAATAATGGAGCCAAAGCTAGAAAACCGTTTGGCCATCATTCTATTTAATTGATGATGCTAAGCCACATTTCACGGTTATGGAAAGGCACATGGTATAAACCATTGTAATGGCAGACGATTAATCATTCTCGTTCATTTTTTCTTTTGAAAAAACCCAGAACAGATTTACTTTTTGACATAGTATGTGTTTATTTGCGCATTTTAGTCAAAAGTATCATTTTTTCAATCTTGAATGATTAAGATTTTTTATGTCAATACAAATTTCACCTGTTATTTCTTGAGTCTAATTTTCATGTAACATGTTTATGATAAAAAGTTGAGAACAGACGTAAATAGACATGTCATGTGTGACGAGAAATCCTTACTTATTTGGCAGAAACTTTTACTTACAAAATATTAGGCAATCTTAATGGTTTCTACTTACAAAATATTAAGCAATCTTAATCATGTCGAGGAGATTTTGGTTTAATAGTTAAGATTGAAATATCAAGATATATAGGTTTTGAATTCAAATCTCCCTTATCCCTCTCCATTTCTTATATCTCACGCCTTCCCTGCTGGAAAAAAAATAGAAAAAACAAGCAATCTTAATCATGTGTACCTTATTCAGGTAGGGAGCTAATACTAGCTAGTGTTCAAACTCACATTTCAAGAATTACGTTCGAGGTCAAAACATGGTCTCCAAAATCAATCAAAGGGATTACTTGAAACCACTTTTTCGTTGTCTCGCCGGATAAGGTTTTGAGATTGGAAGAGGATATGTATCGAGAAAAAGACAGTAACATCAAAAGTACATGTAGATATTTTACGAAAATATGCTGCAATCAGTTTAGAAAAAAAAAAAAAAAAGTTTGCCACAATCAATTGATGATCATTTTGGTGAATAATATCGTTGGCAACAGGACCACATGCTTCAATAATTCAGCAAACTTCAACACAACTTTGACATGCCCTGTCCAACATGTGCTAAATTGAGTGTCCTCTATTTTGTTAGTAGAAGAAAACAAGAAAGTGGGGCTAAATATTTTGCTGAGAAACTGAAAAGTATTTCATTAGGCAATTAAACGGATTGCTAGGAAGCATTTTCCCCCTGTCTTAAATACAAGGTTATGAAATTCGATGGAGATTTGCATCTACAAAAAAGGATTGCACAGTCCTACAATCGGGCTCAACGGGTTAAAAAATAAAAAATAAAAAGGCTAACTAACTATAGAATTTTTGTTCGATTCTCAAACAGTCTTTTGTACTTTCTTTTTTCCCTGTAAAACTTAGAGTCTCTCTTAAACAAAAAACAATTACGCATTTAATGTGCATTTACATATTTTCGCTGAATAAGCTACGTGCCAGAAACCCAAAAATGCTGCAATAATATCTTGGCAACAGGACCACAGTCATAATGCTTCAATAATTCATCCGGTACCAGTCAAACGTGTGCGAATTAAGGTGTCCGCTATTAGATTGTACAGCGGAACAGAAAGGACAAAAACAATTAAAGGGTGCTTAAAAGTTTTGGTGATGGGACTCCCTCAAGCACTGGAGCAGTTTCGCTGTCTAATTGATGGTTCGTATACGATAGATTTGAAATTAGATGAACGAGATTGATTGTGACACTCAACTCTTTAAACAAGATAAAAAATTCCTTGTGTTTTAATGTGTGTTGTTTTAGCATCCATATTTAATACATCCTAGTATCTATCTTTATTGTTCTGGTTATTACTCCTCTACTTTGATAGTTTTATTTCCCTTTTTGGCCTATTTCTCAAATTGTAGTCCACTTACCAATTGAAGAACGTAATTAATAGTTTTATTTTCCTTTTTTGCCAATCTCAGATTATAGTCCACTTACCAATTAAAGAACGTAGTTAACTTTTAACTTTTCTAAACTTCCCTTATCTAATGCACTTTATTATGCGTGAGTATAATCTACTTCATTTAATAATTGGCTTGACTCATGTCTTGAATTAGAGCAATCAAAAGGGCCGGTCCAGCCCAGCCCGGTCCATAAAGAGCCTGATGACCCTTATGTTTAATAGGATGGCAGAGTTTAGACTTAAATAATAGGTCTGAATTAAATGTGAACCACGATTGGGTCTCACTAGGCTTTAGTCCGATTGAGGCCCAACCTATTCATATGTATAATTATATATGCAATTATATAGTTGCATATTAAATGATATATATAATATATATAATTATAGATATTATAACATTAAAATATTAATAATTATATCCAAAATTTATAATAATTTGTAAATATTAATATATTATATATAATTATGTAATTAATTATGAGCTTAGGCCAAACCAAATTTGAGTCTGAACCTCATATTGAATAATGAGCCAAGTTTGAACATTCTAACCCAAAAGCTCAAAAGCCCACCCCTTCCCCCTTTTTTGATTAGAGTTTGGACTTGTTAAAACCCAACGCATAGAGTCCAATTGACATCCCAACCTCAAATGATGCAACTTTTCATTAGTATTATTAATGCAATTAATGTAACAGCATAGGATAAATCTTTCCTATACTATCAGTGTAAACTCATTTTATAGCTCACCATTTTGTGCCACCTCATTAATGAGAGTTGGTAATCTATTTAGCTTGTTGATTATTTATTTACTATAATAGTTTTATTTCATATTTATAAATAATCATTCAAAACCACGGACATTATTTATTCTATTGTTAATTCTCTCTCCCCTCCTCTCATCTTCTTACTCCTTCTCTCCCTCTTATGATTTTCTGAATCCATCATGAGACCACAGTCAAAAAAATCTATTGTATCATCAAAACAAGTCCAAAAGCTCACTCCAAACAGAAATTGTTTTGCAAAATCATTGTGGTTGTACTTTCTTTTTTAATATTATTCTCTTTACTTACATGGCCAATTTTTTTTTCTTTTTCTTGTTTCTTTACATGACCAATTCACTTCATCCATTACCAATGTTCTAAAAGAGGAGATCTCATTCAATACATGAGGAATATGTTTTCTTTGGATTTTTTGTTTATGCTACAAAATTTTGTATCAGGATTCATAATATATGAAAAACTACGAAAATTGGATGTTGTGGAAGTATCATGATGAAATAAAATGATTAAACAAATCTTACCTATGATTTTGATTCTTCACCAATTGCATGGAGGTGTTGGAAACCTTAGCAAACAAAAAAGCAAGAGAGCAAGGGGAAAAAGAAAAGGACCAAAAAAAAAAAAAAAAGAGGAAAGAAGAGCTGTGTATATAGGTTCTCAAGATTGCGAGTTTTTTATGATTATCTAAAACTAGACATGTTAATGAAATTATATATTTTATCAATGGGTGATAGGCTATAACAAGTTACCAACCAATGAGGTGGCATAAAATGGTGAGCCGTCAAATGAGTTACACTGACAGTGTAGGAAAGATTATTGAAAAATATAATAATTAGTTATACTCCTAATATTAATGTAAGGATTTTTTAGGGAACAGTAGGTTAGGTTTACTCTTCTAATAAAGCTAACTAATTTTTCTTAAACTATGTGCAAAAAAAGAAAAATCAACACTATTAAAGTGGGACAGATAGGATAGATGATATGGTGTAGTTAGTTAAACAATAGTGACGGTAGATGTAGTGATCCGAAGTTTCGGGGATGAAGGATTTTTTCTTCTCATGATGCATAGATTGATTTGCATATGGCTTGGTGCATCGGTTTCATACAGTTACCCTCTTTGTTTTTTGGTAGAAAAAAGTTGGATAGGTTCAACTCCGATCACCACCATAGGTCAGAGTAGGTCTCAGGGATCATAGTTGTTTACAGAGATACTTACAGATCACCTACCATTACAACCCTCGTATCAGTAGCGGGATTAGAACATATTCAATTCAAACTCCAACATCTGACTTTTCCTCCCCCCTTTTCTTCCTAGGGTTTTCCTCCTAGGGCTTTGATCTTATGTTTCATGCATGGCGGCCTATGGGCAGCCACCCACTCCTCCGCATGGTGCAGCTCTATTGGGGAAATCTTTTGCAGCAGTAGTTTCTTCACATAGTGCGATTGGAGATACTTTGGCCGACCCTGGTGTTGTGTCTACGTATCGGGGTGAGCCGACGTTGCGAATGTCTCATCAGAAAATGATGAAACTGGCTGAGCCGTTTCATCTGGCATTGGTGGGGCGGTTTGCATTTAGCAGACCTCCAATAGAGATCATTTGAAAATTTGTCTTGTCATTGAGGTTGAAGGGTGATTATTCAATAGGATTATTGGATTCTAATCACGTATTAATTCAACCATTGTTGAAAGAGGATTACACAAGGCTCTTCGTTCATCGCACCTGGTTCATCCAGAATTCTCCCATGATGATATCTAAATGGTCCTTAGATTTTAAGGTGAATAAGGAGTTGTCCATTGCCCTTCTTTTGGTCTCGTTTCCTGAATTGTCAATCCCTTTTTCCATAAGAATCAGTTGCGCAAGTTGGCTTCAACTTTAGGGCGTTTGCTAAAAATTGATATAGCCACGACTGATCTTCATCGACCGCCAGTTACAAGGGTACTGGTTCAAGTAGACATTTCTAAATCTCCTCTGAAAAGGATTTGGATTGGAGATGATGAGTTTGGATTTTGGCAACAAGTTGAATTTGAAGGTTGGCCATCTTATTGCCCCTTTTGCTCCAAGTTTGAACATGACGAGATCGAAAGTTTTAAAAAGAATCCCGATTTATGCCCGGCTAAGGCTATGGGGCAGCAACCAACATTATCGACTTAGGGTCCAAAAGAATGGCAAATGTTTATTTCGAAGCCTCAATTAGATAACGGTAAGGAGAATGTTTTGGACATGGAAGCTCAGCAAGTTGTTTCAATTGATAACCAGCAAGGTGTGATGATCGTAGATCATCCTTCCGTTAGACAGCAGGAAAATCAAATTTTGAATCCTGTT
This sequence comes from Gardenia jasminoides, assembly GCA_013103745.1. Lineage (NCBI taxonomy): Eukaryota > Viridiplantae > Streptophyta > Magnoliopsida > Gentianales > Rubiaceae > Gardenia > Gardenia jasminoides. Next base: position 28,873,889 of record CM023101.1, on the reverse strand, counting down.
CACCAGCAACTAGTGTGTGATCCTCAGATGTCATCTCTTTTGCTGTTGGCTTCGGCCAGGATTGGTTTGGTTGAGGAGGTGTAGTGTCAAGCTGGGACTTCAATTGTTTGTGGCGATGACTGACAATTGGTAGCACAAGGAAAGGAGCTGAATATGGACCTTCGGTGCACTAAAAAAAATCAAAATCCAACGAGGGAAGCTGTTAAGGCTGATTCACATTCACAGAGAGATGGTTCATTTATGGATCCTGAATCTGAGTGTGAGGAGACTTTGCATTATGGTAACTCTTTCTGTATGCTTGCAGAATTACCAGATTTTGATGGTGCTGCATTCGAAGACTTGGGTGGGGAAAATTTGGGTTTCAACACCTTTATCTTCTTTGCAGGGTGTGCAAAGGAGTCATCATCAGAGAAGACAATCTGCAGGGAATAACAAGGACCTTGATGCATCATTGAGTGACTTGCACCAGTTCCATTATGAATTAAATCAAAACTAAAGAGGTGCCAGTTTATGGACCCAAATTGCCCACGGACAGCTTTTGTTGATGAGATTGACATAGAGTTACTGAATCGCTTGGTTATGGACATGCAGCCTACTGTTTCTACAAGGACAGGACGCCCTTCAAAATCAAAATCAAAACACTCAACTTCTAATTCTCAGGCTAACTATCTACTTCCTTCTCGTGTTAAATCCAATTAACGTAATTGTGTGGAATATTAGGGGTGCTTCTAGAAAAGGCTCAATTTGCTATTTGAAGAAATTATGTTTTGATCATTCTATTTGTTTGATTGTCCTTTTTTAGCCAATCTTTGAAGTTTCGCAGCTAGAGGTGGTTCGTAGATGGCTCCAGTTTGCCTACGGTGCCTTTTTTGTTGATGAAAAAAATATGATTTTTATGGTCTGAGGAGTTAAGTTTGCAGTGTTCTTCTGTTGTTCATCAATTGGTGCATGTTTGGGTTTCTTTCCGATCTTGTTCATCAGTTTTGCTGTCAGCTATGTATGCCAAATGTACTAGGGTCGGACGTAGACCATTATGGAAGGCCATGGAAAATATTAGTTCAGGAATGAATGAACCATGGATGGCTGCTAGTGACTTTAATGTCATTTTCTCTGCTGAAGAATAGAGTGAGGTTTCACTAGTTAATGTTACTAATATGGAGGAGTTCAATTTCTCTATGTTCTCTTGTGGTCTTTTATCTGTTGATTTTGATGGTTCACAGTATACGTGGACGAATGGAGTGTTATGGCAAAGATTGGATTGAGCTTTGGTAAATGCAAAGTGGATGGAGGCTTATTCCCTTACACGAGTTTCTCATTTGTTTTGGGGGTGGTCTGATCACTCTCCTCTTTTAGTGAAGTGTACAAGTGAGGTTAATCGAACTTCTCATTTCGATTTCTTAATGTTTGGCGCGATCACGCCTCATTTCTAGCAGTTGTGTCAAAGGCTTGGCAAACATCAGTTTCTGGTGCAGGCATGGTGAGGTTTTTTAATAAGCTCATGGCTTTGAGGAAGAGATTGAGGGTCTAGAATAAAGAAGTTTGTGGCAACATTTTTTCAAGAGTTAAAGAGGCAAAGCAACGTGAAGAGGAGTTTGATACTCTAAGGGATGTGAGTTCAAAAATTCATTTGAATAAGGCCAGGACGAGTTATGCTAGGGAGCTAGCAGTTGAATGTGAGTATTGGTAACAGAAGGCTGCTATTCGATGGTTGAAGAAGGGTGATGCACACATCTTATTTCCATGCCATTGTAAGATAGAGAAGGTATGTGAATTATATCTTGCGTATTAAGGATGATGCAATTGGCTGGTTGGAATCTATTGAGCAGATTAAAGATTCTACTATTACTTTTTACTCTCAATTCTTTTCTTCGGAAGGATATGTCCAGCCTCCAAATAGTCCTTTTCAAGTACCTCGGGTTTCTTCGGAAGATAATCAGATGATGCAGGAAAGTCCTTTGGACGAATTAAAATTGGTGGTTTTCTTTATGTCTGCTAATAGCACTCAGGATCCGATGTCTTTAGAGCAGGTTTTTACTAGCACTGTTGGGTAGTGATTAAAGATGAGTTGCTTCGGCAGTCCAGGATTGTTTTAAGGGGATGGAACAGCCTAGGGGGTTTACCAGTTCTCTGATTGTATTGATTCCTAAGGTGGATGGAGCCTATCATTGGAGAGAGTTCTGACCCATAAGCTTGCATAATGTGTGCTCGAAGGTTAATTCCAAGATCTTAGCTAACCGGATTAATAAATTATTGCCTTCATTAATTTCTCCATGGCACATAGGATTTGCTCCTAGGAGAGGCATTGTTGACAATATTCTTCTCTCTTAAGAGATGGTGCTAGACCTGGAACGAAGGCTCAGTGATTCTAATTTGATTTTGAAAGTGGACATGGAAAAGGCATACGATAGGGTGGAGTGGTCTTTTTTATTATATATGTTGCATACATTCAGTTTTTCAGAATGGAATGTGGATATGTTATTTCAAACTTTTTTGAATACTTGGTTCTCGATATTGATTAATGGCCAACCGTTGGGGTTCTTTAAGTCGAGATCCTCTATCCCTGGCGTTATTTCTGTTTGTGGCAGAATTTTTAGGGCGAGGCATTCATCATAGGTTTCAAATTGCTTAGAATAGGTTTTTTATTTCGGCAAGTTCTCAGATTCCTTATTTGGTATTTGCAGATGACACCATTATATTTATTCAATGCTCAAGGGATACTCTAGATGCCGTGCGGGATTTTCTTGGCTTGTATCAGAAATATTCTAAACAGAAGGTTAATGTTAGTAAAGCTCCTTTATTTGCTCCTCCCGAGTCTCTTCTACTTGGTTATTGTAGGCAACTTTTGCCTTTGAATTACTTGGGAGTCTCTTTGGTTAAAGGACGTTTATGTTGTGTGGTATTTGATGCCATTTTGGTAAAATTGAGACAAAGGCTATTTCATTGGAGCTCGAGATTGCTCAGTATAGGAGGTAAAATTGTTCTCATTCGCCATATGCTAAGTACCATTCCTTTATATTTACTACAAGTTTTACATCCTCCGAAGTCCATTTTAATGGCATTGGGGAAGGTGTGTAACTCTTTCTTATGGGATCAAAATTGAGAAGCTTGGCGGATTCACTAGGCTGCTTGGTAGAAGGTTTGTTTCCCTGTGGAAGAGGGAGGTCTGGGATTCCGTTAGTTTTTTGACCTGGATAAAGCGTTTGCTTGTAAGTTATGGTGGAGGCTGAGATAAAATAATTCAATTTGGGTTAAGTTTGTGCATCACAAGTATGTTCATGGAGATCATCCGTCAGTTATGTATATTGATCGCCTTTTTGCTTTGTGGCGTTGATTACTGGGCATCTGAGAGTTCATGGAACGGAGAATTCGTTGGTGTTTCGGTCAAGGTTTTATTGATTTCTAGTATGATATTTGGTGTGGTGATGTATCATTGGCTACAGATCTAGGAATAAAAGACCCGCCTCATATGTTAGTGGCAGAATTTTTATCTCCTAATGGATGGAATGTGTCTCGCCTCTTGTTATATGTTCCCAAAAGGTTGGTGGAGCTAATTTTAAGGATTTCATGTTGTCTAGAGAAGCAGGATCAGATGGTGTGGACAGAATCTTCTACGAGGGTTTTCTCTGTTGCCACGACTTGGGAAAGTTTGAGGTAGAGAAGGAATATCTTATATGCTGATAAAATGATTTGAAATTCCGTGCTTCCATTGAAGATTTCATTCTTTGCGTGGAGACTGATGAGGAGCTGGATTCCACTGGATGTGATTTTGTAGTCAAAGAGGGTAGTCATGGCTTCTTGGTGTAGTTGATGCAAAAAATCTAGGGAGACCGTCAGTCATTATTTGTAAATGGTCCAATAGCTTCAGAGGTGTGGAACCATTTTACGAGGTATTTTGGTATCGTGGATTTAAATTTTATAGGAGTTTTATCCATGTTCTCTGCTTGGATTTTCTCTCACTCTCAAGTGTCAGTAGGGCATATCAAAACTATTATTCCTTTATTGATTCTCTAGTTTATCTGGAAGGCAAGAAATGCCTCTCGGTTTCAAGGAGCTGAGTTTTCCTCGGGCCATATTATTCACTGGTAGAGTACTTCTTCGAGAAAATGGGAGTGGTTAATCTTTTTATGCCTGGGACGTTTAAGCCTGATGGTAATTGTTCATGGGCAAGATTTAAGTCGAAAGTTTCATGACCAACAAGTGTCTCTTTGGTTGTTTGGTCTAGACCACTGAGGGGGAGTTTCAAGCTCAACATGGATGCAAGTGTTGCTAATGGAATGGCTTCTGGAGGGGGAATTTTGAGAGGTGATGTGGGAGATCTTGTCTTTGGATATTATAAAGAATTTGGGGATTTAGATGTACTAAAAGCTGAGGAAATGGCACTTTTGACGGGAATGCAAATGTGTGATCAAAGACAACTCCAGGATTTTGAAGTGGAGTCAGATTCGGTTGTCTCGGTTCAGTTGGTGAATACAAAGGCTTTGGGAAAATGACATTTATGCACTATACTGCCGGACATACGAGTTCTTCAATGCTGTCTTCATTGTCAGATACGTCATGGCTTTCGAGAGGCGAATTCAGTGGCTAATTCTCTAGCTTCTTCAACTATTGGTTCAGATGGAATTTTTCTTTCTTTTGACTCTTTGCTAGGTCGAGTAAGAAGTGCTTTACTGGTAGATAATAAATCAATTCCGAGTTTACAGATTTTTTTATCAGGGAGTAGTACTCCTGCTTTCCTTATTGTTTTCTTTATTTTAGGTCTAGCTTGACCGCTCTCAAAATCATAAAATTTTATTTTTTATATTTTAATAAAACTCAAGGCTGGCATCTCTCCCCGTGTATGGGGTTTTCCCAAAAAAAAAAAAAAAAAGAACACATTATTTTTTGTGAGAAAGTGATCCGTTCTTGTCAACTGAACCAACTTGTGTTGGCTTATATAGTTACTCGTGCCATCTCAGGGTAGGTTCTATATTTTTCCACCTTCCCAAACACAGAAACATTACTAACATGGAATTGAATTTCATTTTCCAATGCAAAAAGATGGATATTAATTCTTATTGCATTACAATAAATACATGAGCAATTAAAAAAAAGTTTGATGTCACTGATTTCAAAATGTACATTTGGACGTTGTATCAGGCAAATTTTAAGTCGCATTTAAAGTTCTTTTCAATTTTACATTGTACATTGCACTTTAAAAAGAAAAGAAAAGAACTTATATCATATTCACTATTTATTTGAAGGGGAAAATCAGCGAAATGGTCCCTCACATTTGTAATAAGTCCTTTTTTGGTTCCTTATATATAGGGATGTAATCGAACCAATCTACTTACGAGCCGTTCTGGAGTAGCTCAGTCAATAGTTCAACTCACCCTCGACTTTAATCTAGTGCGAGTCCAGTTAGAGTAGCTCGATTGTTAATAGATCCAAATTTAAGTAATAGTTTTTCAAGTTCGAAGACTCGTTGAGCCTTATCGAGCATTATATAAATAATTTTAAAGAATAAATACTTTAATTATTATATTTTTACTCTTTTACGCTTAGGAGTTGTATAAATTACTAGAATATTGTGTGTGATTTTAAAATATTTATGGGTCATATAGTAATTTTGCTTGAAAAAAAATATAATTTGATAGGTAAAAAGTATAGTTTGATAGGGGTTTGGAACTCAATCGTACTCGCAGAAAAACCGAGTTTAATCTAGTCGAACTTGAGTTTTCAAATAATTCTTCGAGAGCTCAAGATCGAACTCCATTTTTGTTGCCCGATCAAGGTTGAGCAGTACCTCCCAAGTGTCGAATCAAACTCGAGTATGGCGATACTCGAGTTTGATTCGATTCGATGGCATCCCTACTTACATCTGAAAAGATGTAAAATGGCCCCTCACATTTACAAAAATTTTTGGGGTCCCTGACTTATAAAAAGATAAGAATGGTTCCTCACATTTGCAAAAAGTCTTTTTCTAGGTCTCTCACATTATTAGAATTTATTACAAATATATTGTATTAAACCTTTAGTTATTTAATTTTATTTTACATAATTACAACGTATTCGTGACTTTATTATTACATCATCCAATTCTTCAATTTTTAGACCCTAGCTCAACTAATAAATCCATTGTTCCCTGACCCATGATTTCGAGCAAGTTATTGTTTGATGTGAGTTTTGAAATACTATTTGGATTCAAAATTGGGTTTTATTTGGGGAAAGATGTTAGGCACGAGCATGTGACTTTTTATTTTGAGGGAAACAATTTGTTTTTCCCTTATTGCCCTTGAAATTTTTCGCTACATAATTAAAGTGTGTGTTGTTTAGACCAAAAGTAATCAAGTATGATGTAATTAATTACATTATAAATATCTCTTAATTATGTAAAATGAAAAATATATATGTATAATTAAATTTTAATCAAAACATATTTATTTTAAATTCTAATACTGTAAGGGACTGAAAAAGGATTTTTTTGAAAATGCGGGGATCATTTTCCATCTTTTTAGATATGAAGAACCAAAAATAGACTACTTGCAAGTATAAGGGACCAAAAAAGGACTTTTTACAAATGTGAGGGACCATTTTATATCTTTTGATATGTGAGGGACCAAAAAGGACATTATACAAATATGAGGAACCATTTCATGATTTTCCCTTATTTGAATGGCATGATTTTACTTTTCTTTAGCAACTAAGATCAAGATATTGATGAATTCTTGATCTACTCCTTGTAGATGTAATGCTAGAATTCTCAACCGTGCTATGCACGGATTTATATTTGAGGTGATAATAAAAATTAATGAATTATTTATAATAGTTGTATGACAAAATTAAAAAAATAAAAAGAGTACTATTTTAGTATCTAAATTATATTATATTTATATATCTTATATAAAACCTTAAAGTATACTAAGAAAATATGAGAAATTAAGATAGTCGAAAAATACCAAAAGTAGCTAAATTATATAATAGTATGTCCCCCCCTCTTCATGCTAGTTCTCCCAATCCACAACTTTTCTCTTCTTGATACCACTCTCATCAGTACCTTGCTCATCACCTCTTTAGTTCAACCTTGTTATATCCCTATAACCCTTTATCCCATTCCCAAATCCTACATTCTCTTCACTCTACCCTAAAAGTATGATACGTAGTCCTTTTTTTTTTTTTTCCTCGCTCTATTTGATTTGTGTGGATATCAAATGAAAATAAAATTGGTTATTTGGTTTATGTGGATGAGAAATGAAAATAAAAGTGGCTAGGATTGTCAAATTTTAAATTTTGGATATGAGTAATTGTGAGATATGATTTGGGATTTGTAGATGTGATTAGGTTATTATCAGTTAGTTATTATTTGTTGTGGATGAGATGTGATTTGTGGTCGCATAAATTGGAAAGTGAGAGAGGATAAGGATTACCCTAGTTATCTGAATTAAAATAAATCTAAAATTGTAGAAAAAATAGATTTGAGTTTTGGAGACTTATGGCAGTTCCTTATTAAAAAGCTGCCTATAATACATATTGATTGACGTAATTAGCTATGCATATCAAACTTTTTCATATCTTTCGTTAATTTGTTAGCTTTGATTAGTCTATTAACTCTTCTCAACAATAAAGAATTCAAAAAAAAAATAAAAGAAAAGAAATACCTATTTATTACAATTGAATATAAACCAGAGAAATTCTTCAATGTCATTGTTGATTTCAACAGAACTATACCGTTGTATTTAGATCAATGGTATATTGCCATGTATGAGGTCCAATGCATATTACAATTGAATATAAACTAGAGAAATTCTTCAAGAGGAAATTGTAAAAATGTGATGGAAAAAAAAAGTTTCTACAAGAGGGGTTGTTTGCAAAAGAGTTTCTAAGATTGTGATTTTCACATTTGACAAATGCGAGTTCAGTGAAACTCGCATTTGTCAAATGCGAGTTAGGCTAATTTCAGACGAAAAAAAAGTGGAAAGATTATATTTTCCACGTGTGAAACTCGCATTTGGCAAATGCGAGTTTCAGTAAATGCGAGTTTCATTAAACTCGTATTTGTCAAATGCGAGTTTAGTGAAACTCGCATTTGTGCTGATTTTTCTTTTTTTTTTTCATTTCTGATGCAATTAATTTTTTCCGTTTGTGTTGCTTTTTTTTTCAATTTCTGATGCAAATTTTGTTTTTCCATTTCTGTTGCATATTTTTTTTCCGTTTCTGCTGCTAATTCTGTCCCTTTTTTTTTATCATGTATTACAACATTTATGTATCATGTATTACAACTGCATAACAGTTGTAAATTGTAACCACTTATTAAAGGAATAAAACTATCCTATAAATTACTAAAGAATTTTCACTGTCCAAGATACTTTTACATAAACTCTGTTACTGTCACTAAACTATCCACAAAATATGTTACACAAATTAACCAATACAAGAAGAGATATAAGCCACACCTATTGCTTCATAAACCGAAAAAGCGGGTAGAAAAAATTTACTAACACAGCGTGTAAATTATCGAAAGTTATCGAGTTTATTATACATGGCATAAGTGACTCAAAATGATCTTGTATTTTCATTGGGGAGAGTTGAAAATTATTGAGTTTAGTATATTCATGTTTGAGTTTAAAAAAATTGTGTTTGCTGGCAGGGAGTTTTAGTCGATCCGACTAGCGAGTGGCCCGATTCATTTACAGCCCTAAGAGGGTGTTTGGTAACTAGTTTCCCGTTATTTAAGGGATTTTTGGTAACACATTAACTTGCTTGTGGGTTATGATGTTATACGGTTATAAACAATTGCCCGCTTGCGGGTTTTAGGGATTATATTGACGAAGAGAATGTCAAGTAATTGTGAGAATCTCAGTGTATTAGGGGTGGAAAAGAAGTTTTCTAACAATTGTCAAATAGATATAATGTAGCAAATAATTTTTTTTTCCTAACAGATGTCCAACGGGTACTATTATACTAAGTCTAAATTGACAAGTGTTTATCAAATCGTTATGGAGTTTACTAGATCAAAACTTTAGCTAAGTTTACTTGATCAAAAGTCAAGACAATATTAACATTGGCCAAACTCCATCGAGCCATTAGGAAGTTAGTGTCCAAGGAATAAACCTATAAAAGAAATGTTGTATTGGTGTTCAATGGATAGCATACCTCAACTAAGTAGCCAAATAGTGAGTTTATTCAATCAAAAATCGAGTCAGACGAGCTCTAGGATATAAATGTAAGCTCATTAATTTTTTTACACAATGATGAAAACTTTACATATCCAAATTTTAACAAATGTATTTTGAATATATAAGGATACTCTAAACAATTTATGAGCAAGGAAATTATATGTTCAAGAAGGCTTTGAAAAGAACAGTAATGAATATAAATTCCAGAAAATCGAGGAAGTCATATAAAGTATTATCAAAGAAGAAAGACCCCTGGGTAATAGGAAGAAAGAAGAAAAATGAAGAAAAGAAAGATAAAACAGAAGAAAGAGAAAGGAGAGAAAGGGAAGAGAGAATGGAGAACTCAAGATGAAAGGGAAGAAAGGAGTGGAACCAAAGGAAAGAAGACAAGAAATAGTGGATAAATTTTCAGAGAGATAATATCTTAACCCTAGACACCCTACACCTAAAGTTAGAAGCGATTCCCGTCGAACCGTGGAACCATGGAACCAACGAAAGAAGAGAAAACAACATCACGCAGGTGGCGGTACATGTCTAGACGTCGAAACTTTGGGGCCGAACCTTCTTGGCTCTTATCCTATTTATGTTGACAAATTTTGTACATTTTCTTTTTTTTTTAATTTCCCAAGGAACTCGTGATTCGTGGGCCCAGAACCGATATCATGTTGATATTGATTGGGCCACAACCCGCCCAATTGCTCAAGACATCCGTAGCCCACGCTACTATTAAGGCCCACTTGCGATGCAGATGGGCCTGGGTCAGATCCACTGTTAGAGTCCATAAGTTTTGGGCTTGGCCCAATTTCAGATATTGATGAACGGGCTTGAGACAGTGACATGCCTGGCCTTCTGTGAATGTGAGTTCAACAAAACTTGCATTCTATGAATGCGAGTTCTACTTTTCATTTTCTTTTTTTTTTATTCGCCAAACTCACATTTGGAAAATGCGAGACCACTGGAACTCGCATTTTCCAAATGCGAAATTCACTGGTTTGAACCCTACACCCAAATCATCCTATTTGCAGAAAAAATTTAAAAATCATAATAATTTTAGAAATTTCTCAATTCTTCAATGCCATTGTTGAATTCAAAAGAACCATACCGTTGTGTTTAGAGAGAAAATTCCAAATTTGTGATGGAAAAAAAAAATTTCTAAGGGATTGTTTGTGAAGAATATTCTAAAATCAGGTCGTTCGCATTTGTAGAATGCGAGTTCAAACAAACTCACATTTTACAAATACGAACCATGCTTTTTTGCCTGGCAAAAAGAAAAGAAGAAGTAAAATTGATTTTCCACGTATAGATTTGCTGAATTATCATTACAGAAACCCACTTCCCTTCCGTTTGCCTCCTCTGCCTCCCGACTCCAACATTACAGAAAATCAGAAACCCTAAGAATTGGGAACACCCGAAATTGAGACCCAAACACAGCCGAATCGTTGAATCCGATCCAAGGAAGTCAGCTTGAGCTGCAAAATAGTAGAGGAGGAGGCTGTATTCCGCTGCATCCAAAACGCCGACAGTAGACGAATTTACGTCGCCGTTCTTTTACCGTCGGACAAGGTAAACGTCGGCAACGCCGGCGCATTGCAGCTCGACCCATCAAACAATGAGGTAGGATTTCCGCCATCTTCTTCGCCTCCCCAGCACGGAAATGCAGCAAATTTTGTAATTTTTTTTAATTTAAAAACGACCTAAAGTTCAGAGATTATTCACGAAGTTAGCTGCAAATTGTTTGTTAAAAGCTCTCTTATCGTCCGCTTTGTTTCTTTTGGTTGATGAATCCGGTGGCAAATTGTTTGTTTTAAGAAAATTGATTAAGAAATTATTTCTTAATCTGTCCATGCAGCAAATTTTGATGAATCTGGTGGTCTGATTTAGCATTTCAAAGATTTTCTGGTCAAAAGCTAAAAAATATGTGATGAATTCATTTTCCACCATCGGCTAAAAGTGAAAGTTGCTAGTCAAGTCTGATTAACCCAACCTGCTCCAGAGCCCTCTTAAGATATTGTACTTTATGTTGTACTTGATTTTGTGGTTCCTGGTGCTCTTTTGCAGTATTTGGTAATTTGTTCTTTGGAGAGGGCAGACCTGCACTGACCTCGGTGCCGAGGCCTTCAGGGGTCGGATCTCACGTACTTGTGGGAACTTCCCGCACGACCCGACCGCCGAAAGTGGGTCGGCAGTGTCCTTAGGCGCCAAAGCCATGAGGGCTCAGACCATCCCATCACAAGTGTCCCGTCAAGCATGTCTTGTCGGACGTCCCATCGCCCTAACTCAGCATCTGAGCCCTTAGAGGGTCTCCGCATACCCACGTGTCACCATCTCCGGGGTTCCTTACCACACTTCCCTTACTATAAATACCCCTTACACTGGTAAGAAAAGGTAACAGACAATTTCCCAGCTTCCTAACAATTTCCACTTCTCGAAAAGCTCCTGACTTAAGCATCGGAGTAGACCCCGGGGAGCCGAGCCCCCGACTCTCCTCTTTCTCTTCTCCCCTTTTTATCTTGCAGGACCTATTCGGCATCGGTTGATCAGGCCCTCGGCACGCAAGCCTCGGAGTGACCGATCCAGTCCGCACAATTGGCGCCGTCTGTGGGAACCTGAACATCGAAGTTTCGTGCTTTTAACATCCATCATGACTAGGTCGAGGTCTCATAGGACTGGTCAACAAATGGACCGTGATGATCCCTCAGAGCGTAGGAGGCTCCAGTCCACGATTCCTGAGGAACCCTCACGCCCAGACGCCGAGGCAGTCACTAAGATCATCGAGTTCGTCACAGCGAACCCTGACGTATTCGAGGCGATTGCCCGGTAGATGAGGGGGAAGGATCACGCTGAGCCCTCCCAAGATCGCTCGCGAAGGCATTCATTCGGGGACGAGTCCGAACGGGTGCGCCAGAAGAAGAAATACGAGCTGCAACGGTCTCACGATCACTCTATCTCTTCGGTATCCGGCCCGGCAGAATCCTTTATCCGACGGAGAACCCTGTAGATCTCGCCCAGGTCCAGATATGAGAGTACCTGTCTCCCCGTTCACCCCGAATATCAACGATGAGCAGTTCCCTCTCAACTTTAAACTGCCCACCGTCCCTTACTATGACGGTAAAGGAGACCCTGAAGACCACGTGCATGCCTTTCTCTCGGCATTCCGTCTATACGGGGTCTCGGAATCCATCATGTGCCGAGCATTCCCGCATTTCTTACAAGGGAACGCCCGAAAATGGTTCTGGAAACTAGGGCCTAACAGTGTCTCTTCTATGGAGCAGCTAGTAGATCTCTTCGTGCATCGGTTCGTGTCTTCTCGGCCGATCACCAAGACTTCGGCATACCTTATGAATGTCCAGCAGAAGCCGGAAGAGACGTTACGGTCGTATATGACTCGTTTTTCGGAGGAATCTGTCCAAATCCCCGACCCTGAGGAGCAGGTCACCTTGGCAGCCTTTATTCACGGGCTTCAGCCAGGGGATTTCAATAAGGACTTGCACAGGGATTACCCTTCAACATTGAACGAGCTATGGCGCAGAACGGATAGATACATACAGGGCGAAGACTCTGACCGCCTCAAAAGAGAAGGTCAGACAGCCTCCTCCTCGGGAGATAAGCGTCGGGTAAATCCTAACTCGCGCAACTTTACCGCGCCTACCGGTCAAAAGGGCGACCGAGCTAGCGTCTTTGACCGAATAAGTAAAGGCCGACCAACTCCCCCCGAGCAGAACTTCACGCCTCTAACTGCTGCGCGTGCACAAATCCTGGCTGTCATGGAGCAGCAAAACATTGCCCGATCCCCCCTACCTATGGTTGGTAAGCGAGAAAAGAGGAACCCCAACCTCTTCTGTGCTTACCATAAGGACATCGGCCATGACACCGAGGATTGCCACGAGTTGAAGAAAGAAATAGAGGAGTTGATAAAGAGGGGTTTCCTTCGTCGCTTTGTTAAGGACGGCCGACAGCAAGGTCGGCGGGAAGATCGCCGTGACAAACGACAGGACCGCCGCCGAGACGAAGGTCACCCGCGCGACGAGCGCCAACCGCCTCCTCCTCCCGATCACCCTGGGTCGGGAGCCGGCCCCTTGGCTGGGGTTATCAATACCATTGCCGGCGGGCCTACCGCTTGAGACAGCCAGCGGTCTCGGAAGCGGAGCTACCGCCAAGCGGCTACAGGGGACTTGGGTACCGAGGCTCGCCTTACCGAGACCATCTCGTACGGGCCCTCAGATCCCGTGCCTTCCGCCTCTAATACTCATGAGGCCATTGTCGTTCAAGTAGTCACGAATAATTACCTCGTCAAGAAGGTGTACATTGATCAGGGCAGTTCAACGGACATCCTCTACTACCGAACATTCGAGCAACTCGGTCTAACCGACGACAGGCTCGTCCCCGTCCGGACACCGTTAGTGGGGTTCGGGGGACAGGTCACCTACCCGGAAGGAATGATAACCTCCTCAGCATTATTGGCGAAGTCCCCGACCCGCACATCCCTGTCAACTTTGCCGTCGTAAAGGCATCACCCACTTATAACATGATACTTGGCCGTCCCACTTTGAACGCCCTCCGCGCCATTATCTCTCCCTATCACCTCAGCTTCAAGTTCCAGACCTCGCATGGCGTGGCGGAAGTGATGGGCGACGTTGACGCTGCCCGCGAATGCTACCTCGCCACCTTGCGCGGGGCATCGGGACCGAGTGCTTTCTCCCATCCTTTCAATCGAGCCGTTTGATCCCGACACATTCCGGGAGCAGCCGCGCCTAGAAACCGGAGACGAGGTGACTTATGTGCCCGTTGACCCAGCTTTCCCTGAAAAGACTATAAGGGTCGGCAGTCAATTACAACCCCACGTTTTTGCTCGGCTAGTGGACTTGCTGCACGAGTACAAGGATCTTTTTGCGTGGTCCACTGATGATATGCCCGGGATTCCAACCGACCTTGTCATCCACAAACTCAATGCGGATCCCGCACTGGCCCAGCCCAATGTAAGAAACGCACTCGGCCTTGACCGAGCTGAAGCCATCAAGACCGAGGTTGAGGGCCTCTTATCGGCTCGCATAATTAAGGAGGTCTTCTACCCGACCTGGCTCGCAAACCCAGTCATGGTCAAGAAAGACACGGGGGCATGGAGGATGTGTGTGGACTTCACCGACCTCAACAAAGCTTGCCCCAAGGATTGTTATCCTTTGCCGAGGATAGACGCCGGTGGACTCTGTGAGGCCATGAGGTCTTTTGCTTCCTTGACGCATTCAAGGGCTACCACCAGATCGGTATGGATGAGGAAGATCAGCAGAAAACTGCTTTCATCACCGACCAAGGAGTATTCTGCTATGTCACCATGCCTTTCGGATTGAAGAATGCGGGTGCGACTTACCAAAGGCTCGTAAACATGATCTTCAAGCATCAGATCGGGAGAAACATGGAAGCTTATGTCGACGACCTGCTCGTCAAAAGCAAGAAGCAAGATCTCTTGGTCAGGGATCTGTCCGAGGTTTTCGGAGTTCTTCGGACCAGCCGGATGAGGTTAAACCCCAAGAAGTGCACCTTCGGGGTCTCCTCGGGAAAATTCTTGGGCTTTATGATCTCAGAAAACGGGATACACGATAACCTGACAAGGTGCCATCCAAATATGACTCCCAAGACGCCGGACGCAGAGGTTGATTGGCGGCGCCCTCCACCGCTTCTTATCCAGATCGGCGCATCGGAGCATACCCTTCTTTAAAACTTTGAAGAAGGCCGATCAGTTTTCCTGGACCGAGGACTGCCAGAAGGCATTTGAGGACCTTAGAGAGCACCTGCTCACCCTTCCGACCTTGGCTTCACCTACCCAGGGGGAGACTTTATTTCTGTATTTATCGGCTACTACGGAAGCGGCGAGTGCGGTTTTGGTCAAAGATGAGTCGGGGACTCAGAGACCAGTATACTATGTGAGCCGAGCTCTCCAAGGCCCGGAACAGAGGTACACTCGCATGGAAAGGTTGGTCTTGAGCTTAGTACACGCGGCTCGGAGGCTAAAGCCCTATTTTCAATCACATCCCATATGTGTCCTGACTGATCAACCCCTCCGTCAGGTCATGAACCGACCCGAAGCCTCGGGAAGACTGACTAAGTGGGCGGTGGAACTAGGGGAGTTCGACATAGAATACCGCCCGAGAACAGCCATTAAGGGCCAAACTTTGGCCAACTTCATTGCGGAGCAAACCCCTAGGGAAAGTGAGCACTGCCTGGGATCTCTATGTAGACGGGTCCTCTAACGAGGACGGAAGCGGAGCTGGCCTCTTGCTCATCAGCCCCGAGGGCTTTGAGTGCAGCTATGCACTCAGGTTCAACTTCCCCGCATCCAACAATGAAGCTGAATACGAGGCCCTGATTACTGGCCTATCCCTTGCCAGAAGACTCGGGGTAGTAAGGTTGAAAGTACACAGCGACTCCCAACTCAGAGTAAAAATGTGTACTCTGGGAGTAAGCGAGGACAACATGAAGAAGTATCTTGCTCGAGTGGGGCTTCGGAGGGATTTACTTCAAATCCAACGGATCCCTAGATCCAAGAACAAGCGGGCCGACGCCCTCTCCAAGCTGGCTTCCACATCCTATACCCCCACTTCGGGGACCGTGACGGTGGAGATCCTTCATCGCCCAAGTTTGGATGAAGCCGAGGTCCTCCCCATATCCGAGTCCTCGAGCTGGATGAGCCCCTACGTGGCCTACCTCTCCACGGGGGAGCTACCGGCCGACAAGGCATTGGCTCGACGGATCCGGCTGAGGGCGGCCCGGTACGCTCTTTTCCAGGATAACCTTTACCGAAGGTCCTACTTGGGCCCGTGGTTAAGGTGCATAACCCCGGAAGAAGGCCAGACGGTCCTCCGGGAGATCCACGAGGGTCTCTGTGGATCTCACGTGGGCCCCGGACTATGTCCCGGAAGGCCCTCCATCTCGGCTACTACTGGCCCTCCATGCAGGGAGATTCCCAGGCCCTGGTACGAAGCTGTGCCACTTGCCAAGCCCACGGGCCTGATAGGCATCTTCCTACGGGGAACCTTGTCCCGATTAGCTCCCCCTGGCCTTTCGAACAATGGGGGACCGACCTCCTCGGTCCTTTTCCCGAAGCCCCGAGGCTCCAGGTGGCTATAGATTATTTCTCCAAGTGGGTGCCCCCCCACCTGGCGGGCAAGGCGTAAGTTCTTCTGGAAGCAAATCATATACCGATTCGGGATTCCGCGAGTTATCATTTCCGACAATGGCAAGCAGTTTGCCGAAAACCCCTTTAAAGCATGGTGCCGGGACCTCGGGATAACGCAACATTTTACCTCAGTCGGCCATCCACAAGCCAACGGGCAAGCCGAGAACATGAATCGGACCCTTTTGCACGGCTTGAAAACTCGCCTTGACCGGCTCCATGCCTCCTGGGTCGACGAATTACCGAGCGTGCTGTGGTCTTACCGAACTACTTCCCGCACGGCAACCCAGGAGACCCCTTTTTCTCTCACATACGGATCGGAAGCCGTAATCCCCGCCGAGGTACTCATTCCTAGCCCTCGGATGCAGTCATTTTCGGATCCCGGCAATCAGAGAACCGACCTGGATTTCCTCGAGGAACGAGACATCGCAATTGGCCCGCGGATTATAAGAATTCCCTTGCTCGCTATTATAACCAACGGGTTCGGGAGGTCACTTTCCAACCGGGAGATCTCGTCTTGCAGAAGAATTCGGTTAGCCGGGCTCAAGGACAAGGAAAGCTAGATGCCAAATGGGAAGGTGCACGGTAATAGAAGCGATCCGCATGGTATCGCACCTAGCTTACCGAGACGGATCTCTACCTCAGATTTACATTTTTGAACCTTAAAAGGTTCTATGTATGAATGTTACCTTTATTTTTGCTAATCAGCCACTTGGCTTGGGTAGTTTATGCTCTGTTTTTATACTTCCCATTATCTTTCTTTGTCTACTCGGGTAGTTTATACTTTAGTTTTTATTTCCAAAGCTGTACGTATGGCAAATAAAAGTTCGGGGGCATAGGACCCCCCAATGCAACTGCTACGGGAAAGAGTAAGCAAGAACTCGGAAAAGAACTCGTCGGAATATATTGTAAAAAGAACTCGGGCATTACACTTGTCTGAAAACAAAATACAAAAAACAAACAAATGACAAACAGCAATGTAAATAATACAAGTCTTGAGGGTCGAGGAATAGCCTAATCGTCTATGGTCTGAACCTCGGCCTCGGCCCCCTGAGTTCCCTCGGCACCTTGTGCCCCTGGAATGGTTTGTTGCTCAGATGTGGTCGCACTGCTCCCTGGGCCCTGTCCTCCAGCCTCCCTCGGCCTCCATGGCCTCATTCTCAGCCCGCCTTCTGGCATAGAAGGCCTCGGTCAAGGAGACGAGGTTCTCGCCAGCCTTGAACCCCTGGAGGCAGGCCTCGTTCAGCTCCTCGATGTCGGAGTCATAGGCATCCTCCGTGTTCGCCTCGCCGGGTGGAGGGCCTTGGCCTTCTGAAGGCCCCTGGTGTACCCGAGCAGTTCGGACGACAACTCGATAATGTTGTCGGAGAACTCCCGTGACTCCCAGCCTGCCATCCCAAGGCCACCCTGCTCATAGCTTGGACCTCAGCCTCTTCTCGGCCTCCCGAAGACCAGTCTCTAGGGACTCGATCTTCACGGCCAGGTCCTTGGCGTTTTGCTCGGCCACCTTCCGAGCTTGCTCGGCCTTGATTGCCCTGTCCTCGGCCTGTTTCTTCTCCCTCACCAACCCCGGCCTTCTCGGTAGTAGGCCGTATACCGGTCGATGAGGTCCCAACAAAGGCGGCCCTGCACTGTAAAAAAGGAAGAGTTCAGGAGAAAGGGTAGAAAATAATTAAGGATGGAAGCCGAGAGGGATTGCTACCTACCGCGCCCTTGCTAGTCAGATAATTCTCGATCAGTCTCTCGGGGGGAAGCTCTCGGCAGAACTCCCGGTCCCTGGGCAACACGGCTCCTAGGGTCAACTCCGTCAGATTGGGGTCCATCACCGGTCGTTCGACCACCGCCACCCGTAAGTGATCGGAGGCAGTGGTGGGCCCCAGTGGATGAGAGCGGGGCCACATTATACCCCTCCCACACGGAGGGAGCTTCGGTGATAGTACCCCTCGGGGGCACCATCAGACCTTTACCTCGCCCCGGAACGGGGGCCCCGACCCCCAAGTGCTGAGGTCGGGCCACCAGAGCCCCTGCTTGACCTCCGCCCCGAGGAGGGCGAGGGGCAGGCACAGCAATGGTGACTCCCGAGGTGACCATTGCGGTCATGGGTCGCCGCCAGACTGACCACCACTTTGGCCTGGCTGGAGGTCCCTTCTCCGGCTCTTTTCTTCTTCTTAACTCCTCCTCCCTTGGTCGTCACGAGGTCAGACATAGAACTCACTGCAGGTGTAAAATCAGTATTAGTTAGTGAACGAGAAATGGGATTCGGATAAACAAGAAAGAAAATTACAATGTTTCTGTAGCCGACGACTGTAAAAGGGATTCTCTTTTTCCTCCTCGGTCAAGACAGCCTGACTAAGGCCGGCATCGACCAGAGGACCCTCGGGGATGTTGTAACTGTACACGACGAGCCCTGAGTCGTCGACAATACCGAACTCCTCCTCGAGAAAACCCGGGTTCAGAGCCCTCCACCAAAACCCCCGCGGGAAGTAAGAGTCCGGCACAAAAAAGAAGGTGCTCTTCCAATCGTGGATGGACGTCGGGGCATCCACTACCAAAGCTCGGATGCCGTACCGCGTCGCGAAATAATACCACCCGGGCTCGGTAGCCCTCTTCAGAACGTAGAACTTCCTAAAGAGAGTTACCGAGGGCTCCACATCCAGGTGTATGCAGAGGATCTGGAAGCCTACCAAGATCCTGATGGAGTTCGGCACCAGCTGGGTGATCCGAAATCCCCAGAACGTTAATATCCCCTTCATAAAGTCATTTAGGGGAAGTCGAAGTCCCGCTTCGACTTGGTCAAAATACAGGGCCACGTGCCCCTCAGGAGGTCGGCACGCTCGTTGTCTTGACCTAGGCCTCCTCAGATGAATCCCCCGGGGCCAACGGAACTCGGTTAGGGCTCGTGTCATCCCGGCGTCAGATATCATTGACGGGAAGTCGGGGACGGACCCGAAGTCATATTCGTCCAAATTGGCGGGCTCGGCTGGACCGGGCTCTTCATCGGCCGACTCTGCAGCACCCGAGGTCCCGACCTCCTCTTGGCTCCCCCGAAGTTCAAGCAGATCGTCGCCGCCGGGATCCCTCGACTCTCGACGCGGGCCATCTCCTGGATGCTTCGGTTCTTGGCCCCTGGCTCGCTGATGACAATTATCTCATCATCGGCGGTCTCGGCATCTTGGGCCCTTCCCTCGGACGCCCCACCGCTTTCCGTTTCTGTCCTTTCGGAACTTCCGGAAGCGGAGCTCGAACTAGAGCCTCCGTCCTCTGAAGACTGCTGAGGTCCGGTTACCGCGGCTTCGATATGCTCAGGGTTCTCAGAGGGCTCGTCGTGTACTTCGGAGATTCTCGCCATGTCTATTCAAGAAGAGAAGGGACTTACTTCTTGCAAAGGCTGCAGGAGAAAGACTCGGCAAGTCACGGTTGTCGGCAAAAGATTGCTCGGGTAGACAAAAGCTCGGGACAAAGCACGCTCAAAGTGATGGCAAAGGAGCAAATGAAGGGGAGGATCCCTATTTATAGCCAGCCATGAAGGCGGGAAAACCCACAGTTTGAATTTGAGGGAGTTAATTCCCTTCATCCACGCCACCTGCAGTCCCCTCGGTTGTCACGCCGCCGATTCCTGCGTATCCAGGGGCCATTATTGCTATCCAGACCTTCGGCCCCTCTTTCCCGGATCATGAGCTCGGGATAACCTCTTCTGTCCGAGGCCCCCTCGAGACTCGGCGGCAAGTGGAGAGGCGACCTCGGTGGCCTCGGGTCGGATCTCACGTACTTGTGGGAACTTCCTGCACCCGCACCCGATCTGCTGAGCAGGGGGTCGGCGTGTGTCCTTAGGCGCCAAAGCCATGAGGGCTCAGACCATCCCATCACAAGTGTCCCGTCAAGCATGTCTTGTCGGACGTCCCATCGCCCTAACTCCGCATCTGAGCCCTTAGAGGGTCTCCGCATACCCACGTGTCACCATCTCCGGGGTTCCTTACCACACTTCCCTTACTATAAATACCCCTTACACTGGTAAGAAAAGGTAACAGACAATTTCCCAGCTTTCTAACAATTTCCACTTCTCGAAAAGCTCCTGACTTAAGCATCGGAGTAGACCCCGGGGAGCCGAGCCCCCGACTCTCCTCTTTCTCTTCTCCCCTTTTTATCTTGCAGGACCTATTCGGCATCGGTCGATCAGGCCCTCGGCACGCAAGTCTCGGAGTGACCGATCCAGTCCGCACATTCTTGTTAAGTACATGGATTCTTGCTGATATAATTGCTTATTTACTTATGTTTCAAGAACTCCATAAACTGTTAGATTAGCTCGGCGTGTTTGCTCCCTTTTCTGATTTATTACCTTCATCTCTGTATTTTGTCTCTTTGGTTAATTTCAGACTATTCTATATCAACTGAGAGAAAATGCTCCCGTCCGTTGGAGGTCTACCTGGAAATGTGCCATTGGGAATTGTTGGTGGCTCTTGTGCTTAGCCTTGTTTTCTCCAGGAACTGTAGGTGTATGGTCAAGACAAAACACTGATAAGAGTTTAGCAAGTCATTTGATATAAAAAATAGTTTAGTGGGTGAAATAAGAATCTTGAAAAGTTTCGTAACCTATTTCGCACTTTACCCAATAGAAAAATAATACTATCCTTTTTCCAAAGTTGTTGATATCTGACGTGGGTTGATAATGACTCCAAAAACGGATGAAGTGCGAGATTCACGTGTTGAAGCAGGTGTCCTATTTCGTTTTTCCTCTTCATATTATGTAATGGCAAACCACCCAAAGAACCAATCTGGTGCTCCGATTATTTGCCAAGGAAATGGAGAAGGTGCATGTGCTCTTCAGGCATTCTTTCTGCTGCAGCCTGCTCTTGCTGTTTGTTCTTGTTTTAGCATGTCCAAACCTTGCTGTGGCTGGCTCCGTGGTTAAGTTTCTTCCAGGATTTGAAGGCCCTCTAATTCTTGTATTACTAAATATCTAATTCAATGGAAGGTATTAATAGTATTCACTTTAGGCCCTTCAAATTAGACTACTACAAAAAGGAAATTTGAAATGGAAAATGGTGAGGTAAACAGCAGATACATGAAGGATTCTCTTTAATGCTGATAGCGTTCCCATTCCCCATGAGTTTGAATTTGGTAATTGTATGGCTTTATCTGCCTGCAAATAATAGTACTTGACCTCATCTATTGTATGCTTGTCATTTGCAACCTTTTACTTTTAGCCACTTGAAATTGCTCTCAAAAGGGTGCCTACCCTGCACATTGGTAATGGCTGACAAGTTTGTTTGAAATTGATTGTCCTAGTTAGTTTGAAATTCCTCTTTGCTAGATGGACTACTGCAATTGCCTTGTCCTCCTTTAGTGAAGTACCTCTTGACCATTTGTTTGGAAATATATGACTGATGACCTTTGGATCAGTAGAAGAATTTGCAGAATGGAAATAGCAGAGCACTCATTTTAGGATTCTCTTCCGTTGCCTAATTTTCTTTCTTTCTGCAGGAGCTTTTAGAACTCAAGAAATCCCTCAAATGGTGAAGTAGATCAGCTTCGATCAGTGAGTGGCCATTTTTATTGTCTCTCAAAAGCTTTTGGTGTTTTGACCGTGTACTCATATTTGTTAAAACTTATAAATCCAGGAATTCCAACATTTGAGTAGTACTCTGTAGCAGCAACAGGAGGATGTTAGTGCCAGCTTAAAAGGCCTTGGGGTCAAATATTATGACATCCCTTGACCACGTTATAATGTCATTGCTTGCTTAATCAACTGTTACCCCAATTTGTAGTCTTGAACTGGTATTTTCTTTCTTACGTTACATGATAAACTTTAATTTTTTATGTTTTGTATTTTAAACTCTCATTTTAAATACTCATTTTCGATGCTTTAGAATTTCATTAGAAAAAAAATCTGTGTTCCAGTTTTGATCTTTACTTGATGAGGTTGTGCTTTTATCTTTGGTGGATACTGGATAGTGGTTTGTGACTGTGGCTTAGAAATTCGGAATGAACAGAATCAACTTGCAAGTTTTAATCTTTATTTTTTCACATTGATGTCAATTTTGTTGAACAAATGACCTCATTGATGTTTGAGTTGTAAATGCTTTTGACTGTAGGAATTGAATGAATCAAGGCAAGAGATGCTCAATACAGTTCAGAATTTGAAACAGGTAATGCCATATCTCACACTTCGTGTCTCTTATTGTGGTTGTGTATCTAAAAAGCTTATGCTTTAGTTTTGTTGATGTCTCCTGTTTGATGCTTTAGGACCTACAAAGTTGGAGGTCTAAGTTGGACACTTAGGTTAAGGTCTACCGTGATGTTAAGTGTCAAACTTTGCTTTTTATTGCTTCCTATCGCTTATAATTTTGTGATAGTATTTAGATGTGTTAAATGCTTCCATTGTGGATTCTAACGACATAGCAGTATTCTCAATCTGTTTGCAAATTATCTTTTGCAGGAAATCTAAAATTATCTCAAGAAGCCACCAAGTTGTTACTCTGGTGTTTGACTCAGAATACTGAATGCTATAAGCAATGGGTAAGCTGAAATCTCATCAGGTTTAGTTTTCCTTTATCAGATGCAATGTTATTGGTTAATGTCTTTCATTGTTTCTTCCATTAATCTTTTGGTCCTTCTGAAAACTAGGTCAATGCTATTTTTTGCAATCCATCTAAACAGGAAAAGATTTATGCAAATAATCTAGAAACAAGTGTAGCTATCCTCCAAAAGCTTAACCAAACATTGCCAGAGCTAGCTTCAAAGCTGGCTTCTACCGATGATTTACGTGACATTCTCAGGAGTTTTAGGCAAAAGGTAGCTATATTCCCCCCCCCCCTTATATAAGATTGCTGGTTTTGCTTGTTTCCATTGATTTAAAAGTTGTGCAGATTCATATCTAATGAAATTTAAGGTACAGGAATCCAATGCTAAGTAACTATTTTTTTCTTTATTTAAAATCAAATAATAACTTTTCACAGAATGAGAAAGCACTAAGGGGAGGAATGGATCCTACTTGTCAAGCCCTCTTGAAGGAGGCAGACCAGAATTGCAAAGTTATATTGAAGAAGATGTTCTTTGAGCAGAACCGTTGGATGATTATTAAACTCCTGGCCTTCTTTCCAATCCTTCTAGCCTTTGCTGCTACCCTTGTATACAAGGAATACTTGAGGAGATTTTGAGATTTTGGGGGTGGAACCATTTTTTATTAGGATTTTTGTGGATTGGACTAACTTTTCGTTTCAATTTTACTAGAATATTGCCAGTTATAGTCTGGGAAAAATATGCACTAATTTTGATACTTATGCACCATTAGGGCATCATTTTGCGATGTTGTAGATCAAAAGGTGCTCTCCCTTCAGGCCTTATATGTAATGTAGATAAATAAATAATTGCAGTTTTAAGAATTTTTTGCTTTGAAATCTAAATGCTAGCAGAAAACGAATATTTGCGCCTACTAGTATGATGGATGCATAGACTAAACAAATAACATGAAATTACAATAGTATTACATTTTTGAGTTTGAGTAATTATTCATAATCTTCCATCTTTGATCTTAAAGTTTTGCTTGATTTCAAATTAGTTGAAGAAAGTACAATGTCGTATCCTTTTGTTAGCAAAAGGAGCAAACAAATAGTTTAGGGTTTTTAAAGATTGTCATACAAATGGTAAAAGTAAGAGAAGTAAGTAATATTTTTAAAACTTTAGAAGTATTAAGTGATAATAAGAACTGTAGGAGAGATTTCTGATATTATTATATGTAAGCAAGGGTAAATTATATGTAATTAGAGAGTGTGGTACTGGTGGACATCTTGGAGGACATTGAACCTAGTACTGATTCATTTTTTTTTTGTTAAATTCAAAGCTATCGGTGTATATTTTTTGTTTGCAAGCCCTCAATTTAGATAAAAAAATAAAATTTTAGAAATTTTTTTTTGCACCAACCTCGAATTCGACAAACATCGCCAATCAAAAAATCTACAAGCGAACCACCCCTATAGTAAAATTATTAGCGATTTACTTAAAATTATGCGTCACTTACAATACTCTTAAATTTAAGTTGCAAAAATTCCTATATAATCTTTAAAAATATCTTTGTGCCCTGGTTTAAGGACAACATAAATGAAATTCGTATGTAATTTTATGGCAAGTTGTATATTTTTTATTTTCAACCCTGCCGGCTACACAAAAAAAGAAAACATAAAAATATGTAAATTATTTATACAAATTCTTAAATTAACTCAAAACTGTTGACAATAATGAAATGATTTATTTAGAATACTTGCAATGTATGCTTTATCCTAATACAAAAAATTAATTATATTTTGCTAAAATTCAAAAAGCCAACGACGGTTTTAGGGTTTACGAAGGTTTAGGGTTTAGGGTTTTACAGTTGTAGGGTTTTAGGGTTTAGGGTTTTACAGTTGTAGGGTTTGGGGTTTGGGGTTTAGGGTCATAAGAAGTATATAAAAATAAATCTGTGTTGGAAGGGAAAAAATATTTTATATTAATAAATCAAATTAGAATGAATAAACTTTATTGAATTGATAAAATTAGAAAACCCGATGTGTTTGAATGCCGTATGAAAAAATTTGAGTTATATTAGGAGCAAAAATTTTTTTTTTATTCCGCAAAAGTATAAAAGTTGTAATGTATACATCAAGTTTTGTTTATTCTCGTACATTAAGTTTTCGAACTTGATGTATATATATATATTATAACTTATATATTTTTAAAATACATAATACTTTTTCCCTAATACTCGAACTTTTATATTTTTTCTTTTAGAATCCCTATCAATTCCAATAATGTCTTGAAATCAATGGAGAACTCAAGGGAATCACCCATGTCGAGACTTCCAACAATATTTTTTTTTCATACTCTTAATTTCCAGTGAGCTCAGGGAGTTTTTTTTTTTATTTTTCTAATTTCTAGTGAGTTTGCATTTCAACATCTATTTTTTTCTAATGCGAGTTTCATGGAATTATTTTTTTAACTAATTTCCAGAAAGTTCGCATTTGGGAATGCGAGGAAGCTTCTTTGAGCATGTTAGAAAATTTTATAATAATTGAGACAATTTATGATTTTTATGGAACAGAAACCAACAAGGAAGCCACAGAAAGAAAAACGTACATTATTGAGTTTATCAAATTTTTATTTAAAATATACTTTAGGGAATAATTTTAAAAAAATTATAGATTCCAAGGAACTCGCATTCCTTTGAACTCGCATTCCGAGTTCAAAGAAATTATTTTTTATTTTCTAATGTACTCGCATTCATGAAATGCAAATTCCTTCGAACTCGCATTTCATAAATGTGAGTTCCTAAGTAATTAACTTTTTTTTTAACTTCTATTTTCCAGTGAGCTCGCATTTGCTGAATGCGAGTTCACTAGAACTCGCATTTTGCAAATGCGAACATCACTGGACAGAACTTTGCAGCCAAATCACCCTATTTGCAGAAAAATTTTGAAAACCATCACATTTTTTGAAATTTCTCTGTGTTTAGATCAATAATATATAGCCATTTATGAGGTCCAATACATAACTCATGATTATTTTGAGATTCAGCATCTTTTTGTTTCTTTACTTAACTCATGATTATTTGAAGACTCAGCATCCTTTTGTTTCTTTGCTTCTTTTTTTTTTTCCCCCCTTCGTAGAAGATCAATAGAAAATGATGTTGCATGCATCTAGATCTCTCAAAATATACATTGACAGTGCAGAAAAGATTAATCTAATTATAAATTAATAAACAGATTAGGGAAGCTATAATTTCAAATTACATTGTACCTAAACTGCCAATTGTAATTGAAACAACTGACTGTGAATGCAATGAAAATCTCAACTTAAATAAGCAATGAGCTTTCAGAACAAAATGTTAACCGATATTGCTGTGTACGTTTGGCGTACTTCTTATAAGATTTGGTGTATAATATTTAGCAGCTGAATGCTACTATAACTGGTGATAGCTACAACAATTCACAACACCTAAACAACAATTCACAACTCATCATGGGGTTTATCTTCTGAATCAGCAGAGCTTAATTCCAGATTTGTTCTCATATGCCCTTCTTATGATAGGATTGAACACAGCTTCCAACTCTGCCATCTTCTCATCATAATCTACCTTCTCTGCATTCTGATTTTCATCCAACCATTCAAGTGCATCCTTCAATGCTGTCTCAATGCTCTCTTTGTCATCAGAATCAATCTTGCCTGCAAGCTTATCATCATCCCTGATGGTGCTTTTCATGTTGTAAATGTAGCTCTCGAGTTTGTTTCTAGAATCAATCTTCTCCCGCACCTTCCTTATCCTGATTTGCGAACTCTTCTGCTTCCTCTATCATCCTATCGATCTCCTCCTGTGCGAGACTCCCTTTCTCGTTGCTGATGGTATTTGAGTTTGATTTCTTGGCTGCCTTGTCCATTGCAGTCACTTGTGGTATACCATTCGCGTCCACCTCAAACGTGACCTCAATTTGGGGCACTCCCCTAAAACACAACAATAAACGTTTATTTGGGAAGTTCATATCAAGCTTGCAATAAAGTCAATGATACTTTGCATCATCGTCAATTGATTTTCTTGTTGCATTGTATGAAAAGAGAAAAATTTTAACTATTCAGTTGATCTCAGAGATCATGTTACCTTGGAGCAGGTGGAATGCCAGACAGGTCGAACTTTCCTAGCTCGTGACAATCTTTTGTTAAGCTCCTACCTACAATTTTCCAGCAAGAAATTGGTTCTTAATAGTGCTAATCACAGAGCAAATTAAAGATCTCTTCCTATTAATTACTCAATATAGTTATCTATAGTTTGCCATACCCTGATTGAGACGGTGGTTTGCTGATCTGGATAAGTTGTGAAGATCTGAGACTTCTTGGTTGGAATACCACTGTTTCTTGGAATCAATTTTTGACCCACCTTCTGTCTCATTCCCCAGACTCAAGGGAGAAACATCAATGACAAGCACATCTACAGAAAACAAAATACGAAACCAAATGGATGTCATATTCAGTTTCATTCCCCAAATTAAACCTATTAAAGTTGAAAAATGGTTCTTTAAACAGAGAGCTCTATATAAAACACTTACCTTTAGTTTCCTCACCACCATGACCACCGAGGATTGCGCCCTGAACTGCAGCCCCATGAGCTACAGCCTCATCTGGATTGACACCCTTGCTTGGTTCTTTCCCATCAAAGAAATCCTTCAACAGTTGTTGCACCTTAGGAATCCGAGTGCTTCCTCCAACCAACACAATTTCATCAATGTTAGTCTTCTCCAAGCCTGCATCCTTCAGGGCTTGCTTCACTGGCGCCATGGTCTTTTTAAATAAATCCATGTTCAGTTCTTCAAATCTTGCCCTGGTTAGTGGCTCGGAGAAGTCAATTCCATCAAAGAGTGACTCAATCTCAACGTGCACTAGGTGCTGGTTACTCAAGGCTCTCTTAGCTCTCTCACATTCCTTTCTGAGCTTCCCAAGAGCCGTCTTATCATTGCTGATATCTTTGTTGTATTTCTTCTTAATCAACTTCACAAAATAGTCCATGACTCTCTGATCAAAATCTTCTCCACCTAGGTGAGTGTTGCCGTTGGTGGAAAGAACCTCAAAAACACCTCCATCAAGAGCTAATATGCTAACATCAAAAGTACCACCACCAAGATCAAAAACTAGGATATTCCTTTCTTTTCCTTGCTTATCAAGTCCATGAGCAATTGCAGTTGCTGTTGGCTCATTAATAATCCGAACAACATTTAGCCCTGCAATTGTTCCTGCATCTTTTGTAGCCTGCCTTTGTGCATCATTGAAATAAGCTGCAAAACACAAAATGCCCAGTGAACTGTAATCAGATTAAAAAACCATCTTTAACTGTTCTTGTTTATACTGATCTTTTGATTCTTGTCGACTAAAACAGGCAAAATTCGAAGTGACATGAAATTGATAATGTACCTGGAACAGTAACAACTGCATTCTTTACTTCTTTTCCCAAATAAGATTCAGCTGTTTGCTTCATCCTTTGCAGCACCATGGCACTGACTTCCTCAGGACTTAACAACTTCATCTCACCATTTTTCATCTTAACATCAATATATGGCTTCCGATCCCATCTTTGTTAACAACCTTATAAGGCAACAGTTTCATATATCGTTGAACCTCAGGATCATCGAACTTTCGTCCGATAAACCTCTTAACATCAAAGACAGTGGATTCAGGGTTAAGGGCTGCCTGGATTAATGCAGCCTCTCCAATCAACCTCTCAGTATCAGTGAATGCAACCCATGATGGGGTGATTCTGTTTCCTTGGTCGTTTGCTATGATCTCAACGTTCCCGTTGCGATACACCCCAACACAAGAATATGTAGTCCCAAGATCAATGCCTATCACTGTCCCAAGATTTTGCTTTTGAGTACCCTCTGCAGCTAATGCTACCCCTGCCAAGAATTCTTCAAAATTTTCCAAAATAAATAAATAAATTAGAGACTTCACATCCACTTTTACAAATTTAAGTAACACAAA
Source organism: Gardenia jasminoides (assembly GCA_013103745.1). Lineage (NCBI taxonomy): Eukaryota > Viridiplantae > Streptophyta > Magnoliopsida > Gentianales > Rubiaceae > Gardenia > Gardenia jasminoides. The sequence continues at coordinate 28,845,074 of CM023101.1, read as the reverse complement.
CTATGCAACTATTGATGTTGCTTTTCTGGACAGTAATGAATATTATAAATATCATTAAGTAAAAACTCAAATAATTCAAAAAATTCGTAAGGACATTAATCTTTTTAGTCTTTATGGTTTGCACAGCAATGACAATGACATGGGTGAATATTACCAATAAAACAACAAACACGTTAATATTCTTTTTTCAGATAGGAGAAATTTGTTCCAGATTAGCACAAGGCAATTGGATTATGAGATTGTTACTTGTTGCACTACTGATCTTTTTTCTCTTTCGAAGCGCAATTCATGAAATAATTTGCTTTTCTTTCTTTCGAAGAATATTTCGTAAAATTATTCGTTTTAACTATCTATGATTATATGAAAATACACATGCAAAAAAAAAAAGAAAGAAATATCTATTATTCAAAAGTTGAATAAAGTCGTGCGAATCACATAATTCAACAATTTTATATTAACATCTGATGGGAAAGTTTGTTTAGAAAAGAAAAAAGTAAGAATCATGCTAATGTTCGTTGCCACGCTCAGGTCTGGAGATTGCTCAAATCAGAATTTAGTTGTAAACTATTCAATTTCTAGTTGTAGATTTCCGAAACTAATAATTAGCCAAACTAAGAAAAAGAAAGAAAGGAAAAGTTATCTTAGTTAATCATTAAAACAAAAAACTCAGACGACCAACAAGATAATAGAACTATACTAACCAATTGACGAAGTTTATTAATAATCATTGCAACTAAGTTTTACTCACATAATAATAAACATGGCTGTTAGAACCGCCCAAAAAAAAAAAAAAATCTGAGGATGCCTCGTAAGAAATACTAATTACAATTAAGGTTTATTTACATAATAACAAGCAGCCATGTTTGAACGAACCAAAAAAAAGGATGAAGAAGAAAACTCTTGTGGATTAATACCTGAAACGAATAGAAGAAGGAGTCAGAAAGCTTTATTCTTCACGGAAGAAGAATAAGCCATTGTTGTCAATATTTTTGTGAAAGAAAATGTCAAGAATGATAAACTAATAATAATTATAAAGTATGGTTATTTGAAGATTGAATACATGATAAGCTTTTGCGGGCTGGTTGTATGTAAATTTATAGACTTGCATGGTGAAAAAAGTGAGATTTTGAATTGGTTGGTGTGATGTGTTTTTAAAAAATGAAGCAATTTGATTGGTTGAAACACTTTGCACAACGTCACTTTTGTGAAACTTTGGAAGGAAGGGATTACATTTCTTTTCCCATTATAACTGGGTTAATATTGCTTATTTTATTTTACTCTTTTCTTCTTTGAGTAAGGTTGGGTTTATTCTTCATATCAAAAAGGAAGGATTGAAAGATGGATGAAAAAAATGGGTTTCCGATTCACCTTAAAAAGAATGTTTAAGAAAATTTCTTCCTAATAGTTAATCTTATTATGTATTCTTAAAATATAGTAGCATAGTAGATATAACAAAACGTTACTTGACAAAATTCTAAGTGCAGTTAAAATTGTTTCTAAGATGAAGCTTAGTTTTGGTTTTCTGATCATCTAAAAGATAAAAATTCACAACTGATGGATTTCTGATAGTTTCACGTAATAGAATGCATAATTAACCTTTCTTCTGTATGAAAATTAAAAACTTGTTAATACGTTGTAAGAAAATGTTAGTCCAGATAGAAAATATGATTTCTTTCTTCACCGTCTTTTCTATTTTTTCACTTGAATAGTTACGAAAAAAAATCAATATACAAAGAAATCAAAACCTGGAACGAATACAGCAATTTCGGATTATTGCCACTTTAAATGGAGATAACAAACCTCTCTTTGCAAAATAGTGTGTAATGGAATGTAATAAATGTGATGCCGTCCAAGAGTAGAGTTTTGGCCGCTGGACAAATCTCTCTGCTGTTTTCTTTTTGATTGTTGATATCGTAGAAATTTGATTTCAAAGGCTATAATAGTCAAGTAGCCTCGAATTCTTTTGTGTACCTTATGTGAAAATAAAAAGAAATAGGTAACCAAGTAATAAAAAATTATTTACACTAAATCTTTCTTGATTTTTTTTCACCTCTCTAGAGTTGTTAATATTTAATAATCAACAAACTCACTCAACTTGAATGTGAAACTTTATCCTTGGATCCTAGTCCAACTCTTTTTTGCCACTAAACCAAAATTTGAAGGTGCATCATCTTTTGCACTCAAAGGACAAGACTCTTTCTTTGATATATGGAAGGGCAATGCAATTCGAAAAAATTAAGTGCCTGTGGTTGAAGGGGGTAACAGCTTTTCTAAACACTAGAAAAAAGCACGTGCGATGCACGTATATAATCAGCAAAAATTATTTCGCAAAACCAAACTAATATATTTCATTATTAGTTGTCATCACAAGAACAACTATTATTAATGTTACAAATACCTTATATAGCTGATTTCAATTTTTAACCAAATGTAGTTTTTTATTTGTGTTGTTTTGGTCAGAATTTGTGATTAAAGTTACGATATAATCAAACTAATATATTTCATTATTAGTTGTCATCACAAGAACAACTATTATTAGTGTTACAAATACCTTATATAGCTGATTTCAATTTTTAACCAAATGTAATTTTTTTATTTGTGTTGTTTTGGTTAGAATTTGTGATTAAAGTTACGATATAACAAAAGTAAAAACTTCAAATTTTCCTCTCACAAATACAATTACAAATTATATTACCATTTTTTTTGGTAGAAAATCACTAATCAAACTTTTAATAATATTCATTTAGATATTTAAATATGGAATTATTACATATTTTCATGAAGCATTTTGCTCCTATTTTTAATTGCCTATTTCAAAAGGACATTTATTTCGTATCTATTACCCCCATAATTTATTTGTTGGTAAGTGAAAATTTTTGCTTGATCTATAGTTCCAGATCAATGAAAATAATGAGCTTGAAGAAATAAACCTCTTGGTACTTTTTAAATCCTAAATAAGTAGAATGATATTAAGTGCAAACTTTAGGAGATATAGGCTTGCAATTTAGATAAGACAAGAATAATAATATATCTCCAACTAAAAGCACTAAAAAAAAATTCTAAACCAAAAGCTATTGGCAAATGGATTCCATGTAGAATTAATTGAAAATAAGCTATTTTAAGTGTCATTTACATGGCGGGAGTATTTTTTTTTTTTTTTTGGTTATTATACTTTGTCATTGTAAGCCATCCAGTTTGAGCTTTATGAACATATCCATATGTTTGAATTTCAAATTCTTTTCTACCTTTTTCTCTTAATTCCCAATGAAATATGTGAAATCTCTCATATAGCAATTTTTTTTTTCCGTTTGTGGTATATATTAGCATTTTTAACATACTAACAGAACAACTTAACTATTTTTGCATTATAAAGTTTTTTTTGTGATAGAAATTATTCATTAGTTTTGTTCCTGTCTGAATATCACACCCTTGTTACTTTGATATCTCAAGTTGACTCTCAAGGAATTAAGGAATTATGGATAAACAAATCAAAGAAACGTGTCAAACTATTTGATGAATAGAAAAATAGAACTTTAAAACTGTAATTAATAAAGAAGAATTATGGACAAGGCCAACTCAAAGAGACATGTCAAACTATTTGGTGAATAGAAAAGCTATGTTTTCAGACTTGGATCAGGAATTGAATCGGCCGAACTCAGGGGTCAAGGGTCGATGGGTTCGACTGATGGTCGAACCGGATGATGTCATAAATATGTCATAAATATATATTAATAATATATAATCAAAATAGTATATAAAAAAATTCCCTTAAAAAATATTATATAAAAATTCCCTCAAATTGGTAGTTTTCAACTTTATATATATAAAAATTTTTCTTAAATTGGTGATTTATGACTTTATATACAAATTTGAGAATTTTATATTTAATCACAAAATTGACTTAAAGAATATATAATATATATAAATAGGTAGAAATGTAATTTAAAAAATGTATTGGATTAATTTTACACTTTATTAAAATAATGAGAGGTTAAAGCATATTTACTAAAACTTAAAAAGTGAGTTTGAAAGGATATGATGGGTTAAAGGTAATTAAAAAAAAAAAAAAGACTTGTCAAATAGTCAAATCCAGTCAACCGGTTCATCTGGTCAAACTCGGGTTTTGACAGGCTTTGACCGGGTTTTGAATTTTCGGTTTTTAAGGATGACTCGGATCAGATGCCTGACCTGTTCCCGATTCAACCAGTCGGACCGACCAGTCCAGTCCGAGTTTAAAAACATAGTAAAAAAGTAGAACTATTTGGATGTGAGAAGAAAGTGTAATCGAGAATATATTATTACTAATAGGAAAAGACCATAATTATCTTAAACATATCACTTTGATTAGATTATTGATGGGATAATATTAGAAGTCGAGTAGGATGTTACAGTAGAATAATAATCATATTCATTGGCAATAATAGTCCCTTAGCTAAAAGGTAGTGTGTGATTTATTTAAGAATAATCTAGATAGATTAAAAAAGTAAGAAACACTTTAAAAAAATCATCCAACACACTTTTATATAGAGTAGAGTAGTAGTAGCAGATTCATAGATCTTGAGAAAAAAAAATTTTCAAACATTAAATAGCTCATTCTCAGGTCTCGAAGAAATATTTTCGGAACATTGATAATAGCAGATTCCAATGTTTGAACAATTACATCTACTCATATGAGAACAATTTTCTTTAACTTCTACATGTCTTGCGGAGCGGCTAAACCAAAATAGAGAAACTTGAACATAGCACCTTTGATGTCGTTTATCATCTCAAATGTTATTTCAAAACATTAGGGATTTCATTCTTTGACGAAACATACATGTTAGTAGTAATATCAAACCACACATGGGTGGACCATTTACTGCATACAATCCAATGCAAATTATGGCTAGTACTTTGTTACTTACTAATTACATGGTTTGATTTAGACGACCACGAAATCTATAGTTCTTTAAAATGTTATAATAGTGGGGAAAAAAAATACTTTGAAAGGAATATTTGTGGATTGGAAATGCCTACGAGAAATCTCAAAACAAATTGAAAGAAACAAAAAGAAATACTAGTGCACTGTGAAGTGGAAACTTAAACAATAACGTAATTATTCCGAGAGAATCATCGATCCTTATCTTAATGGTAGCGGCATAAAGGTTCATATCATTGAATTTCTATTTGTTTCACTTTGATGTAATTCTGCCTCATCTCAGAATTATCCCATGCAACTATCCCAAATTCTTGCTACAACATCCATCCTCTTTATGAAACGAGACAAATGGAGATAGTGACAGGTGTAAGTTATCGTGAGTTCACAATAGACTAATTCTCCGTTTGATTCTATTCCTTAACCACGAAATGCAGTTCTAGATGACAATGAAAAACAATAATTGAAGATTTAGATGGTGTTTGGATAGTGGATTATTTGAAATAATTTTATGAAAAAAATATTGGTAACACTTTTTTAATGTAATGCATGTGAGATAAAAAGATAATTAGAAATTATGTCGATGATGCAAGTTAAAAATTTTGGACAAATAATATCAATCCAAAGGTAAATTTGTTAGTCAAGCATCACATTACATTACATTTATGGACGCTACATCTTAGGTACTTTCTTAGGGCAGACGGTTGATTCCTGGTCTAAATCATATCAATGGGCACAGTGGGAATCTAATAGCAGGAAGCACAACAATGTACAAGGTAATATACACTTCCAAAGGAAAGCATATGCAGATGTGGTGGTGAAGCTTGAAAATGCAGCTCCCAAAACCATATTATTATGGATCTAAAGGTGGATACTGAGATCATCCAAGTTAGCAGACCCTCGGATCCATAACCCATGCTCATTTGCAAGATGCAATAGGCATATGAAACACAAATGAGGTGAGATGTCTCGAACAGATGATGCTGCTCTGCAGTCACTTGGAAACTCTACTAAAACTTGCTTAAAAGATATTTTGTGGTCTTCTGTCTTTTCCTGTTTGCATTTATAAAAAGCAGAAAGAGAACATAAGACAACGTGATAAAAAGTCCTCAGCCTATGACCATATTAACTGTTTAGTGGAAAGCTTGGTGAATGAGGATAATATGACAATTGAGCAGCATGAATATTGCACGTTGTTGGAGCAGGCAACTAGCTATTTGCAATAATGGTTAATATTCGTTGAGTTGATTATCTTAGTCAAAATTGTGTTGGCCAAATATTGAATAGTCGTCTACGGTATTAAAGTATGCTAAATTGAGCTCTAGAACTTCCACATAGACAACTGTACAGAATATGTATTAAAGACAAAGTACCCTGATTTAAGGAAAATATTAAGTTACCTGCACTGCTGCCGGACATTTTTCTCTTATATGGTCCCACAGGGTTTCCTTGAGTGCCTGAACGTCAACTTGTTTTGATGTTTTGTCATACTGCACTTCGATCTTGTTGACCTGTTAGTATACACAAGCTCATGTGTTAACAAAGTTTAACCTTACGAAACAGGCTAACCCTACTTGGTACGTTAATTTTGCAACTACAACTAGATTAAAACTAGAGAAAAGGAAAAAAAAAAAAAAGTGTGGGAGTGCATTGTTTAAATTGGAAGTATTTTAAAAAGTTAATGGAGGAAAACAAACTTATATCGTATAAAAGTTGACCAGGCTCTTTATTCACAATGCAAGGACTAATGCAGTTAAGCTTCCTGTCAATCAAGTAACATGGATAGATAGTGCCTGACATTTCCTTTCTCAAGCTTCTAAGGAGCCATAAAGCAGCCCCAGGGAGGGGGGTGGACCGCTGCATTTAGACATTATCATTCAATTTTCTCAAGCATATTAAAGAAGGACCACTATAACCAGGAAAGCCCAACAAGTAGATCTCATTACTTTCTCAAGGATCAGCTCAAAAGTAATGTAAAAAATGTTTTCTAGTGTTTCTATTTCTTTGGGTTGGCTACCATCAATACGATTGATAACAGGAATATCTTCTGCAATATAAGTTGCTGACCAATTAGGAAGACTCTTTGGCTAGAGACATTTGATTCTAAATGTCAAAAGCATCATCTAGGCAAAATCAGTTTCGTGAATTAAAACATTATCCACTAATAAAATGCTGTACAACTCTGAGCTTCATTGCCTGTCCTGTGATCTGTCTTAATATTAAGCAGCACTACTGCAACAATATGAAAAATATCCTCTATAGAAACCCTTTTTGTTAAACCAAAAAATATATATATATATACCTGATTTTAAATGTAGATAAAGATAGGCATAATGAAGGCATGCAGTATACAAGACATTCAACGCGAATTCATGCTCAGACCAAGAAAAATTCAGTAAGAGCTCAATATGACTAGATGCTGGAGAAACAAGACTAAACACAAAAATTTTGCCTCTTGCCATTGATATCCTTCATGTGGGCCTTCAGAAAATAAATTTTCATATCTACATATCAGATCTAACAGATGCCTCAGGAATGAAATTGTGTTGGGGGAATAAGAAAAATTATGAACTTCGCAAAATTTAAAATTCTAGAGTTCATAAGGTTGCACATGAGCAATGTATTAAAATTATGGTTGGATTGCAGGTCTGCTTATACATTGATTATTTGCATAAGACATCAAAGCCATAACAAAAACAGACTAAAGCTCCATAGCCTAGATAGGTTCTCATTACTTTGACGAAGAATCATGAAGAATCTTCTAAAGGAAAAGAGTACATATTTCATTTTCAACCCAAAATACAATCTCATTAATGGGAGATAATTCCTCTATGCATATGAGAGGAGCTCAAATTTTGTAAGGTGCTTCCTTCTAAGATTGTTGATACAGTTTAATTGATGAACTCCTTTAGAAATACAACATTGTTAGGTTACCATTTTGTAGACAAATACTGCTTTAAGGTACTTCCTTACAAGCCAGTTTATGATACATTGGTGATAATTGCAATATGTTAGGGTTCAGGTAAGCAGTTACAGCAAACTAATACTACAACAAAAGAAGGAGAATTCTCTAGGATCAAGAATTAATAAACATCAAAGAACTGAGGAGACCACAGAATTCAGTCACTTTTGCACTTGACCTGTTCCAATTGATCAGACAATTAAACAGGATACGAAAATTAAGTTACATGCATCCAAAAGCTTTTTCCTATTAGGCTTGTCCATGTCCTTCTTTAATCACTACAATCTGGCAACTACCAAAGGTCAACAATCATTAATTACTTAGAGTCAAGACTTTTATTCTGTGGTGTTAAAATCAGGAGCATTTGTGTCTAACACAGCATTGATGTAGTAAATCATGCTTAAACTACATCCTTGATTCAAAGTAGCCAATAATTAATAAGACAATGAGAGTAGCATGTACTAAATAAATCCAGAAGTATACAGTTTTGAGAGTAATAGTTGACAACTCAATTTTAAGTGTCTCAGTTTTGAACTTTAATTCTAGTATTTAGGATTGAAATGACAAAAAACCAACCTGCCGAGGCTGAGAGACAAGGTTACTTAAGTCTTCGACATCACCATAAGCACTTTCATGATCTGATAAGCCATCAAACCCATTTTGATCATTCCATGATGGCATTGCTCCATAATCATCTTCTTGTGGACTTGATTCATCTGAATATACAACTAGATTTAATCATCAAAAAGCAGAAATTTATTTGTATGTGAATGAAACTGGTAATGTCAGCCCACATTATTCTAAATACAACATATTCTGAAGACATACAATATAGATTAGCTACAAAGGAAACCAAGTTTGGAGTGACTCACTTTACTACTAATTCTACAACCCAAAAAATGAGGCGTTGAAGTGAAATAAAATCTAAATAAGAGTGTACTTTTACTTGAAAAAGTTCCATTTCTCAAATTAAGCAACATGTTTATAACTCATTTGAACATTATAGAATTAGTTATTCAATTTGACATACAATATGTGTAGCCAATTCCATTACTTGAACCAACAATTAAACAAACATTGGCTTTGATAATTATGTGAAATTTGCAATACAAATCTACAGTATTCCATAAGTTTATCCCAGGCTGAGTCATATCCCATATATATGAAATTGGTCTGAACTTACAGGGTATTAACCTTAAAGCATTCAGAATCATAAAATCTCCCCTGAATTCATTTGAGGGTGATTTTCATTCTCAAATAACCCAACGACTTTCATATCAAGACTCAATTAGATTACTTGTCCTTTGTCTATTTCTTTCCCATGAAACTGCCATGAATATTGTACCATTCTTTCTCCATTGTGACATGATTTTAAAGAGATTGGAAACAGATGCGTACATATTGTTGAACCCAACAAGTGAAATGGTCAATAAAATCCATTTGTTTATCATAGCTTTGCAGTTATATGACAGATGTTAGTAGCACTGACACCATATTTGCAAAAGAAGAATGGTGCAGTCAGTTGTTGCTACAGAAGACGGACTGCAATGCTTGTTACAGTTAATTAAGTATGTCTTCTCTGGTGAACCTGAACAAAATCGACAAAAGGATAAAGCTTACCAGGAACTTTCCTTCTTCTCCTCCCAAGGCACTACAATAAGAAAAAATCAACAGATGAAATAGATTATCTTAAAAGAGGAATATGCTACACAGTTCACATTTATGAGTGATTGTACCATAACATTGGGTAAAAGAAACAACTTCACAAGATCCTCTGGTTGATAATGGCAATCTTCTGGAAGTCTAGTAGTACAAGGTACCCTATTTGCAGGCAGTAGAAGTGACTTTGGATTCTTTGGGGGAGCAAAGACATTGGACATATCAGCATCCAAGGCTTTAGTAAAATCAATATCAGATTCAATTTTTCTACTCTTTGATTTTTTGGCCTTTACTGGTGATGCATCATCTTTATTCTCTGGAATTTCTGCACCATTAAAAAAGTGAAAATTGGATTGATCATAACACCAGTAATGATAATAACAACAGAACAAGATTAACAAGACTAACACATGTACCTTTTGGCTTCCGATACTTCCAATGATCTGGACCAGCCCAGGCATTTTGCCTTGATGAAAGTTCCAAACTTAAAAACAAATAGTCATCAACTTTCTCAAATCTGTCATCTACATCATATTCACTGAAGACACATGGTTCACTACCCTGCAAAAGTTAACAAAATCATTTCTGAAAAACCTGTCCACATTAATCATGATTGGCAAAGATAGATAGCTTGCAGCCAAGAATATTGTGTACCCCATGTTGGCTTGGCAAAATCTGATCCCCATCATAGGTTCTTTCATCCACCAAACTTGTTTGTTCATCCTGATCCAAGCCCCAAGGGGCACAATTTTCATATGTATCATTATCAAACTCAAAGCTATCCTCAGCTCCATTAGCTTGTCCTGGTGATTTTTCTATAGAAGGACATGGTTCACATGTTGGTCTTCGATTATCCTCATCAAAAAGGTTAACAATATCCTTAAGACTGGGTGAAATCTCCTCCTTCTCTGGCATGTTAAGCACCATCTGCTCTATGGTATCTGTATATAAAATTTAAGCATTTACAGAAATGTTATGCTGTCCCATGCAACTGAGCAGAACTCAGAATCAGGACAGATTGCAAAAGAACACACCTCTCATGAAAGTTATATCAATTGTTTCACATCTGTCACGCTCAATTGCAGGCAATGTGCACTTTCCAGGTAACTCTAGTGAGTCAAAAAGGACCTGGCAGTTACCATACACTCCAAGATTGTTCAACAGAAGACCCTTTGCTCCACCTTCGTCAAATTGTGCTGAGGTCTGATGATATAGAGGATCCACAGCAAAGGCCACTAAAGAGCAAGCACATTCAATCATGTTTATCCAGAATTAATATCCACAGAATACTAGGAAGGATCCAGACTCACCATCAAACTTTTTAACATTTAGTGCCTCAAATGATGACTCAAGCGTCGACAAAGGTGACAGCTGCAGTTATTCACTTCGCAATTTCAGATACTAGAATTCACAACTTACTAGTAAAAAACTTATACTAGAGAAAGACATAAACCTTTTTCTCTTGGTCTTTCTTTGAATGACCTTCCTCATGACTATTGTCAATGACATCTTCTGAAGTGTTGTCTGCGATAGAAAACCAAACTCTAAGGAACTAACAGATGAGAGAAATAAACCAGCTCATGCTACAGGTTGATATTATAAGCTAAACTAGAAAGGTCACTAAATTGAGGACCAGAATGATACTATGCAAAAGTGCTTGCTTCATGTATTAAGCACCTTTTACTCGATGCAAGGCACCTTAATGAAGATTGGAAGTAACAAAGCTTAGTATGAGCATGCTTTGTAAATTTTTTTTCTTTTTTCTACTTTACTAACTATTTCTACATTTGATCTATTTTAGCTTTTGTCATGTCATGTTGATTGGTTAGTTGCACGGTCAGTTTGTTGGGTCAGAAGCATGGGATAACTGCACACAATTTGATCAAGACAAACTACTCTCTATGCTTCTCATAGTATCCTAAATCCTTTCCTTCTTCAGCCATTTTCCAACACAGCACCCCTACTGCCACTAAAACTCCTTTTCTATCATGTTATTCCGATCTTCTTTGTAAGTGGTATGTAATGAATTATGCTAAAGTAGAAAAGCTCTTTGCTGAACTTTCCAAAATATTGAAATAGCCAGGGTTTCCAAAATGAAATGCACCTAGATATAAATAACACATTGAATTAAAAGTGAATCTAAAATCAACCTAAACATGTATGAGTTATGATTTGTTATTTTGTTATCTAAGATAATTACTTATGTTATCCTTGTATATGCAATCTATATTAGCATGAGCTTAACTTCAATAAAGCAAGTGCTTCACTTTTGAGATAAAAGCCCCAGGAGGCCTTGCTCTCTGCTCATTTGAATACCAGGAGTAGGAGACATGAGAGCTAAATTTGCCAATAGAGAAAGGACATTCCATGATTAATTAGATAAGAACAAAGCAAAGGCATGGCTAACAGACTTAGTTCCACACACAACCATTTGACATGATGACAAGATACAGCTCAAGATAGCCTTTCCACCAAAACTTTCACTTAGTTACCAAATTCAGTTTCTTCTTTCTATTCGTAGATGACTAAGTTCAATTGTCAACCACAAACAGGATTCAACTTATAGTCAACAAAAGCTGAGTAAGAAAATGAGAAGGGCAAAATAGTTAATTTTGCAAATAAAGAGAGAAATATCAGATTATGGTGAAATTTCAGAAGTTTTCATTTTGATCGAGTAATTCTAGATTAAAGAAATAAAGACGAAATAGCAACCCTTTGGCCTTTTTCAAGGAATCCTTTTATATTGATGCCAAATTTACAGCATTAAATGAAGACTGTAGCATTAAATGAAGAATTGACATTGATTTACAAAAGTAGAACCTGTATGTTATTTCTTGCTTCAGTTTTTCAACCATCAACCTGATACCATTTTATATCATATACTATTTTAATCTTTTAAGTTTACTTTGGTTGGTCTTCCTATGTGACAAAAAGTTAGAGAACCGTTGCAACTAGAAGGCATGGGGTCAAAGGATGTATTTGTCTTCTGAAATAGTATGCACAGAGAAAGTAAACACCTAGCTGTAAAAGAGAATAAATGCCTTACCTTTCTCATTTTCTTGACCAACTCGATTAATTCCTCCAAGTACCTTATATGCCTCTGAATGCACAGAATCCACCCTCATTGAGTAAATCTTAACTCCAGCTTCAAGTGTACAACTTGCCTAGAATAGAAACAAAAGCTATAACACTAGAAAAAAAAAAAAAAACTATAGATGTGCTCATGCATTTAGTGCTAATAGTACTGGCTTCTAATGTAAAATCAAGGGCTTCATATGCTAAAGGTTGATGCTTTTAGGTGTCATATAAGAGCAAAAAGGAACATTTTAGCTTTAGTTTCATTTCCATTTATGTGGAAAAACATCATTTGGAACAGCTGTTTATCAGAGAAAAGAATGAGAGCCACACAAAAAGTATGAAACTTAGCATCAAGTGTTTATTTGATATAAAGAAGCAGCAAATACTCTCATACACAGACACTGACAGACCCAAATAATACTAGAGTTGGCAGCAAATTAACTACAGTCACTAATAACATAATCTCTCTTTCTCTGAGGATTTTAGCTTTTCATTATGCTAAAGTTTTCTTTGACATGTTGCTTCAGTCCTACGCCTTCAGATGATTTTAACCTGAAAAAAACCTATTCACACAGAAGCACCTCCTAAAATCTTCTTCATATCAGCTTTTGCATTTCAAATTTTTGAAGACAAGATCATTCTCCATTCATCAAATAATATTTACAGGAATGTCCATTTCTAATCAGCCAGTAAAGCTAAAGGAAATCACTAACTCTTTGTGTCATTTTCCTTATCCGCCCCCCCCCCCCCCCCAAAAAAAAAAAGCAGAACTTTCTCTGTCTCTCTGTGAACAAACTCGATGAAACCACATGACAGATTAAGAAAGAAAGCAACAAGATGCTGTTTAAAGGTAGAAATGGACAAGCATATTCAAAAAAAAAAAAAAAAGTTTAGGTCACTTAGCGATAAATGGTAAGGCACACAAAGGTTTAAGAAACTCATAAAGAGTCATCTGGTTGGTAGCATAGAGATGTCACTTATGAGCTTAAACTTATCTACTCTCTATAAATTTTGCTCATTAAAAATTCTTCTTCTTTTCCCAAGTTTTTCATCTCTTTGATTCTGAATTTCCATCCAATTCCTTGAAGTTTGCGATACTGAAGATGAAAATGGACTGAAAATACTTGCAAAACATTTTGCAAGAGTATTTCAAGTATGGTAAGAAGTGAATCAAAACCAACAAGTTATTCTGACAACTCTTTTACATTCTTCATATGCACACAAAATTTGAGGAAAGCAAACAGTAATTATAGGTGCAAAACAGACTCAAGGCTATTGACGGTTCACAAGGCATTCCAATACCTAAGTCAACCATGAGTTATTGAGAACAAAATCACAGTTCCGGGTGAGGAACTCTGTACTCAATTCAAGCACTGATTCTGTTTCTTTACTGGATTGCATCCACTAGAAAACTCATATTAACCAGCCATACACCAAGTCTTGTGATGTCCTACAACTGAACATAAGCAATTGACAAGCAAATGCTATGTATATACTCAATCCCACATTATTATTATAGCATTTTCAGCAAATCCTACTATTTGATGCTGTCACAAAGCTTAGTCATTGGGATTCACAGCAAATACATAAGATAGACAGCAATATAGCTGCTGCATAGTTCCTTCCCCTCTTCCTTAAAAAAAATACGTATACTTTGAAAATTATACCAAATCCAGAGAAGAGGAAAGAACATAAGCATCAATCTTTTCATAACACAAGTTAATAAACTAACAAAAAAAAAACCACAAAAAAAAGCTTTACTTTGTTTGGTAAAAAACTGCTTAGCAACTATTATTAAACCTTGCAAAAAACTTGTATTTATGCATACAATCTCCTATCAGTTGCATAATTAACTGAAATTTTAAAAATAAATACCTTCTGAAAATTGGTCTCCGCATCATTTTCTTCTTCAACTTTAATAATCTCGCAGAGATGGTCTATCAAATTCAGCTCCCACGTATTCTTTTGATTAATTTTCTGCACCAGGAATACTATTAAAAAAATGCAAACTTTTTACTCATTCACAGAAATACCCAACATTCCTACAAATCATAAACACACAAAAATGAACTCCTGATACATAATTTCAGCAAAAGAGAAAACAGACATTTTCACTGGCGAGTTTGATGCAATTGTGGAACAATTCAAGAATCTGCTGCTTATCTAGGAATGACTCATTCGCAGTGGCTGGAGGGGGAGGACCGGCGGCAGCAGCCTTGCGTCGGATGGCTGCAGCACGGGCAGCGCGTGCTTGAGCTCGTTCAAGTTTGTCGTCATTGGAGCCTAAGAAGAACGGGCTCGACGGCGAAAAGGGGCCCCTTTGCTTCGGGTTCGGGCTTAGGGCTTCAGCCATTTCAACTTTTAATTTTCTTCAATTCCTCAATATGAACACACCAACTTTGCCTAATTCCTAGGGATTTCAAAACTACTTTCACTAAAATCTCTCCAGCGGTGTATATATTAGCCGTTCCGGAGAACTGTCGCCGAAGCCGGCGCCGGAAAAGAGACTAATTGCGGGGGTGGAGAGTGGATCAATTAGTGTGTGTTGTGCGTGTGAGAGAGATTTTGAAAATGAGTTCTTCACTTTTTCCCTCCTCTGCATTTGAACTTTTTCGGGGATAGGAAGTTGGGTTGGGCTATAAATAAATTGGACTTGGACCAAGGGAGTTGCTTAGTGGGCTGTCAAATTAACACCTGGCCTAATGATGATTTGACGTAGCACAGACCTATTATGTGTAATTTGTGAATAGGGGTGTGCAAAAAATCCGAATACCGAATTACCGACCGAATTCGAATTGAATTCGGTAATTCGAATTCGGTAATTCGGTAATTCGATCGGTAATTCGGAAAATCCGAATTTAAATATATCGAATTCAATACGAAATCGGTTTCAAGAATTTTCAATTCGGTTTTACCGAATTCGAATTCAATTCGGTAATTCGGTAATTCGGTAAATATTTACCGATTTCATATTCGATTTTCCGAATATCTAATGTATTGAAAGATAAAATTAAATGAGAAATGCCTAATTTGGGTTAGGAAAATTCATATCAACTTTGATAAAGACAAATGCATTTTTATTTGCTTCGATGCTCAATAATTTGGGGATTTTGTTTGATTTAAAACTTTCTAATTTTCTTTCCATTGTGTTTTTGAATAATTGTTTTATGAATTCGGTTAAATCAGTAAAATACCGATTTCCGAATTGAATTCGAATTGAAATCGAAATCGGTAATTCGGTAATTCGAATTCGAATTCGGTCGGTATTTTTATTGGTCGTTTACCGAAAAATACCGATTTCACCCTACCGAATACCGAATTCGAATTCGATTCTCACCCCTATTTGTGAATGGATAGTCTTCTTTGATTGAAATTATTGAGTCAGTAAATTAGACGAGAAGTGTGAATAAAACTAGTAAATTTAGTAGCACAAGAATTTACCCTAAGATATTTTTTTTAGATAAAGAAGAAATTTGCAATTTCTTGCATTTATTAGTTCATTCATAGATATAAAATTGAGTTTGCAATTGAAATTTTATTGGCACACAAAAATGCTCTTATCATTTCACAAAAATGATTCTCTTAAAACAAAACATGATTTAAGTTTTTTCCTTTTATTTTGTTTCTTGAATTGTCATTAGTAAGCATAACAGTTCACCAAAAAAAAAGTAGCAACAAATTTTAGAACTTAGAAATGTACTCCATATAGTAGGTTTTCCATTTAAATCAATTAGGACTTGTAAATAAAATTCAAATTTGAAACATATATAAAAACAAGAAAATTTTTAGGAAACATATTCAATACGCTTTTTAGACACAAAACTAAGAGTGTTCAAACTTCAGAAATAAAAAAAGTATGTGACCTAAAAAATGCATTGGTTAATTTATTAATAACCTCTATTTTATTAATTATAAATATGTTTAACTAATATATATTAGAAACCCTAGTTTAAATTTTTGAATCCCTGAATCAGATCATTTGGCTGAAATCTATTTACAATATCGAAATTACCAATAAATGTTGGACTGTATATTCTGATATTGGCCTTATGAAAAAGAAAATCAAAAATTTTTTTAAGAACCAAATTACTGATTACTGACGGATGAACTTAGAGAAAAGTGAAAACATATCTGTACTAATCGCAATGCTTATTTTAAAGAACCGTTTAGCATCGTTGGGTCGGATCGGATCTCTATATGGTATTGTTGGGTCCGATCCGGATATGCACTGCTCTTCTCCTCTTCAACTCTGCAGAAGAACCTCTTTGTGCGCAAAATCTAAACTTTGGCCCGGTCTTACAATCTCTCTCCCTCCTGCAGGGTCTTTCTTGAAACATCCCTCAAAGCAGGTTAGTTGAGCAACTTTTTCATACTCTGTAATTGGTTATTACCATTATCTTTCTCTGCATTTTTGGTTCGTTCAATAAGATTTTCCAAGGCTTTATCGTTAGAAGTTTATTTGCTAGCATATTTAGATTACAGAGGTGATATGTAGTGTTATTGATTATACAATTCAAACTCCAAAACTGAAAAAATGTTGAACCATGGCATATTTTCTACTTTTACAAGAAAGTTAGATGTTTGGAGATAATATTGTTGGTTAAGTTTTAAAAGTAACTATTGGTGTGCTGATTCTTGCAATGTATGATTAGCTTTGATAAATTTAAAAAAAAAATAAAGAAAAGAATTTTCAAAGGATTGATTTGCACTTTCAAACTGTTTCTTGAAGACTGAATGCTTTTAGAATGAATAGGGAAATAAGAGATGGTGCCGAGAGTGAAAACCCGAGCCAGCTGTTGGCATACACCACCAAAATGCATGTGGATTCTGTGCAGCCAGATACTCACACGTACCCCTTTTTGTTGAAAGCCATTGCTGAGATGATTGCTGTGAAAGAGGGTGAGAGAGTTCATTGCATTGCTATGAAAAATGGGTTTGAGTCGTTGGCTTTTGCTCAGAATGCTTTGGTGCATTTCTATGGTGCCCATGGTCGAGCTGAGAGTGCGCATAAGCTGTTTGAGAAAATATCTGAGAAGAAAATTCTTGTAGCTTGTAATACTTTGATTAATGGGTATGCTATGAGTAGCAGGCCGAATGAAGCATTGGCCCTTTATAGAGAAATGGGGTTAGAGTGTCAAACCTGCTGGGTTTACTTTGGTTAGTTTGCTGACTGCATGTGCTGAGCTAGGGGCTTTAGCTTTGGGTAGTAGGGCTCACGTGTACATGTTGAAAGTTGGATTGGATAAGAACTTTCATGTGGCTAATGCGTTGTTGGATTTTTATGCAAAACGTGGGAAGATTAGGAGGCAGAAACGGTGTTTGATGAGATGGAGGGTAAGAATGTGGTTCCTTGGACTGCTTTGATTGTTGGGTTGGCTGTTAATGGTTTTGGTGAAAGGACAATTAAGTTTTTCAAGAAGTTAGAGGAAGAAGGCTTGGTGCCTGGTGAGATTACCTTTGTTGGGCTGTTGTATGCTTGCAGTCATTGTGGGATGGTTGACAAAGGTTTTGCTTATTTCAAGAGGATTAAAAAGGAGTTTGAAATTGTGCCTAAGATTGAACACTATGGTTGCTTGGTTGACTTGTTGAGTAGAGTTGGTTTGGTAAAACAAGCTCACGAGTATAGTCAGAAAATGCC
Source organism: Gardenia jasminoides (assembly GCA_013103745.1). Taxonomy (NCBI): domain Eukaryota; kingdom Viridiplantae; phylum Streptophyta; class Magnoliopsida; order Gentianales; family Rubiaceae; genus Gardenia; species Gardenia jasminoides. The sequence continues at coordinate 28,826,822 of CM023101.1, read as the reverse complement.
TCTGCCGCCCAAAGCTGTGATTTGGAGGACTTTGCTAGTTGCCTGTTCAATACATGGGCATTTGACATTGGGAGAGCTTGCAAGAGATCAACTTAGGATTTTAGAGCCTAAAGATTGTGGGGATTATGCGCTCCTGTCAAATCTTTATGCATCTGAGAGATGCTGGGACGATGCTCATAAAATGAGGAGGACAATGCTTAAAGAAGGCATTAAGAAAGTGCCAGGGCATAGTCTTGTTGAGCTAGGGAGCTCCATACACGAATTTGCCATGGGAGACAGGTCCCATCCTCAAAATGAAGAGATTTATGCTATGCTTGCAGAGATGACTAGGTTATTGATACTGGGGGGTTTTGTGCCTCATACAGTGATTGTGCATGCTGACATAGAGGATGGGGAGAAGGAGACTGCTCTTCCTTACCATAGTGAGAAGATTGCAATTGCATTCATGTTAATTAATACGCCACCAAGAACCCCAATTAGAGTGGTCAAAAACATGCGGATTTGTGCTGATTGCCACCTCGCAATTAAACTAGTGTCAACAGTTTTTGAACAGGAAATGTTGTGAGAGATTGTAATAGATTCCATGATTTTGGAGATGGAACCTGTTCTTGTAGAGACTATTGGTAGATTGTTAGAGACTGGGTGATACAAAGTTGCTTTTTTGCTTTTTTATTTTATTTTATTTTAAGGTAGATGCTGATCCCTCCAATTCCCCTTGACATTTCCATCTTGTAAGCAATTATAGACCAGAAGCTGATATTTGATTATGAATTATGCAGTCAAATACACCTAATTTAATGTGTTAAATTGTGGTGAAGATGCAAGTTTCTTTCCCTGTATCCTTTCATCTTAATTGACTGTAATTTGAGATTGAAATGACAGAAGAACTATGCTCCCCCTTTTTTTTGTGCTGATTGTTAACTGTTAGTATTGCATTAATTATTCTGGTTTTCTTTTGGTTTAAAAAAAAAAAAGTGAGAGGATAAGGAAGAAGTAGAAGAATGGCTTGATTGAGTATCACTTATAGTTCCCGAAGACTTCTAATTGACAGTATCCAGCTATCATGGAATCCAATTTTCATAAGCTTAAGTTCATACTGGATATAACATGTAAAATTGATTTATGCACTGCAGTTTATTGTTTGTCTAAATCAAGAATGAATTAAAACATCTGTTCGGCCACTTGTTAACATCAATAACTGGTAAATAGCTGGTTATGAATATGGTCTACATAGAAACAGTTCATTTCTTACAATGTTCTTGGAGCTACCCATTACTTGAAACTATAGCAGAAAACAATGATGATTCAAGAAGATTCAGTGAAAAAACTCTATGTTAATCCTAGTTGTTGTTACTTCATGCTTTTCTAACTATATTACTCCTATTCATTTATTTTTCTCCTGTAATATGTCCTTTCTGGTAACAGATACACTGACACGTTTAAGAATAGAAAATTCATGTAGAACAGACATTCTTCAAGCTTCTGTATGTTTTGGACATGGCTCTAGTTTGGTTTTTGACACTCATTTAGATTTACCAGCGTTTATGTGTGACTAGTTGATTTTAATCTGATGCGTATGCAGTTCTGCTGAGGAGGTTGGAAGAAAGTAAAACTAACTTAACTTTGTTTGCTATGACATTACGGGGCATGTTATGTCCAATTGGAGGAGGTACATATCATTTTTACTTCATGTGGTTGGCATTAGTATTTTGATTGACAACATCACTTAACGACTAATTTTTTTTTTTTGGCAAGGTATAAAGTTGCTTCTGAAATCTTAATGAACTTGATTGGTGTTATTCTCTCATGTTGATTTTTGATAAAAGTCCAGAACAGACTAGTGCTCCAGGTAGAAAATTATTAGTGTGCTCAAAGAAGTTGTTCGTATTTTCTAATTCATTTTATGCCATGAATGTGCAGACCTTATCATCATCTTTTTTCCAACATTCAGTAATGTTGGTCTTACCTCTGCTTTTTTTTGGTTGTTTCTTTTAGTTTTTCTTTTTTAGAACCATCTCTTGATGCTGAGTCAATTGTAATTTTTATATTTTTGGGCTTTTGACTAGGGGAACCTTTGTTCTAATATGTACTTGTGCTACTTAGAATTGTAATCTGATCCTACATCTTATGTGTTCATGAAACTTATATAAGTGCATACAAATCAGTAAGTGTAACTGAAGTTGACCCTCCACAGTCACTACTTGAAGTTTGGAATTTCACCTTCTTGAAAAATAGCTGTGACACGTCACTTTGATTTAATTATTTTAAATGCTCATTTTTGGATGCCAAACTTCCATCCCAGAGATGTGGTCATATCAACCAAGCCGAGTCTTCCCTTTATATGGAATAGAAGGATCTGTCATAACAACTAGATAGTAAATGTTTATTTTGGTAGTGAAAAGCTAGCTTAAAACTGCTTCTGTTGTTGTGCCTATGATCTCAGGTAGTGTGAAACATGAACAAGTTACAAAGGGCAGTTTCCCGGAATTTGTTTCATAGAAAAGATGTGGAGTTAAAGTATCTGTTGAGAAGATCGTGCTTAATTTCAAGCCACCCTGTCAGAGATTTGGCTTCCAGAGACGGAGAGCTTAGAGTGTTCATTGTTGCTGGTGAGGTTTCTGGTGACATCATTGGGTCACGCTTCATGGATTCTCTTAAAAAGCTAAGTCCTTTTCCTGTTTGCTTTGCTGGTGTTGGAGGGTAAGCTGTTAATTTTGTTTGAAAAGTCCGTATTCTAGACTGAATAATGTAATTATGTGACAAGTTCAATGCATAAATACACACAAGCTTCTCACAGCAGACATAGTATTTTCTTGATATTATGGCTCATGCACTGCACTCTATTAATGCAATTGATATCTGGAGAGCTAAGTACCTCTTCTGTATTGACTAAAAATTTTAGCTTTAGTTATTTTATTTCCATTTTGTAATTCTGGTTGATATGTTATGATTTATTTGGTAGTGTAACACTTGATGATTTACTTTATGGTCATGTATGGTTATTAATCTTCTCTGTCTGATTTCTTCTTCTTTTTTTTTTTAATATTTTCCATATTTGATGTCCTTTCAGCTACTTGATGTCTAAGCAAGGTTTAAATTCTCTCTTTCCTATGGAAGATATTTCAGTGATGGGTATTTGGGAGCTGTTGCCACACCTTAATAATTTCAGAGTACATGAGCAGTCTCTTTTGTCTTATTTTTTATATTATTTTATGATTGGGTGAGTTGTGGTCTTTTGACATGCATAATTCGAAATGACAGGTTAAATTGAATCAAACAGTCCATGCTGCTCTTTCATTTCAGCCCCATGTTGTACTAACAGTGGACTCAAAAGGATTCTCTTTCCGTTTCCTCAAGTATTTGCGAGGTAACTGTGGTGTAATCTCTTTTCAGGCTGATATGGCCCCTGTTTTCCTTCTGCGTGGCAAAAATATTGTAGGAGTATGGTAACATGTTTTTTGCAGCTAAACACATCGAGCAGGGAATCATTAGTCCTAAACACTTTCATTATGTATCACCATCTTTCTGGGCCTGGAAAGGGGGTGAGGCAAGGATTAAAGGGCTTTCTGAGTTTGTAGATCATGTATTATGTATCCTTCCATTTGAGGCTGAAGTTTGTAAGTTGAATGGAATAGCTGCCACATTTGTAGGACACCCCACACTGGAAGACATGATGGAGTTGAAGGTAATTCCATTTTTGCAGAGTGTTTGGTCTGACTTTGCAACAAATTCACAACTTTTTGTTTGGAATAGACTACATTCATCAGCATTGAAGGACTTGATATCTTCTAATGTTTGTGTAGGAAATGAAAGTGAAGTAATACCAGGACTTTAATAGTACTAATGCACTGGAGATTGTATTTCCAGAGGAAGGAAACATCTGGGGAGATTCAAGGAAATGGAGAAGAATTTAGAAGTGAACATGGGATAGCTTCAGGTATTATCTCATGATTCTATCACTGGCTGTCTTGCTGCTTCATTGTTGAAAACTATGTGTTCTTGAAATTTTATTCATTGCCATTAAGTTTTGAGATTGCACATTGAGTGAAACTTGGATTAAATTGAAGATAGAAGTTTGTTTTTGAGATCACACTGTGTGTTCTTGAAAAAGAGTTGGCTATACCTGCTTTTGTAAGTACTCTCTCTCAAGGACTTGGTGTGATTATTCATCCATTTTTTCTTTGTGTGTTTTAGCTTGTTTTGCTTTTCCCTAATCTGTCCAATTTGAGTTTGTTTTTTGTTTTAAATTTTGTAGGATCCACCGTCATTAGCTTGCTTCCTGGAAGCAGAGTTCAGGAAGTTACAAGAATGCTTCCAATTTTCTCAAACACTATGGAGCTATTAAAAGATGCATTGGGGGAGTTGGTTACAGTGGTCCATATTGCACCCAATCAATATGTCAAAGACTATGTCAGTAAAGCTGTTTGCAAGTGGCCTGTGCCTCTTGTCACGGTGTCAGGTGGATCTCCCAGTATGAAGCACAAATCATTTAGTGTATGGCTTCTCAATCCTTTTTTCTTGTCATGAAAGTGTTAGTCATAGCATATCCTTGCTTCTTTGTCGTACGGTCCTTTTTCAAAATGATTTAATAACAGGCAAAAGTAAAATACTTTGAAGTTCTTTCTTAGTTTTGTGGGTTCATGGGTCGATATTGCAGTGTGTCTCCTCCCTTGCAGCAAGTTTCATGTCTTTCTCTTTGGGTGTTTACATTGTATTAGCTATATTCAGTGGTTAATAATTACTTCACCATGAGATAAGCATGCTAATGTTACATGAGATTCACCACTGATTCAAAGCAGTTCTCACTATGAAGTATTGACTTTCTAGATTCCCAAGTAATGAACTCAACTGGTAAGCAAGTCATGTAAGTGTTATTCTAACTTGGCTTGAAAGTACCAAACTATATGGCTAGATACTTTTGGGCTTGGACCATGATAGCATACTTGGGCTTTGCAATATTAGAGCTTAAGCACAATGGACCTACAAGCCGTGTGATCTGCATAACATAGATATTACTCTTTGAATTAGCTGCCCAGGTCTAATCAAAAGTAATAAAGTTTATAATTAATTCCTGACGTGAAAAGAGCACCCTGCTTGTCCAAAAAAGCCACCAATTTTCTCATGTAGAATGTTCAGTCAATATGTGAAGCATCTCATCGAATTTTTGCATGGGAGAAGAATCGTATGAGGCTCGTCTTGAACTTCATTTTGATGTTGGATACCTTTCTATACCCCTCTCATGGGCTTTTAACTTGCCTGTAGAATTTCTTCGCATAAACATGTGAGTGAGGAATTGATAAAACCCATACTAATGTTAATAAGCTCAAAATACAGAAAGATATCATATAGAGCGTACTTGTCTAAATTACTTACAAATATTAGGTAATACTTCTGTCTGAGAGTAAGCTATCCATAAGAATTGTTGTGTAGTGGGATTTGGTCGGATCTCATGAATTCTAAATCACTAGGTTTTAGCTTTGGTTCCATAGAATTCTAAGTCAAGTAGATTGTGAGTGCAACATCAATGTTGGTAAAACTGTTGGTCTGGTGATGGTTATGGGGCTTGTTATCGTCCCAAGTGCAAAGACCCGATCAGATTCCCAAGGGATCTGGACTCTCGTGACAAGTTCTGCGACTTGATAAACAGAGTAAGAGGTGTGATATTCAATACTCTGTCGTCATTAATCCAATCAGGCTGTCTTTTAACCAGTGCATCCTGGACTGAGGAAGCTGACCCTGTTGAATTTCAAAATTGTGCAGGCAAGCAGAGTAGCTTTGTGCACTTCTGGAACAGTAGCTGTGGAGTTACAGCTTGCAAGACTACCATGTGTTGTTGCCTACCGTGCTCATCTCCTGACTGAATGGGTCATACGCTACAAAGCTAAAGTACCTTACATCTCTCTTCCTAATATTCTTTTGAAGTCAGCCACAATACCCGAAGCTCTTTTCCAAGAATGCAAACCTTCAAAATTGGCGTCATTAATCAGGTAAGCTCCTGTTTAATTAATATTTGATTTATTTTTGCGTCCTACATGATTAGTAAAGCATGTTAAGGATACAGAGATACACATCCTGGATACGAATGAATTTGATGTGTATGTGATCTAAAACTTGAGGTACCGAAAAATGGATATTGATGACTGTAAACTTCTATTGCAGAGAACTTGTAGATAATGAAAGCCTTAGAGAACAACAGATTGCTGCTGCTGCGAAGATTGGTGAATTATTGAGTCCTGGAAAAGGATTGATCAACAATTCGAAGCACCTGGAAACAAGTCATGTCTTTCCAAATTCCGTTCCCAGCATGATTGCAGCATTGACAGTATTGAATTCATGAAATTCATAAGCATGACAGTTCACATGATATTCGTGTATGGGTTACATAAATTGTATGATCAAAAATTAGAGCTGCAAAATAGTGTCGTTACGGTTTGTGAGAGTTGGTTGGAGTAAATTATTATTGCTCTTCATATCTGCATGGCCTTTCTAATATTACGAATCCATTTTCTCCTTTTGCTCTCCATTTGAAACATCTGATCTAAATATCAGTTCCTGCACAAAAAATAATATTTGTTAAAACTTAAAAGAATGCCAAAGTAAGTTTTCTGTATAAACTGACCAAATATTTCTGTTCAACAGTGAATTGTTAAGAATGTTCATTAAAGGTCTCTTCATAAACTTCAAGATCATCTAAGCTGCAATTTAGACTTGACTCCCCAATTTTTGATACTAGATTACGCTTAGGTATTTTCTCATTGAACATGTTCTTGGATAATTTAAAATGTATTACGCAAATGGAGTTGAATAACGGATGGGAACTGACACCAGACATAGATCTGTTTTTGCATGCTTATTTTGTCCCTTGGTTTTTGGTAAAATATTGATTGTCCTCAACCATATCTAGTTGGTTCTACAATAGTTCTGAGTAGTAGCATGCTTATTCTCATCTTACTATTTTTTAAGCGGTAACTTGTTCAATTGGCGTACATGCATCATATTTTATACTAGCATATATTATAGTCACCCAATCATTGATTTTTTGAGCTCAAGAACTCTCTCACTCCCTGTATGCTTAACTAGTTCAAATTTCAAAAAAAAGCTCAAAATCATAAAGGAGGAGTGATTGTGAAAATTTTTTGTTCTTGGAGGAATGATAAAATCACATAAGGTATCTGTAGACTTGAGTTGTCCAAAGAGAGTATCTATGAGGACTCTTAGATTGACTACCAAACTAATTCTGATATTCTTTATCAATGAGGACAGCATGATAATCGATTGCAAGAAAACTTTCATTTGTTGCTGATTAAACTATTTTTCAAAACTGGGGGGTGCACTTATGATGAAAATATATAAGTTTGTAATAGTTTGTCATGGTACAGGCCAGTAGAAGGGTAAATTGACGGATAAAGGCTGAACAAAAATCAATAGAACAATGAAATGGATTAACTAGGAAGCTCAAATTTCATTAATTAACTCAAAAATTACAAAGAAATAGAGAATTGCGTAAGAAAAGAACGTGGAGAAAGTAATGAAGGAAAGTTGGGAAAGAGGAAATGAGAGAGAATACTTGTGCGAGTAGATGCTCAAGTCTCAGTACAAAATCAAAAATATTTCCCACCATACAAAGAAAAATGACCTACTGTATATACAACTATTGCTATAATTAGCTTTCCAAAGAAAAGTTGCCATCTGAAAAAAAAAAAAAAGATTTCCAACATAACCAATAATAGCAAGACACATGGCCAAGTAAGATGGGAACATTAGGCTGTGGCTTCTTCGCAAGTTAAATGCTGACTTCCCAGTAAAGGTGTGATCTGCTTCCCACACCTTTTCCACGACTCCAATATCCTTTCCCACGCCTTTTGCCAAAATCTACCACACCAAAGTTACTGAATTACTCACTCCATGACAAACCCTCCCCCTGACACCATCCTTGTCCTCAAGGATGTCCATGAAAGTTCCTGGATCCCAAACAAAGTCCTCGGATTGATATTTGGCAATTTGCAGCAAGCAATATAAGAAATTTGCCAAGCTTGCTGATTCTTCTGAAAATGATCTTTCATGAGCATGTGCAAAAGAAATTTAGGCACTAATTGTTGCACATATGAAATAGGAGAATCAAGTAAAGGAACCGGGAGTTTACTAGCTTGGTGGTCGGCAAGGCCTGAAGCTCCAAAATATTTACAGTGAGCTGTAAAGTTCTATGTTGCCCATCACTCCCAAAGTTAGGTGATGTTAAGAACATGAATAAAGGCTTAACCGCTTTTGCAGCCAATGGATCCTCGGAAACAATAGAATTATAGGGAAGTACTCTAAGCAAATCAATAAAAATACCAATCCGGAAATCAGGAGCATCATGGAGAACATTAAGCATATTTCAATCACTTTGGTCTTCATTTCCATCCCACAAGCTGGTCTATCATTTGTAAGATGGATAAGCAGTCCATAAGCTAGGAAAAAAGCACCTGGATGTGTTGTAAAAGAATCTAAGGGATTTTATTAATTCTGTTCTTTTCTACAATTCATTCTAATCTATATATACAATTTTCTGGTACACTAAACAAGGAAAGTCTACACCTAATTCCCTTAATTTTAGAGACAGCTTATTCACCATGATTTCCTCTAATAATTTACATAAAATATCTCCTAAGATTACTCCTTCAAGATTCCTACACTCCCTTTCAAGCTGGTGAATATAGATCTTCCATTCCCAACTTGACAACACTCTCATGAAACATGTTGCTATACAGTCCCTTTGTCATCACATCTGCAAGTTGAAGTCCTGTCGGAACATACGGAGTACAAATCAGTCCACTTTCTAACTTCTCTTTAATAAAGTGCCTATCTATCTCTATGTGCTTTCTCCAATCATGTTGCACCGGGTTGTGAGCTATACTTATAGCAGATTTAAATCAGACATATTTCCCACCATACAAAGGAAAATGACCTACCATATATTTTTCAAGCAGACATATTTCCCATCATACAAAGGAAAATGACCTACCATATATTTTTCAAGACGCGTGGCCAAGTAAGATAGGATCCTTTCCTGCACCTTTTACATGACTCCCGCAAGTTCAACACTAGCTGAAACCCTGTCTTTTAATTCTGCAATCATCCTATCTCTGGCCGCAAGCTACGACTCAAGATATGCATTGCTTTCCATGAGAAGTTGCAATTTTTCCTTCATCTTCCCAACATGGTAAGCAATTATATCAGCATCATCCATGATTATTCCTTACAAGATTAAAATTAAATTTGCTGAGTTAAACTTTAAATATTAAAATGATTTTACGAGTTAAGATGCTTTACAAACATATTGAAAGTTGCACAGGGTTTGAAAATCATGACTAGACACTGCCTTCTCATCAAATTCAGCAAATTCCCCTCCAAACAAATCAACAACATCAAATTTTGTCCTTTAACCTATAAAGGATTTAGGGTTTACTAGATATTGATTGTGATCATGCATTCAATCTTTTAATATCTAGTTTTTTATGTTGTTATCCTAATTGAAAAGCAAGTTGTGTAAAATGGTTTGTTCTAGAGATGATGATTTTGAAGAGTTTTTTCCTTTGTAGGAACAACGTATAATAGATGATTCCATTGATTTTTTCTGCTTTGGGTAAATTGGTTTAATCAAAAACTTGTATGTCACCATTATAGTTTATGAGACATCTGAAAATGAAATGGATAAACAGAAAAAGATAATCACTTTGTCTAGTCATTTATTGTGAAAAAGATGGCTGCCATATATGCATTTATGAGTAGACCACTATGTCCATGTGTCATTGAGATTTATTTTGATATAGTTTCCCCCTTTTTTATGATACAAATTTGGCATTAACTAGAGAAAATCAGAACAAGACTGAGTATCTGAGTCACAATTAGCAAGCAAATCCTGAAATTGATTTGAATGTCACTATTTTACCACTTGGATCCTGTTAAGTTACAAGGAATTTGATATTAACCTTCTGGCTTTGATGGTCTACTCCATTAACTATGTTATTTAAGTTTAGCATCTTTTTACTGCCTCCTTGGATTTCTTTGCATTTGGTAAGAAGCTAGTTCACCGAAAAAAGTGCCCATTAGTTGTAAGATCCTTTGTATTCTGATTTACAAGAAGGGAACTTTGGACGTCTGATAATGTGTTTCAGCTACTTAATCTTTTAATGCCTAATTGTGCTATTTAATGGTTCTTTTTTCTTTTCTTTTTCCCCATGCAGTTTATTGATAGAAAATAACATTTCAGGTCATATTCCACCAAAACTGGGCAATCTTGCAAACCTTGAGAAATTAAATCTTTCCAGTAACAAGTTCTCCAGACATATATCTGATTTTTTGTAGGGGTTCTTAAGTAATCTCCAATACCTGTAAGTGTTGAAATTCTTTTCCAAGTTATGATTTATAATTTATTTTTTCTCATTTTTTAATTGTCTAATATGGCAAGTGGCAAATATAGGTTATTTAACAAAGTTGTCCTATTTTATGCATTTTTTCGTGTAATGAATCAAATGCGTAGAATGTTGAAGAACAATAGTTTGTCTGGCGCTATTCTCAAGCCCAAATCCCTCAACTTGTATTCAGGTTAAGTAGAGCATTCAATTTGTCTTTTCTATCATGTTGACTTCACATGATGAAAGGGTTCAAAAAGTGTTTGCTATGCATAAGTATAAGTATTGCTAAGACTGATCAGTATGTTCCTGTTAGAATTAGCAAGTGACAAAACATCTTTGCTTAAGCTATGTTATGCTTTGGTAATATCTGCATAGAAAATCATTCTCGAGCTCGTGTACCACTTGCACGAGTCGAGCTCGAGCTCAAGATGGAGCTAGGGACATTCGAGCTGAGTAAGACAACTTTCCTTGCCTTCCCTAGGCATTTTTCTCTAACTAATTCTGCAGAAACTTCATAAAGCATTGTTATGGATGTTGAGGTTCTAATTAATATGAGTTACACATAGGGGTGGCAATTTCCGACACGACCTGAAAACCCGACACGAACCTAACACGAAAATAATGGGTTTGGGTCAAGGTTTGGCGGGTTCGGGTCAGAATCGGGTCGAACCCGACTGACCCGAAAAAAACCAGGTCGGGTCGGGTCATTAATGGGTTGACCCGATTGACCCGATTGACCCGTTAAAGGTCAAAAAATTTGGGTCACTTTGGGTCATTTCGGGTCATTTTTGAGTCACTTCGGGTCATTTCGGGTCGACCCGCCAACCCGTCAACCCATATCAGGTCGTGTTCGGGTTGGGTAGTTTCGGGTTGGCGGGTTGGCAGGTCGGGTTCGGGTCAGTGGGTTTTGTGTTATACCATTCTCTCAACCCGACCCGTTAACCCGAACCCGACCCGATTGCCACCCCTAGTTACACATACTGTAGGCTACACTGTTGAACATTTTAGAAATGTTCTTGCGGATGCATGCCCTTAACTTTTACTCTTTGACATACATGAACCGAACTTTGATTTTCGCGACAATTTGTTTGGATTGCTTCAATTAGCCTAAAAATTTTTGCTTGCATCATCAACACAAATTCCAATCACCTTTTAATCTCATATATATCACATCAAAAAAGTGCTACAGTATCCTTTTCAACAAATTATCCCAAATAATCTGCTATCCAAACGCAGATGTCAGTACATCTCTTAGGGACTTTTGTGGGTGCCAGAAAATGAAGGAAGAGTCAAGTTCTATGGAAATTCATGAAATAGCATCTAAGATCCTAGGACTTACTCAAGATGAAAATCATACAGCTATGAGGAAAATCAAGAAGGAAAATTCTGAAGAACTAAGTTAGAAAAGAAAGAGGATGTGATAGATTTTTACTTCAGTCTCAAACTAAAGGTTTCAAAACTCACTATTTTGCACAATATATGCTAGGCTGAGCATTATACTCCCCTAAGACTATGTAAGATCCCTAAAAAAAATGGTAATTATAGAAACAGATTAATAAATAAATAAAATTTATAATTTATGACTTTCACTTTATTATTCACTTTTAGTGACTTTAGAAGTACTTTATGTCAAATGCACATTTTTAAAGTTGAAAAATGGATTTCATAACAATTATTGCTATTATGGTTAATTTATGAAAATGTAGAATGATTTTAGTAATTTGTGGAATTTCTTTTAATACAATTCATTTTATTTGCTCAATTATAAGGAAAAGTCTTGCAAGAGGTATTTTCACATGAATAAGAGCCAAGTGGTGAGTTTTGATTGGAAATTAAGAAAGAAAAGTCATACTTTGCTACTTTGACTTCTTGAACTTTCTTTAAATATCAAGAAGCTTAATTAAAAAGCTAAACAAGGGCCTTAAAGCACCTCATGTTGGCTTAAATTTTTGGGAGAAAAAGAGAGAGAAAGAGTTCCACTTCTTAGCTTAAAATTTGAAGAAAAATTGAGGGAAAATCAAGAACTAGTCCAACCAACTTAGAAACCCTAGAAAATCCAACTTGTAGAAGCGATTTGAAACTTTGATGCATCTAGTTGTTGGCTGATTGTGCTCAACACCAAGTACATAAAGGTATAAGAAACTTCATGCCCTAATCTCTTGCTTATGTTTATAATTTAGGGTGATGTGAAATGATTTTAGTTGAATTGTTGCTTAAATGATAGATTGAAGCTTGATTGTGTGAAATTTATCTAAATCTTGGCATGGTTTACATGAGAAATATCCTAGTACTTGAGCTTGAATCATGCAGCCTACCAAGTGTTTGATAGTAGTATTGGTGTATAAGTTGGATTTTGGTAAGATTGTAAACAAAAGGAACCAAGAAGATAGATTAAAGTTGAGCCAAGAAGATTTTCGCAGGTGCAGTCAGCTCAAACCTAGCTTAGAAAAATGATCATAACTTGGTGTAGGAAGGTTGGAATTGAGTCCGTTTATTGCGTTAGAAACAAGACTCGAAGAGCTTTTCAATGGTATAAAATTTGGACCATAACTCGGTTTCTATGAGCTGCAGTGAAGCCCGGAAGATCGCTGAATTTAGCATTCTGCACTACAGTTATTGTAGCTGCAGCACTTTGCCGGTCCATTTAATCTCTCATCCAAACTAAATTTGCAAAAATGGTTTTCTAATGATTGTTTTTATTTTGGATCTAGTTTCCAACGGTATAAACTATATAGCTTTTCAACATCCGTAACTGAAGTTACACATTTTGAAAGTAATCTTGCTGATGCTAGTGTGCCGGCGAAGCCTAAATGGAACTAAATCGGTAAATGGGTTGGTCGAATGGTTAAGTCATATATTCTAGTCAAATTTACTATCGCTAGTCAGCCATCGGGCAACGACCATTAATGTTAGTCATAATTGTACAGGCACGAGCGAGGGCCTCGAGCGCAAGTGATGCGAATCCAGTGGGCTACCATATGTTCAAGTTCAAGCCATCTCATGGTTTAAGTCCATCATGCAAGGATTCACAGAATTCAAGTACGATTCAAGTGATATTCACATTTGTCTAAGTGTGTATGAGGGTTCAAGCAACATCACTCCATGATTTGGTTTACTTTAGTTAATAAAAGTGCAAACCAGAAGACTCGCACCTGTTAGCCGTGGGCACGCCTTACAAGCCAGAGTCTTCTGATCCCTTTCCTGCACATAGAGCGTGGGCACGCCTTACAAGCTAAAGTCTTCTGATCGTTGAATTATTGAGCAGTCTTTTTCCATTCTTAGTTAGGAAAGTTAGGTTAAAATAATTTCCTAATTGTTTAGCCTCTAGAATTATTAGTAGTTTCCTAAAACCTAGCTTCCTATTTTAGTTTGTAATTCGGTTTTCTTAAGCCTTAAGCTAGCCGAATTTCTTAGTCTTTTTTGGTCTAGGTTTTCGTGTCTTGTAGGCTATAAATAAGCCACTTTATTTCATTTTTAATATACAAGAATTATTCAGAAATTTCATTGAGTGTTTTATCACTTCTCTTGCTTCTTTGAAGCGGCTTGAATACCTTAGAGAATTCTTTAGGTGTTCACTTGACTTATCAATTCAAGAACACGTTGAATTATGGCGTCTTCTACCTTATACCAACGTTCGTTGTCCAAGTGCTCAACGGGTGAAGGTCTTCCGCTGTGCGTGTCAACTTTGTCTACCAAAATCCTAGATCCTACGTTCTTCGTGTGATGGTTGCGTCTTTGTAGGCGTAGTTCGTATCAGCAAGCCAACGACAAGTATCTAAGGCGACCGTCAACTGTGGTAAGTTCCAAGTGCATGTGTAGCTATACTTAATACACGTACACAATCATCTCTACATGCCTTTTAATGTTTTACTGTGTGAAGGGACGGGTGTGTACTTTACCGCACTTGCCTCAAATGTTTTAATTGTTCTGTGATATATGACGAGGCGAGTGTGTACTTTATCGCACTCATCCTCAACTGTACAATTGGTTGCTATTGTTGACTATACATGATTATAGATTCCTGCTTGATATGTTATCATGAACTGTTTGAGCCCAAAACCTGGGGAACTGGTCGAGTCAAGCCCGCAGGGGCGTGGTCGAGTCGACCAGGCAACCTTGGGTACTAATACTGTTACTAAATTGGCCACACTGGATATACTCGAGTAAAAACATCCCACTATTATTGGAGTGCGGACCCGGTTGGGAGTGACATGGTGGACGGAGATTGGAGTGAAGTGGGGTTCTACGGACCTTTGAGTGGTTGACGGAGTGTCAACATATTTATGATTTGGCTCTAGTGCAGAGAAAAGTGTGAACTGCAATTGATTGAACTCCTCGGAGCTCTGTATCCTTAAAACTATATGTGACCTATTTGTTTTCGATTGTTTATTTAAATGTGAATTACTATTAAACATGCTCTTGTATGCATCTGTGTGCCATCTTGGAACTTACTGAGCTTATCGCTCACCCTATTTTCTATTTGTTTTCCTTAGCAGGGGTCAGGGTGTAACATCCCGTATTTTTTTTTCCCAATGGTATTTCAAGTGTTATAAGCTTTGATTTACTCGAAAACCCTAATTTTGGATTATATTTTGCGATCTCGATTGATTAAGGTAGTGAGAGTTGCGCGAATGTGATTAAAATCCTTGGGTGATTAGTAGTTTAAGTAGGTGAGATTAGGCATTAGTGGACTTAATTGCTGGGAAATAAATCACTTGGGGCCGAGGTGAAGGATCATTGAAGTTGCTAGGGTTGGCTTGATATTTTTGACCAACCCTTTGACCAATCCCACAAATATCTCTTAGGCCTTATCATATAACAAAATTGAGACAAGTGAGGAGACCAAGAGAGGGGAGAGTCGGCTGCAAGAGGAGAAAAGAAAGGGGAAGAAACCGTGAGCCAAAGAGGAGAAAAGAAAGGAAAGAAAAGAGAGGAAAAAGAGAGGTTTGCTCCATGCTCCAAGCAGCTGAAACCAAGAGAAGATAAAAGAAGACTGCAGGCTGCTCTAGCTTCCATTTTCAGCTTTGTTCCTTGAAGGTTTTAGAGGTAACCTAGCTTGCACAATCCTTGAATCTTGTAGTATAGCTTGTGGTTGATGTTTAGAATGGATTAGGATAGCTGAGGACAGATTTTGGATGGATATCATTGCTTGGTAAATTCGTTTGATGAAGTAGGGTAAGATTGCACACCAACTGTTTGATCTTAAATTCCAGATTTTTGTGTTCAATTCCTCTGCGAATTTGACCATGTTAGAGTCCAAACCAGTTCTTTCTCAAAACATGAAAGTTGTAGGGATTTGAGTTAGCTTTCCACCCAGAAAATTTCAGAGCAATCGGAATACTGTATCATGATAAATGTCCAAAATACCCCTGACTGTTCTGCTCCCCTGTTTACCGGACAGTCTCTAGTTTCAGCCAAATTGTCAGATTTTCTGGTATCAATTGGCAACGAACTAGAGTCTGATTTTTGTACCATTGAAAGCCCTATGAATCTAGTTTTAAAATCCACTAACGGCACTCAATTTCGATATTTCTACATTGAGTTATGGATTTTCTCCCGAAGCTGCTCCTGCTTTCCTGACGTAACCCGACAGTTTTCTTAAGTCTCGGTAATTGCCATTTTTGACTATGAAAATGCATGAAGTGAATTTCGATGGCTCATAAAAATTGTAGAGCTATGTCTTAGCTTCGAAACGGTGTAAAATTCAACTCAATCCGATAAGCGTAGCTCTGGTTTTGATCAAAATACCGGGAGGTGTCAAATCTGCCAAAGTTGATGTTTCTCTTTCATACTCATTCCTTCATTTTGGTTTGGTTCAAATACTTTTCTTGGTTCAAAATAATATTTTCACTCCATTTTATACCTGGACTCTTGCTCTAAATGTTTGAAGTTCTTCCCTTGATTTGAGCTAAAGGTTTAGTAAGTTTGGACACTAATTTTGGGGGATTAAGTTGGATTATTAATGTGAGTTGCTTGAGGGTTTCAAATGAAAGTTTTTCATTTGTTATGGATTAGAAGTGGTAAATTCTTGTTATATTATGTTGATCTCAGGATTCAATTATGCCATGAAGGTTAAATGGTGATTGGTGATTTATGTGGACGAGTGTGAAATTTGGTGAGTGTTCCAACTCGTTTCAACTAAAATGTTTTACTAAAATTCAATTGTGAAATGACTTACTACTTTACTTTGATCTTGCTATCTCAAACTTGCTACTCATGTTATTACTTGTGAAATGGTTCACTAACCTACTACTTCACTTGTTTTCAAATTTGCTCTCATCTTGTTTCTGAACTTGTTTTAACTTGTTTTCAAACATGTCCTAATTTGTTTTCCCCATTTATTTACACATGAAACATTTTACTACTAATCTTTTAAATGACATATTTTCCAATTATTTGTAAGTATTTCAAAATGTGTTTTAAACTCTTTACAAACTTCTTTTGATGTTTAATGTAGTTTGTCGTGTGAAATAACTTGGTTCGTTAAGTTGTTAATATCTAGATGATTGTTCGATCTTATTTCCAAAATTGTTTTCACACTTGCTTTCCAACTTGTTTTCGAACTTATTCCACTTGCTTGTCAAACTTGTTCTACTTTATTTTTAGACTAGCTTTTCACTGGTTTTCATATGAAATATTCCGTTACTACTTTTCTAAATGAAATATTTTTCTAGTATTTCGAGTGTTCAAACTAGATGTTAACTTATTTGTAAATATTTTGCTACTACTATGTTTCTATTTTAAAATTTATTTCAACCACGTTTCCACACATATTGGTCAATGACTTGCTACTACTATGTTTCTATTTTAAAATTGATTCCAAAGGACTTGTGTTTCAAATTAATGTGTGCAAGTAAAATAATTTATTGTTGAAGTGAATGCTATTTGACTTTACATGTTGCTTTTGGAGTGTCCTTGAATATTAATTAAATGCTCAAGTGTTAAGTGTTATTTGTTTAAGGGTTGTTATTTATTAGTTGAAATAATTACTTGTTTCCTTGTTTGTTTTGTTGATAACTTGAATGTTTGATAGTGGTGTACCAAGGAGCATTTTACCCCTTGTAGTCCGATGTGTATTTTATCGCATCGTTTACTACTTGTAGGTCGATGTGTACTTTATCGCATCGACTGAATTGGGTCTCAAGACCCTTTTGCTAGAAAGCCTATCTAAGACCGCCTTCTTGAGCGATCGGTGGGTCAAAAGCCTACTTGAGTACGCCATTCATGTGGCCGGATAGGTTGGAAAGCTTTATCTTAAAACAAAAACTCCTTGGTCTTGACTGATCATTATTTGCGCATGTTGTACGCCTTTGGCGGAACTGGGCCCTACCCTTGGTTGCAAACCTATTCGAGACAGAAGCGGACTCGGTCGGGTAGGTTGGAACCCTGGGCACTGATTCGGTATACTCGAGTATTACCACTGGAGGGATAAGACGATGGCCAGATGAACTCAGGGGATTGCTCAGGCGTTATAAGGTGAAGTGGACCAGTGAAATAGCTCCAAGTGAGCACTGTATCCTTTGATAACTGCTTTAATGTTCTTTAAAGCACTGTTCACCTAGTTGAGGCAATCCGAGCAAGTCTCCTCGTGAGCACTGATCTCAGTGCCCAGTATTGTTCTCTCCTAGTTGAAAAGTGTACTGTGAGTGTGCTTGATTATTTGTCAAAGTGCTTGTGTGATGAATTGAATTATTTCATGAATTGTTTTCGTCTCACAAATTTCTAGTGAAAAGTATTTTCTCACGTGATTTCAAAGATTTGAATATTCTAATGTTTTCGTGCTCTGATAAACAGTTAAATTCTAAAATACTTGTTTTCTCGGAACCTCACTGAGCTTTAGCTCACCCCAAAAATATTTATTTGCCCCCCCCACAGGAATCGAGGTGATCGGAAGCATGTGTAGTAGCCTTCTTAGTAATTTTGGAGTATTTCTTGTACAATTGTAATTTTGGTTGAGTTGTAATTTATATTTTGGAGAACTTGGGTTGTATTTACTACTAGGACGTACTTGTGGATTTTAGCATTTTTGTACTTTTGGAGTTTTAGATTTGTAATTGTTATTTATTGGAGTTTTTAATTTGTAATTAATTGAGGACTGTAGTGAGTCCTGGCGAGAGTTGGGCAGGCGGCCCGCCGATACCCTAGGGTTCGCCCTAGGGAGAAGTGGGGCTGTCACACAGGGCAAGTGTAAAGAGTGTAGGCAATCAAAAGTAGGGACGGAGTTGGGTTATCAGTTATGTAGTTTGAATAGTATTATACTTGAACTATAGGCTCGATTAAACTGTTATTGTGCTGACCCATCAAAATGGGATCTGCTTGTGTATGTATTTTGGGTTGTGTAATAAATAATATTTTGGAAAATTTATTCTAGAAAGTCGAGTGAGTCCTGGTGAGAGTTGGGCAGGCGGTCTGCCAACCCTTGGGTACGCCCTAGGGGGAGGTGGGATCGTCACAGGCTATCTCTAGTCTAAAGAGCATTTGAGGACCTGTTAACATGGAATACTAACAATTGATATATAGAAACTCGAATTGGGGATGTTATGGTTACTAAATATGCTAATGTGCCAATCCATGACCAAATCCAACCATAAAGCTAAGTAAACTGCATTTAGAACTGGCTAGATATTGTAAAGATTTTAAACTTAGCAAGCAGGGAAAAAACTGTTTAATCTCCAGTTTTACAGATAACAACTTGGTTTCTTCAGGTGGTCCTTTAAATTGTACACCAAATCCTAAACTTAGAAACTTCAAGGTGCAAACCATTTACAAATCTATGCTATTTCAAATTTAGCCCGTTCTTGGTCTACACATCCTAATTTACACTGCAATTTTCTCCTTCTAATCTGAACTATCCAGTAAATCAAAGATCTCAATTTTGTCTAAGTTTTTCAATGATTTCATACATGTCAAAAGTGGCTTATAGTTTGTAGAAAAGAAGATGAAATGAAAACCGCAAACTTAGCACCAACTAATATGAGGAAATTCCTAGCGCTCCATGAATTTGTCTTTGAGACATATTCAAGCACCGCTCATTAGTTTCCAATTAAAATCATAGGCTAGACATGCAACAGAAAATGTTATGACTTCAGCTGGTTCACAGTTGTGCATGGCAATTTCTAATAGGTATTTTTGTGACAGAAAATCTCACCTTAATTATAAAATGCATGTTCTAATAGATAAAAGCTGAATAACAAATCTTAACTATAATATGAATGGAGAAGAGCAAAATCCTACCTTTTTTGTTGGATTGTACTATTCAATGGTGCTCCAATCGAAGGCGATTTTCTTCCCTCTCCCTTCACTCCACCCTTTCTTTTTAGAGCACGAATTTTGTCTTTCCCAATTAACTCGCCTCACTTTTTCCGTTCACCTTTAAGCTCCAGGATTTCTCATCTTTTTGGCTTTGTGCAATGGGTACTCTACAATTTCTCCTCTTTTCCGCGTTCTTGCACGATGGGTGTAATTTCAATTGCATCTTGTTGTTCTTTTTTGATATGGAGGAGAAAAATAACATACAATCCATCTCTAAAAAGAGCTTTCCCCTTCGGGTGTTTGAAAATTGAGTCTCCAATTTCTAAGTAGCGCTCCAAAAAAGCAAAACCACCCACCAAACATCTAAATATGGCTATCAGTCAAAGAGTTTCTGCACTCCATGTGTTCTCCGATTTTCCCTTTGTAGTATCTTTTTCTCCAAATTTTTCTTCAGGTCCTTGCTGTGTTTTGATAATTATAAACTACCTCCAATAGCCTGTAGACATTATAGAGCCTTAGAGGAAAAAATTTTAAAATTGGAAACTGTATGAAAAATATAACAAGGCTCCAACAAAGGATAGTGAAAGATTAATTCACATGAGTTATTTATATAGTTTATAATTGGCTACTAGAATTATTTTTCCAAGTTATTTGAATTCCAAATTTTAACTGTATATATGTGTTTTAAATGTTAAACCTAAGTAGAGTTGGTGTAATATTATACTTAGATCATAGTAAGATCTTTGTGAGAATTATGCTTAAGGGAATGGCAAACAACATACTTCTTTGTATTTTCTTTTTTTACAATTTTATTTTTGTTATTCAAACTGATATTTGGCACAAGTAGTGTAACAAAAAAAATTTCTTTTTCTGCTATTGACATGTTGTGGAATCCTTTTCTCCTTTATGTTAGAGCGTACATGTGGTTGTGAACTCCAATTTACAGCCAAACAAATTTTATGTAGTGATTTGATAAATCCAAACTTCGTTCTTGCTTGTTTTAGTCTCCTTAATGTTCTATAGATCTCAATGCCAATCTTTTTCCCCAATAAGACGAACCCCTAGTTCATTTTGTTCTTATCTATTAATTTTGCTCTTGCTTGTATCTTTCAATTTTCTCTCATTCACATATGATGTTTTACTAATTATAAGATACCCCTGTATTCTCTGTAACAAAAAGTATAATACTCTCATAAAATAATAGAACTAAAATGATATACAAAAACTAAGGCTCAAATCAAGGGCAAAAAGTTTCAATTGATTAGGCGGCTTATTTCTATAGCTTATGATTGGCCAATAGATTATTATTCTTTTCAAATTATTCAACTTCTAATCTTTAATTGATTGGCTAAAAATGTTTTCAACTTTGAAATTATATGCACATAATAATGCTTTAATAAATGGTAGGAAAAATTAATTGATCAAGTAAGCCATTTATACAAAAAGAGTAGCTCCTAGTCCAACAAACCAAGGCTCTATGAAATGAAAGCAATGAGTGTTGGTTCAAGAGACCAACACTACACCAACAGCAAATATGCCAATGGATGACAACATCCGAGCAATGGCAGAGGCGAAACGAAAAAATTGAGAACTAATCATCTTGAGAAGGCAAACAAAATACACAAGAAGTTGTTTATTATATTGCTAGAAGTTTTAGGATGAAAAAACAATGTTTTGCATGTATACAATATATAGCCATATATTTAGAAGAAATATTAGCAAAAGATATTGCAAAAATATGCCATGTGTTGTTTATACTTGACCTAATCTTTATATAAAAATATTCTAAAACATGAAAATATGTTATGCAGTATACTTCTCTTTTGGAAAAACAAATGTTGTTAAATTACTTATGTCTAAAATTAGTTATGTTATGTCTAAAATTAGTTATGTATATCATATGCGTATAGACTATTTCTAGGAGTTCTATTCCTTTTTCCTTTTTTTTTTTTTGCATTCCTTCATGAATATGAATATATAATGACACTCATTTTAGCACCAATCTTACAGCTTGGTTAATAAAAGATAACAAACTTATAACACAAGTGTTGATCAAAAGGTTCTATTATGAGAACAATAATCAATAGGTACCCCTCCACATTTTGCTCATTTGAAATTTTTATCAAATTTGAAGGAATAAAGATTTTGAACTTGGTTGAGAAATGCCCTAGAAGTATTACAAAATACACTAGGCACAAATTTGTCAAAATGTGGATAGATTGTAATAAAATTTTTAGGTTAATTACAATTTGGCCTCCAAAAGTTGGGCTTGCATAATAGTTTACCCTCTAAACTCTAAAATATAGACTTTGCCACCTATTACTCTCATCGTTAGTGCTATTTAATGAAGAGAAATTTTGTCATCTTATCTATGACCAAAATATCTCAAGGAAAATGTACACTTTGTACCATTTTTTTGTTTTATATTTAACAATTTAAAATTTAATTAGACAACATACCAAATAGTCTTAAAGTTAACATATCATTTGTTTTATGTTGTAAAATAAAAAAAAATATTTCAACCTAAAACATCCTTTTTTTAAAGAAATTCATGTAGCTCTTCAAGTATTAGTAAAATCTCATGTAGCATCTTTAAACTCTTTCTTTGTTTCTTTACTTTTATTTCTATAATTTAAATTCTCACTAGAAGAATTTTAAAAAAGAAGAAAACTCTCACTTAAAAAATTTTAGAATAGAAGAAACTCTCACTAAAAGCTTCTAAAAGAGAAGAAATTTTTACTCAAACATCCTAATAGACAGAATTTATTACAAAATTAAAAAAAAACAATGGCTAGGAAACTCTCCCATGGTGAGAAGTAGAAGTTTTTAGTGGTCTAAGGTTGAGGAGGAGCAGAAAGAAGGTGCCTGAGCTTGAATCTTCGAATATTTTAAGTATCTATTGAGCTTTGAAGTGCTAAGCAACTCAGAGAAAATATAATGATTAAAATGTAAATTTTAATATTAGACAAAGATATGAGAATTGAGAAAGACATTTTCGATTCAAAAGATAAATAATTTTCAAAATAGAGTTCTACCATTTTGCTTTGGAAGAAGCCTTAATTCGCTTGACAAGCAAGTGCTCAACAAAAAGTATGTGTAAGCAAATTAGTAACTAAAAGCATCATTTGAGTTCCTAAAGAAAACTAAACATAAGGTACAAAGAACACCAAAAGTAGCAATGCTGGTAATATAAAGGAAAAGGGTGAAAATATACTAGAAAATAAGTGTTAAACTAGAAACAAGTTGTACAAAGTGGAAGCCAGTTGAATGGAAGATGAATACTATTGTCAGAAATGGGAAGTGAAATTGGTTTGCTAGTAGGAGGCTAGTAGGGACTGCAAAAGCTATTGCTAATATACTTTTGAATGTAGCAGAACCTACTCCTTCACAATAAGATCTCTTATTAATGGGTACCATCTAGGAAAAGTGTGTTCACTGTAAAAGAAACCTTGAAGGACTTAAAACAGTCTAGAGTAGAGGTAACAAGGAGTAAATTGGTATGCTGATGTACTTTCGAATGTAGCAGAACCTACTCTATCACAATAAGATCATATTAGTGGGTACCATCTAGGAAAAGTGTATTCACTGTAAAAGAAACCTTGAAGGACTTACAATAGCTTAGAGTAGAGGTAACAAGGCGTAAATTTGCATGGACTAACCTTTTGTGTCCAGATTCTCTTTTATCTTTTGGCTACTATTTTGAGACAGGTGAAGTGCTATGGGCATATTGAGATCTTGGGGTTTGTTAGATAAGGACCAGTGTGAATTTTGAAGGACTAAGGTTGAATCTAGCGAGCATCTCTTTTTTGCTTGTCCTATAACTTATCAAGTCTGGCATCAAATTCAATCCTTGTGTTTAGTCTTTAGCGAGACTTATGCACGGTCAGCTGAATTTCAATGGCATTGTGCACACTCATTGAAGACATCTTTCAAAGGTGATAGAGCATAGATAATATTATGTATAACGTTTGTGATTTTTCCCTAACCAGGGATGTTTTGATTTTCTTATTAAAGATGATAGGGCATAGATAATATTATGCATAACATTTGTGATTTTTCCCTAACACAAGATGATTGAGAGTTCAGAAATTGATCATAGGAATGATAAGTCTCTTAAATGAGAAAAATAGAATTTTTTTTTGTTTAACTAAATTTTTTTTGTTTAACTAGAAAACAATTACGAAAAGTATTGATGTACCTTCTCAATAATAAGTATTAATCTCACAGCAGTTAATTTAAAGTGGATTTGTATTGAGAAGGGAAATTGAGCTATCAAGAAACTTGATAGAGCTCTTTTCTTTAACTTATCTCTTTCTTTGTCTAATCAGGACAAAATTCTTTATTTTACAATGTAAGATGTAAGATGAAATGATTATGGACTAAAATGGATATGTTAAGGTTTTGGCAATCTATGAGCAGATGCTATCATTTAGCTGAAAAAATAAAGGCTTCATTTTGATTGATAAATTTGATAAAGAATTTGAAACCTACACAAACCCGTTTAGTTTTCAAATAATTTAAGAGGCATTTCAATTTATAAGTCATTAATTATCAAAATATATTTTAAACACGACAATGATTTATAATTTACAAACCCAAATACCTTCTGAATAATATAAACCATTAAAGGGGTTGAGAGAATTTCAATTTTTTTGTCAAATCTCTCAATTCAAATGCAACCAAATAGAATCGTGTGTCATGATCCTTGTCGGATCCGTCATCAGAGGTGTGAGTTTATATGACCTTGGGCTCTTCTCCCTTGATGGCTAGTTTTCGACATAAGTCACAATGATTGGCATCCATTCTAGTCAGTATGATCATACTCCTAGTGATGTTAGTATTACTGTATTTGCCAAGCACATGTAATCTAACATTAAAGTTATGCTACCGCAAAGCTAGGGAATAGGGGTTCAGCTATTGAATAATGGTAGATTATTTGGAATTTTTCATCTAGATAAATCTATATAAGAGGGGAGGTTGGGTTAGGTGGTAAAATGGGAAAAATTGTGAATAAGAAGTACTGGGTTCAAGACCTCCCACTTATAAAATTAAAAAAAAAAAAAGATAGAGCTATATAAGCATTAGGATATGACTGGTATTGTTAGGATGGATATGTGTGCATTAGGAATTGGCCTGCAGATCATGTTAAATTATCATGACTTTAATTGTATCTCAGAAGTATGGGATCTAAGTCAAACTCAATAAGGCTCTAGGTTGAGGACCATGGTAAATTAGCATGATCCTAATTTTAGCTATAGATTATGTTAAATTATCACAATTCTAATTGTATCTCACATTGGAAATGTGGGATATAAGCAAAATCAAGTATGTCTCTAGGTTAAGGATCTTTGTAGATACCATGATCCTCATTATATCCTACATCAAATATGTATGATTCTTGTGCAGCTTTGATGTAGGAATATAATACACACACACAAACACACTTTGTGTGTAAGTGTGTGTATGCACCATTCCACCTCAACAGCTGGCTTTTGAGAGGTGGATTCACATAAAAGTTAAAATTTCTTTCAGCAAAATACCTAAATGTTCTTGACATTAAAGGCAAACATTCCTAATCGATAGTACTAGTCTATGCTAACAAAACTGTATAATGAAGAGTTTAACACTTGAATTTAAGTGACTCACAATTGTAAGTGAAACATTTCCTAGATATATACATATGCATCATTTAAGTGACTCAAAATGGTAAGAGAGACATTTTAAGGACATACATAAATATAAACATGCATATAAACTGAAGCAATTAAAGTATGAAATGAAATTACACACGTAACAATAGTTATTAAACTTGCCCTAAACTATCAATTCAAATGGTAAATTGCTGAACTGACCATTTAACCAGATCAAGTTGCTAGTTGGACCCAATAAAAAGCAAGCGATTGAAAAGGCAATGACCAACCAGTTCAACATATGAAAAAAAAAAAAGGAACTTGGCTGATTTTTATGTTACTTGGTAATTTGCAAAAAAAAAAAAAAAAAAATTCAATATGGGGCCAATGAAGTTTGAACACTGTAACCCTTAATTAATATGTAAGAACTTGCAAAATGAGTAACAACTATTTGACCACAAGGCTTTTTGGTGTCTAGTGGACCATTTTATTCATCTTATAGTATTTTTATAATTTAAACATATTATTTTATCATATTATGCAATTTTTCGGTTGAACTAGTCAACCCACAATTGAGATGCTAACTCACTAAATTGATCCCCTTTTCGGGTTGATGCTTGATTGGTTTGGATTTAATAATTATGCACAGAACTAATTACCTCATACCAGTAACAACTGTCCATGTTGTTACTGGTGGCTTGTTCTTTCTTTGGAGGAACTATCCATGTTGTTATGTCACCTACATGATTGGTGTTGCTCTTCTTGTGTTGGCTAATATAGCGGCATTGATATACTTTTGGACTCTAGTAGCAGCTCCTCATCATAAGGTAGAGGGTTAGTGGATGAGACACTATCTCCCTGACGAGGAATGGTCAGATGTATAGCAGTGCATGAGGAGGATTGACTTCTGTGCTCGTGATCCAGATTTTCAAGCTTGCTGTGATGAGCCAGTTGAGTGTGATTTACCTACTATAGTTGTGAATCGCGATTGCATTTTGTGCGTAGCTACACATGACATATACTGTTATAGTTGTCATGTGTGCCGATTAGCCATAGTTCACCAGTTGCAAGATGATGGTAGACAGTTGCAACCTGCTCTCATCATTTTTATATGTTTCCTGCTATTAGTGGTTATTGGATCAGCAGTGGAGCTCTCTAGGAGAGGGGCATCACTATTGACAGAGGTTTCATCAGTAGCTGGTGATAAGGGATCAGTGCATGTGCCTATACCTATACAGTCAAGAGTTCAGATGGTGCAACCATCTTCACCAGCTTCCTCTGCTCCAGGAGTTCAGATAGTGCAGCCATCTCCGCAAGCTTCTCCTCCTTGAGTTCCACCAATCGAGCCATCTACATTGACTACAGAGCGAGAGCCAGTATGTTATACTTCTCCAGAGTTAGTTGGTAGGGGATATCCATATTTACCATCACATAGTGATTGCCCATCATCCTCGATTAGACCTTAGCCATGGGATTTTTTTGTAGAGTCCATTACTTCATTAGGGTCCACTGTACCTCGCCCACTATACCCTCTTAGCATCACCCAGATATTCATGTAGCATCAGGGATGTCTGTAGCACTCAAGACTATAGCAGAGCGAGAGCCAGTATATTATATTCCTCCAGAGTTAGTTGGTAGTGGATATCCTCATCTATCACTACATGATGATCTCTCTTTATCCTTTACTAGACCTCAACCATTAGATTCATCTATAGAGTCTACTGCTCCATTAGATTCTACTGTACCATTGGCCACTATACCCCCGAGCATCATCACCTAGAGGTTTATACATCATCAGGGTTGTCTGTAGCACTTGACCATATAGCCAAGTTATCGTGGATCTGAGCAGTTCCTTCTGCCCCACCACTACGCACAGAGTTAGGACAACAGAGCACTCCTTCACCTGGATTGGATGAGCAGTTAGATGCATATCATTTTACTAGACCTTAGCCATTGGATTCATCTATAGAGTCTATTGCTCCATTAGATTCTACTGTACCCCCATCCACTATACCCCTTAAGCATCACCCAGAGGCTTATATATAATTAGGGTTGTCTGTAGCACTCGAGTTTTTAGCCGAGTCATCAAGGATCCGACCAGCTACTTCTACCCTACCATTATGCACAGAGTTAGGACAGTAGAGTACTTCTTCACAAGGACTGGATGAGCAGTTGGATGCATATCTTTCATCGGTGAGAGAGCACATTAGGCATTCTGGAGCGTTACGAGTGGCCAGCCTGGAAGAGGAGTAGAGATATTTTGATTTGTCTGTGCTATTTTTTGAGTTTATTGTTTAATTTTAGATGTATTATTAGATTCTATGGTACATCATACTACTATTAATACTATTACTGCTATTCTCTTTAACTTTTACAGATCTAAATTTTCTTGATGGGTTAGTTCGACTCTCTATTATTCCAGTATCAGATATAAATCATGTATGGTTAGGAGTAACACAATGGAGGAATCTCATTTGTATTCATTTGTATGCATACCAATTTTTTTTTGTTTTATTGTTATTTTCACATTTTCATATTGAACTATTCTATACTTATTAATTATTATGTATATTCTGATGCTCTCCTTAATGATTTCTTCCTATTAATTTGCTAAATAGCATAAATTTTTTCTCCCTTCTGACTTTGTTGTTTCCATCGGTATTTAAAACCTAGTTAAGGAGGGAATGGTTGTGGAGGATCCTATTGAACATAAAAGACATGCTAGCACTTTCTTGACTTTCATGCATAATATCTCACCATCTATGTTTTGGTTTTTGTTTTTTTAAAAAGTATTTTCTCATCATCTAGGCATTTGATATTTATTTAACTAGGGTGCCATTGAGGTTTTTTTTTTTTCTAATACTGTTCTTTTATTGGATTCAATAGAAACCTTGGAAGTAGCATAAGAAGCATCCAAGAAGTTCATTTTCATTATTTTTGAAAAGTTTTGCTGTTAGATCCTAAAAGTTCATTGTTTCTTAATGAATTTTTTATCTTCTATACTAATAAAAGTTTTTCCTACTCATCTTTTAGTCATATTGGTAAAGCTAGGGGAGATGACTGGAAATTCATGTATGAATTGTGAGGATTTTTTTGATTATGAAGAAATAGATTATTTTCATTTTTTCAAATTTTTTATCTATGCATATATACAAAAATTAGCTCTTTTTTTTTTGTTGTCAATGTTTTATAAATCTGGTCTAATTCAATAACTATGATTTTCAAACTCTGCAGATTGTTGCATTTCTAGGTGTGTTGGTATAAGAATTCTATGAAGAAGAATTGAAGGAAATATTAGAACATTCTAATATAGGATGGCAAGTGAATCATCTCTCTCCTGTGAACATAAATGTTGTGAAAGTCAACCAATTTTCGATTCATGTCTGCATAATTGGTGTAATGATTTTAATCTATATGTTGACACTTTAAGAACTTTGCAGTTGTATTTTATAAACTATCTGCTGATATGACAACTTTATAGTAAAAAAAATATAGATCATTATTTTATCGTCTTCTTATTTGTCTTTCATTTTCAATACTACATATAAAATAGGGTGAATGAAATTATATTTAACCTATTTATTCTTATATTGAAATGGATGTCTTTGTAAGTTTTTTTTTGGTGACAAATATGGAAAACTTGAAAAGTGGTAGTAGTGTGGCAATGGTGAAGAGTTATAAAATGAGGTGAATTTGCTGTTGTAATTCATATTATTAATTTTCTATCTAAAATTCTGTAAATGCAGTCCCATTTGTATTCTTCACTAGGAATTGTGAGTTTGGCCATGCTTTGAAATTTTAGATGGTGAGTTAAATGAGTTGTTGCTTTGTAACAATGTTGACATAGTATGTCTTGCTTTTTATATTTTGGAGGAAGGACATATGAAGATCCATGTATTTGAAGAATTACAAAATCTTTTTTTTCATGCTTTCTTTTTAGTTAATCTTGAACTTATGACTATTTTGTTTTTATGCTAATGTTTTCAATTAGCAATCCTAAAAGAAAGAGTCAGGTTTCTATATTGCTGATATTATTCTAATAAAAATATTGTCATATATTTTAAACAATATTCTATGTGAGCCTTGCTGTGCATTTGTCTAAGGAAAAAGGGAACTCATTGTAAAAGAAAACTTCATGTACAAAGGCTACTTGGGATTTAGACTTAGAATTGAGTTTACTTTCATCTGTGTTTAGTAACCAGCAGAAATTGTTTTAGATGTACACAGATTTTCAAAAAATAATCTCATTACATGATGAATAAAAGTTTAGGTCTTGTCTGGATTGCCATTTTTTGGATTCTTCGTAAAAAAAAATATATATATATACTATGATGTGGTGTATGTGAGGTAAAAAGGTGTTTGGAAAATGTGATTAAGGAAAATGTAAAAAATTTTTAGTGAAAAATTGCAATCCGAACAAGGCCTTACATTTTGTTTTAAAGGCAAACTATATGATTATTTTTAGGGATAATTTATAAATATCTCCCGAGGTTTTCAACACTTTCATTGAGCTCCCTTGAGGTCTCAAAAATTACATTTACCTCCTTTGATTTGACACTTTTGGTAACCAAACATTAGACTTGGTCAAAAGTTTAAATGAACACCCTAAATTGCCCTCAATTTATGTAAAATATATTTATTATTTAATAAACAGTTACAGTATTATAATAGTTTTATAAGCATGATAGGTCACTATGCATGGTACTTTACTAGGAATATGTGAGAGTTCGAGCGTTTACCCTAATTTTATGCATGTACTTGGACAATCACATGTGCGTAATTACCTTATTTCAAGTTAAAATACATAATCATTGTGTTTTGCCAACAGATTTAAGTATAAAAAGGGTAATTTTAAAACTTCATGGGGTTAAATTTAAGGACCTAATAGTCGTTAAATGAAAAACTAGTAGGGTTTTAATGTAATAACTTTAAACTTTCATGACACAATTATAATAACCAATTCTTGCAATTAACTAGGTGATGCCACACGTCATCCTTGATGACTCATGTCTAAGAGTCAAGTAAAAGACCCAATTACCCTCAGCAATTAGGCATAAGACCATGCATCCTTTCTATCTCATAAAACCAGCAACACACTTGAATTCTCCAAGCTTCTTGTTCGGCTAGCTTAATGTGAGAGAGAGAGAGAGAGAGAGAGAAACCAATGAACAAGCAAGGAAACCATCTAAAAAACTTACCTCCTATTGCTGTGAGCACTAGCCAAAGGAAAACAAGGCAACCTCAACATTTGTAGATGGAAAAACTGAAGTTCGAAGGAGATTCAGAGTTGTCAAACAAACCGTGAGGAACCAGTGGGTAAGCATCAGTTTTCCTTTCATTTTCCTTCCACTTTTGTTAATCATGGTTTTAGGATGACTAGAACTAAGAAAAGAGAAGAAATATTGAGGAAAATTCAGCAAATCTGGAAGGTTTGTCTTAGCTTGACATAGGTTCGGATAAAAATGTTCAGTTTCTGGTCTGCTATGTGTCGTGTTCTTAGCTGTTTCTAGTAGATTTTGCACCTAACTTGGGCTTGACCTCTTCACAAGATGTTTAGTACCTTAACTGTAGTTTTATTGCTACAAAAATCATGGTTAAATGAACTGTACAGCTAGAAGTATGATGATGAGAACGAACCGGAAAAAATAAACCTAGTTTCGTAGCTTAACAGTCTTTCCTGTACAGTTTTAGAATATGGGTCATAACCTGGTGCCGGGATGTCGGATTAAGGTACCGTCAGTTACGTTTGAGACCCAACTGTATTAAGTACAGGCTCCGATTCATTTCCTATGAATACAAGAAAATTGCCAAAATTGACTAAAATTTGAAACCTACGCACCTAACCCTTGGAGAGCTGTAGTAGTTTTCAGTTCAATTTAGATCAGTTTGGAATTAGAATCTCTAAAGGATGTGTCCTAGAGATTTTTATGGCTTTAGTCTAGTTTCTAATGGCACAATTCTTATGATTTTTTTGATGTCTATAGCACAAGTTATGATTTTTCCAATGAGCGCTACCAGTGTTGATATCATAAGTGTTAGCACGACTTCGACATTAAATTTTGTTTGTTCTTGTATCAAAGGAAAGGAGTTATGCTAAATAATTTAAGCACTACAATATCGGTGTTGGTGCTGGTCATCATTGGATAAACTTGAAAAAACTAAACGATGTAAACTTAGATAACATTAATCAGCTTAAACGTATTAGAAATGCCGTTAATAGTTATAAGTTAAAATATATTTTTAGAATACTTGAATAATTGTGGTTGTGATATTTATCTCAAAAGTTAAAGCGATTAAGGATTTAATCCAAGATTCAAAGGTTGATCAATTTCTAATGGTAAGTGTTTCCTGTGTGTGCTTTATGACTTCATTGCTTAATTGTGATGCGATTACTTAGTTAACTTTCAAATGATACTTGGAATGCTTACAGGCGAGTGTGTACTTTATCGCACTCGACCTAATCACAATTGAACTTTTCTGAAAATGATCAATTGTTGAGATATTAGTTGTGCATGATTATAAGCCTTTGGTTGAACTGGACCCTGCCCTTCGTTATCGGCCGACTTGAGCCAGTAATGGACTTGGTCGGGAAGGTTGGTAAACCTGGGACATTGATTGAAATTGAGGAATACTCGAGTATATCCACTGGTGTAAGGAGAATCTTGGCCAAATTGCTATTGTAGGGATTGTTTATTGTTTCAGAGGATACAAGGAGGAGATGGATGGAGTTGGCAAAAATGATGGATTGAAATGTATCCTTTCAATGATTATATGATTGTTATTGATTGGATGTGATTGGATTTCATCTTGCTTGTTATTTCTTGAATGTATTTTATTTGCTAAAATGTGAATATGCATCTTTTATCTGGGAAACCTCACTAAACGTTAAGCTTATCTTTGTAGTTGTTTTCCTTAACAGGGCTAGGAGACCAGAGCTGATCGAGTTAGAGCTAGCGGCTTGAGATCTGGTGTATAATCTTAGAAGATTAATTCTCCACTTTTGGGATGAAACTAAAGTTTTGGATGACTGTACATATTTTGTGAATTTAAATTATGGATGGCAGTAGACTTTTACTCTTTTGAGAGATGGTATATAAGTTTGATTTGAATATCAATTATGGAAAGTTAAACATTCTATATTGAAATTATTATAGTAAGTCCTAGTGAGAGCTAGGCAAGCAGTCCGCTGAGCCCTTTGGTTCGCCTTAGGATGAGGTGGGGTCGTCACAGAATACATATTCTTCTTAACTTGGAGAAGAAAGTATTGTCATAATTCTTTTAGAGTTTGTGGTTTTTTGAATAATGAAATTATCATAGTTTAGTAGCAGTTTAGGCAATCTCTTTTAAATTATTGCTACTTTTGATGCAAAGAAAAAAAAAGTTCCAAAAAAATATTGGATCACATTCTAAGTTATTAAAAAAAAATCATTGGTTCAATATTTGGCAATGATAGTGAGCAAGGATAGTATTTATAGTTTATAGTTCTGTATTTTTACTCGTAAAATATAAAAAACAAGAAAAAGAAAAGAAAAGGAAAAAATAAGTATAAATCCTATTCTTTCTATATGCATACCCAACAAGGGAATTTTATTAAAATGATACGGATAATATTATCATTTTATGTGGGCGAGGGAGGTAAGTGTAATTTTTAAAATCTCGGGGGAGCTCAATAAAATTTTAAGAAACCTCAGGAGACACTCCTGAAATTATCCCTTATTTTTTACTAAGTTGCTAAGTGCACAAGTTGTGCATCAAATAGCCTATCATGTTAGTTTATTGTACATAATCTTTTTTTATTATTTGATTAATGCAAAATATTCAATGACTTTTTTTTCTCTTTCTTGTGTTAGCTTCATCTCTCATAATTCTCAAAAGAAGCAAATTCTATTAAAGCATCCGTGATTAATACATCATGTCTATGAAACCTGTTTGTGAGACTCTAGTTTTCTCTGTGCAATAGAAAAATTTCATACTTCTTGTTCAAATCATGCTAAGACTTCGATTTATTCTTTGCAATTACATATTACAAAAAAAAAAGCAGCAATTTTTTGATTTCATATATATATATATATATATATATATATAGACACACACACACACAATTGAAGTAAAATTATTTAAGACTTTTGCAAATAAAGGAGTGCCGGTATTCATTTTTAACAGGTGATTACTTATGATGAATATCAACTAAATGTTTTAGTTGTTTGAATCATTTTTAATTTATCTTTACTTTTTACTTCGCTTAATTTTCCTCATTGGTTTTTGACGTTGGACCACTAATTCTACAAAACAAATGCAAAGTATTCTTTCTAGGTGAGCCTTTAAGGTATTCAATCTATTTGTAAACTTTGAAGTATTTTTGACAATAGAGACTTTATAGCATTTATCATTACTAAGGTAAAACCTTATTCTATTATGCCAAAAAGTAAATTTGAATAACTCATATGATACAAAATGAAGTACACATGCACAATCGATTACCAAGTAGTTGACAACCCAAAATGAAAAGAAAATATCCAAAAAGAAAAGAAAAATTAATTCCATTGTTCTATATATATCTTAGAAAACGCAATCTTTTTACGAATGTTTATAAAAAAAAATAATGTGGAGTGTTTGAAAATATTCACTCTTTAGATATTGTTGCAAAAATGCACCGATTAGACTAAAACCTTGCCATAATATCTAATATTTGTAATCATAAGGCTTGTGATCATAAAAATAATGAAATTCGAAGAACACGTATGATTTTCTTCTTTAGGAATAAGCTAGTCTTAATTTTGCAGAAACTTTTCTAAAATAATTGATGTTCATTTTTCCTAGTTAAGTTGAGAAAAAAAATATTGCTTAAGTTCATCATGTATCAAATGAATAGTGGTAAATTAATATTTGAACCATCTTTAAAAAATTATTTCTATTAAAAATACAAATAGGAATATGCATCAGTCAAAACAACATTATTAACATATAGACGACTTCTACTTAGAATGAAAATGTAATATTAAGCAAAATAGTCTTCTTTTGTTATAGTGATACTACATAAACTTGAGCTGATAGAAATTTTTGTCTATAGGTAGATTCCACCATTTTTCATATTTGGATTTAGTTAAATTTATGATAATTGTAATTTAAAGGGATAATTTTAGACACCTCCCATGAGGTTTTTCCTAATCACACCTGGCTCCTCTAAGATTTTTAAAATCACACCTAGCACTCTTAGAATGATAACCTCTATAACATTGGCACCTCTCCTAGGAGAGAGAGATAATTTCATCCAATTTTTCCCTTTACAAGTTGATTTTTGAGTTTTAGAAGATGAGAAATAAAAACAAATGAAAATTGTTTTCTAGAAGAACAATTAGAAGTAATTTTTTTTTCCCTTTAAAACTTTTTGAGCTAGAAAATATGCTTTTTTAAATTTTATAATTTTATTTCCAACTCCTTAAAAAACTCAAAAAAATATATTGAAAGGAAATAAGATTGTTATCTTGACACTATTGGTTAACTAATTTTTTAAAAATTTTGTTTTTGATAATTGAATACCATTATTCAAGAGTAATTTTTTACTTTAAAATTTTATATCTAGAAAATATGCCTTTTTAAATTTTATATTTTTTGTTCCTAACCCTTAACAACAAGTTCCAAAAAATTATCATCTGGGAGAACCAAACGAATGTAATAGAGGGAAAGCTAAAAGTTATCATAAAATGGGTGCTCGATTTATTAGTTGTACCTGTTATTATTATTTATAAATAAAGATATCTTATAATAATTATAATTAAGAATTTGAAAGAATTTTAATTCTTATGAATTTTAAATTTCTATTTTATTATTAATTTAATTCAATTTTAAATTCATAGTATATATCTAAGTATCTATATATCTATATTTAAATATCTAAGTAAATATTATAGAATAAACGCAAGGAGTGTAGAAAGAAATAAATGAATTTATAATTGTTAAGAAATAAAAATCATTTTTTCCCTTTTTAAAATCTCTAGGAAGGGGTTATCATTTCTAACTATGCCAAAAGTTTAGAGTGAAAAGAAATAAGATTTTTATTTTAATACCATTGGTTAATCAAATTTTCAAAAATTTTTATTTTTAATAGTTGAACACCATTATAAGTACATTTAATATATATATATATATATATATATATATTATGATTTCAGCTACACCCCAGCCATCTCCTTTGCCAAATGAATGATTTTGGCTTTTTTTTTCCTTATCTCTTCCTGATTAATTAAGATAAAAAAAGAGAAAATTGGAGTAAAAAAAGGTAGCCCAAAATGTGTGCAATTTTTATGGCATTTTTATTATTTTCTTTTTACACAATTTAGTTTGAGATGCTAGGTGTGACCATGAGAAAACTCAAGGGAGGTTTCTGAAATTATCTCATGAAAATATCAGAGGTAATACTGTCCTTTCAAAATTTTCTAATGTCACATCAACCTATTAGGGGTATTATTTTGTTTGAATGGTTCCATTATCATTTTGTTTGAATGGTTCTATAAATTTCAAGCAAGTTTATGCCTTTATATTGTTATTTGGTAAGAATTTGGCTAGTATATGGTTTCACATGGTATTCATGCTACACGTTAATTTGGAAAAAAAATTTACTTAAATAAGTATTTGTAATTGCCACAGCATTCTAGACCAAGTAAATATTATTGGGAAATTCTACAATGTGATTGTTGATTTTAAGGGAACCATACTGGTATTTTATAAACAAATAATATATTGCCATCTAAAAGGTTTTAGTTTGTCAAGATAGGGTGGTTTGTTTAGGATTTATATCTGAAAAAACTAGTGTTTACCTACTCCAAGTAACAGATTATTTGTGTAGATTATTCTTTTATATGCAAATTTTATAATTATAACATAATTTTGTTATTAGCATTTGAGTAGCATTTTTTGTCTATATACACTAGTGTAGATTTAAATGTTGATTTTTTATTATTCTTCTGCCATAGCAAATTACAATTTTAAAAATTAAGATTTTTAAAATTTTAACTAGAATTATTTAGTGAGGCTATTTTGTACTTTTATAGCACAAGAGTACTGAAACTTAAAATTGAAGGTGCTTCATGGAATAATAATTTTTCATTTCTCAACATCTTAATTCAATTATTGGTACACAAAAATCTAGTATCATTTAATATTTCAAATCTTTAATGATAACGAATGATTACTAAAAGAATGATTTGAATTTTATTATTTCATGAAAATAAAATGTACTATTAACAAGTTGTATTGTACTACAAATGTACTTTTAGTTGTATAATCTGTTAGCAAAGAATATACTACATGTAAATGATTGAACATTTTTACTCAAAAATAGTAGTATTTAAGAAAATCATTTTATATGTTAAATAGTAAAATTGTGCCATCTTTAAATGTGAAAGGTACTATAACAAATGAATGTACCATTAATAAGTCATATTGTACTACAATGTACCATAGTTGTACTGTTTAGTAGCAATGAATGTACTATATGGGACTGATTTGTACATAGCTGTACTATCTATTAGCAATGAATGTACTATGTGGGACTGATTTGAACCTTTTTACTCAATATTACTAAATTTACATTTGAAAAAATCATATTGCACTGTTAAATAGTAAATTTGTACCATTATTGAATATGAAAGGTACTGCAGCAAATAAATAAACCATTAAGAAGGCACATTATGCTACAAATGTGTGATGGCTATACTATCTAGCAGTAAAAAATGTACTATATGGAAATGATTAAATCTTTTTATTGGACAATAGTAAGTGTACACTTAAAAAAATCATTTTGTACTGTTAAATAGTAAAATTATACCATCATTGAATATGAAAGATATTGTGATAAATAAATATACCATTAAGAAGTCGTATTATACTATAAATATGCATTGTACTGTTTATTAACAAAGAATGTATTACATTGAGATGATTTGAATCCTATTACTCAATAATAGTAAATGTACATTAGAAAATACCATTTTGTGCGATTATAATTTTTGTAAACCCTCCCACCCCTCCCTACAACCCCCAACTATTAGGTATAGGATTTGAACTATGAGTCTAACAGCGAGGAGAAGTCTAAGAGCTCTCTCCTGATTATTGATCCAAGTTTAGTGGTTACTATTAAATAGTAAAATGTACCATCATTGAACATGAACGGTATTCTGACAAATAGATATACAATTATAAAAATTGTATTGTACTATAAATACACTATAGTTATATTATCTATTAGCAAAGAATGTGCTACGTGAGCATGATTGAACTTTTTTACACGGCAATAGTAAATGTACATATAAGAAAAGGATTAACTTTTTATACACTGTCAGTGTAATGTTTTTTTTACACTAGCAGCTTTGGATGCATGCCACATGTGCATGATCTAAATTTCAAATTTAAATTTGTATTATGTGGCATAATCCAAACCTGCTAGTGTATGAAAACTTATACACTGACAGTGTATAAAAAAGTTATCCATAAGAAAATCATTTTATATAGTTAAATAGCAACTTTGTACCATTATTGAACATGTAAGGTACTAAGGCAAATAAATAAACTATTAAAAAATTGTATTGTATTACAAATGTACTATGGTTATATTATCTATTAGAAAGATATCAAAATGATCTGAATCTTTTTGCATAATAATAGTGAATGTACATTTAAGAAAACTGTTTTGTACTGTTAAATAGTAAAATTGTACCACCATTGAACATAAAAGGTACTCTGACAAATAAATATATCATTAAGAAGTCACATTGTATTACAAATACACTATAGTTGTATTGTCTATTAGTAAAAATTGTATTATATAGAAATGATTTGAACTTTTTTACTCAATAATAGTGATTGTATATTTAAGAAAATCTTTTTGTATTTGGTAAATTATACGAAACCCCCTTGTGGTACTACTAAAGGATAGAAAAACCCCCTATCCTATATAACCACTTCATACTTTTAGCTAAAATGGAATGGTGATTTTTGATCTGATATATTATCGGTGGAAGGTCATATTCTTCTTTATTAATAAAATTATAATGCTTTTATATTTTTTCTTTTTTTATTTAGAAGAATCATTTCTTTCTTCTAAACACCACACACACACACACACACACTCTCTCTCTCTCTCTCTCCTCTTTTCTTTTCCTTTTTCCTTTTCTTTTCTATTTTTTTCCTTTTCCTTCCTCCCTCCACTCTCACTACCACTACACCACCGTCACATAACTGCTACCACCTCTCTCTTTGTCCTTCTTTCTCTACCACCTCCCTCTTTCTCATTCTTTCTCTCCTGCTACATCTTTCTCTTCTCTTTTCCTTCCCCAACTTCCTCCTCTTCCTCTTTCCCCTCCCTCTTCTCTCAATATTTCCCCTGTCCTCTCCCTCAATTGCCACTTTCCCTCGTTGTTGGGATCTAGTTGGAGTTCATGACTTCAATTCAACTTTTCACTTAGCCATTTTCACAAACAGATCATTGACATAACACAAGTTAAACATTTTGTAAGATATATATATCTAATCTAGCCAGAATTTTACAGAAAATAAGAGTTATCCAGTCCCAATCACAAGGCATTCAGATTTCAACAAATGCCAAACAGATTTCAACAAATATTAAACAGAAATTTAAGAGCAAGAAAACACATAGTAAAGCATTTCATAAAATAACATAGTAGTAGAAGTGAGGAAAGCTGAGGAGTTTTCATATTGCTTTCAAGAAGTTTCCATGATGGTGGTGGCTGGGTTTTCGATGATGATAACGATGATGACAACATCTTTCTTCATCCTCAGTGTTTTTGCTCTACTTTCCTTTTATTCTGTTATTTTCTCTTTTTCTTGCTCTTTATTGCACTTTTCTTGATTTTTCTTGTTTTTTATTTTTCTGATTTTTCTTCTTCTTCTTTTTTTTTTTTTTTTTGTGTCCTAAGAACGAAGGTCTATAAAAGGATTTTTGGGTCTAGACTTTGAGGAATCCATGGCACTTTCATGGTGGAAGATAATGGTAGTTTGGGGTTTTTAAAGAACATATAAGGGATTTTTGATGTTAATTGTAAGATGGTCTAGAGTTTTTTTTTTCTTTTTTGGTTTTTAGTGGAAAAATAATGGCTGATAATGAATAAAAAATGAGTAGCCATGGGTTTTTCTACTTGTGGGGAACCAAATCTTTTCTTAGTTGTCAGGTAGGACGGGGAGAAAAACAGAGGGGCAGGAAATGTGGCAGCGAAGAGGAGGAAAGAGGGGAAAGAGGAAGATGAGAGAGAGAGGGTGCTGAGGATAGAGGAAAAGAGAAGCGGTAGTGGCAAGTGGCAAACGGTGGTGGCAGGTAGTGGTATGGAGGGATAGCAAAGGGAAGGAATGAGGAAGAAGAGGATGGATAACTTTTAAAAATTTTAAAAGTGAT
Source organism: Gardenia jasminoides (assembly GCA_013103745.1). Taxonomy (NCBI): domain Eukaryota; kingdom Viridiplantae; phylum Streptophyta; class Magnoliopsida; order Gentianales; family Rubiaceae; genus Gardenia; species Gardenia jasminoides. The sequence continues at coordinate 28,787,136 of CM023101.1, read as the reverse complement.
TCAAAAGTTTAAAAATTTATAAAAACACCCATAATGTTCAAATCAAAAAATTTTTTTGTTAAGAGTGGCATTAATCCCTCAATTAATCATATATATTTTTTAATCTTATAAAGTCTTATGCCACTTACAGGTCATACAACTGGTTGAAAGTCAAATTCCACTTTAATTGTAAAGTATGAGGTGGTTGTGTGAGGGTTTTTAAAGAGTAGGGAGGTTTTCTGTTCTTTGGTGATACCACAAAGGAGTTTCATGTATTTTGCCCTTTTGTATTGTTAAATAGTAAAATTAGTAGAAGTCATTTTTATTCGGTAAAATAAAAAAGATTTTACTTTCATCTAACATAGTAGGCACTACATGAAAAAATAATTTTTTTATTTTTTGATGTAGCACTTTGAGAATTAGTGGAGAATCCTTTGATGTTTACACATATTGCCTAAAACAAAAAGGTAAAAAAAAAAAAAAGAATGGCTACGAGTAGTTTTTGTTAATAATAGTGAATATACAATCAATAAAACTAATTTCTACTACAAAAATAGAAAAATGTACCACCATTAGAAATGGATTGTACTATTGTGAAAATATAATTTTTCCTTTATGAATTTGGAAATTCAATTATTTCTATTGTAGTCGTAGAGGTAAAGGACCGTTTGATACTTTAGTACTTTAAGTATTGGTGTAAATGTACCATAATCGTACTACATGTTACTAAAAACTGTACTATATGTAAATGATTTGAATCTTTTTATTCAATGATAATGAATGTACATTCATGAAAATTATTTTATACTGATAGTAAATTTGTACCATCATTGAACGTGAAAAGTACTGTGCCAAATAAATATACCATTAAATAATTACATTGCACTACAAATATACTGTAGTTGTATTATCTCTTACTAAAGAATGTACTAGGTGAAATAATTTGAACTTTTTCACTCTGATTACAGTGAGTGTACATTTCAGAAAATAATTGCATACTATAAATGGTGAATGTACACTCAAGAAAATCATTTTTTAATATCAAAAATAAAATTAGAATAAGTTAGAACTTTTTTTGCCTGATATTAGTGAATATGAAGAAAACAAAAATCGAATTGTATTACCAAATATCCAAGTTGTACCATTATCGAATATGAAAGCTACTATTGATTTTTTTAATGTTTAAAAGTTTGGGGAAATTTGAGAATATACAAAGCTGAGGTAGCATAGAGAAATGATGAAAATCTATTTTTTAAAATCGTGAAACCCTGCCGCCCTTTTCATTTGCTAATAGCTTGATTCTATTCTTCACTTCACTATTGCACTTCTGTTCTTCAAATATCGAAATCCACCAACTTGTGATTCGCCATATTTTGCATGCATCTCGTTGTTCATCATCCAAGAAAGGTGCTATCTTCTTCTTCTTCTTCCCCCCCTCCCCCCCTTTTTTACTGTAGAAACGCTAGGATTAAGGGCTTCTCATGTTTTTTCACAATGTATGGAAATTTTTTCTGTTTCGAACTGTAGGATTTTTTTAAAGGAATCTATGGCTAGTGATGAAGAAGGAAATGTTGCTATGGCTAACAACATGGGCAATTTTCACTACCTTGAAGCATGTGGATATGGATGGGGATGGGACAATGATTTGAACGACGAGGAAGTTAAAAAGATGACATTTCAATCTATAAATGATGCGGAGATATGTTACAATCTGTATGCAAAGTGTATTGGATTCGGGATTCGAAGAGATGATGTTAATCACAATAAACTTACAGGATTCATATCTATGAGAAGGTGGATTGCTCAAAAGAAGGATTTCGTGAATGCAAATGGTTGGAAAAGAAAGATTGAAAGAGACAATCCAATGCTTTAACTAGAACAGGGTGCTTAGCATGCTTTCGTGTAAGGTATGATAAAAAAAAAATTGAAAAGTTCATTGTGACTGATTTTTCAAAGCGCCATAATCATATATTGATGAGCCCAGATTGTGTTTCTTTTCTTTGGTCGCATCTTAATGTTAAAGAAGGTGATATTGCTCAAGCTCGTGCAACGAAAGAGATTGGATGGCTTACAAGCTCGTGCAATGAATTTTTTTTGCAAATCAGGCAGGAAGATACCAGAATGTTGGTTATATATTAAAGACCTATAGAATCACTTAGATGCTGAACGAAGAGCTGATATTAATGATAGTGACGTAGTAGGTTCTTTGGGCTATTTGTCTGCTAAAACAGATTCTGATCCATTAATTTTTAATGACTATGATGTTGATGAAGAAAAAAGACTCCGTAGACTGATTTGGGAAGATTCTTGATCACAAGTAGATTACAAGATTTTTGACGATTTATTGGTATTTGATACTACATACCGGTCAAATGCTTACCATAAAACTATGGTGATATTTGCTGGTGTAAATAACCACAATATGACCACTGTTTCTGTTTGCGCATTGTTGTCAGAAGAAAATGAAGATACATATATCTGTGTCTTGGAGAAATTAATTAAATGTATGGAAGGAAAGAAACCGGTATCAATTCTTACTGATGGTGATAATGCCATGAGGAAAGCAATAGAAATAGTCTTTCCAGAAGCCCGACATAGATTATTTAGAGAAATATTCCTAATAATGTTGCTTTTGATATTTTTTTTAGATGGCTTTATAAGATGCATGCATAAGGTTTGTTCTAAGGATGAGTTTAACAAGAACTAGAACCAACTAATTACTGAAAATGGGGTTCAGGAGAATAGTTGGGTACAAGAGATTCTCCAGAAGTGTGCAAAATTGGCAGAAGCATATTTGAGAGGCGATTTCTAGGGGTATATGAAATGCATACAGTGTTGTGAAGAAATACATGCTTTTTTAAAACACCACTTAAATGTGAAATTGAGGTTGTATGAATTTGTACGATCATTTGATTTAACTGCAGCATGGCTTAGACATATAGAGGCTAAGGCGGTTGCTATTACATGTAATAGTAGCCCAGCTCTTGGCACATATTTATAGGATTTTGAGGCTGAAGTGGATAGGTTGTGCACGAGAAACATTTTTTTCAAAGTTCAGGAAGAAATTCACAATGAGGCAAAGCTATTGAGTAGAATGATTGAAGAATCAGGTGCCCATAGGATATATGAAGTCACATTATACTCGAATGCAGAAATTAGCTGGACGATGAGATGAAATCGTGATACTTCAGAGATTAAATGTCCTTGTTTACAATTTGAGATAGTGGGATGGCCATGTGCACATTTGTTTGCAATTTTTAAAGCTAAGCATATGCCAAAATTTCCCTACAATTTTATTAATGTAAGATGGACCCCAGATGTCAAGAAAGATTTGCAATCTCAACATGGTTGTAGCATTCCTCGAAGTGTTACACAAACTGCTCGTTTTGGAGTATTAAGTTCTATGTGTAAATCCAATGTGTTATTATGCATCTCTTTGTGATGAAGATGATGAGGAATTGGAGCCAATAATTATTGATTTAATAGAGCGAGTGAAGCATATTTCAGAGAAGTGGAATAATAATAAGAGACAAAAATGTATTCCCGCAGATGCAAACAAACCTTGGGTTGATGTACGTGATCCAATAATATCAGCAACAAAGAGGAGTGGTGCAAAAAGAGTGGGATCAAAACCAACACCCAGACGTCGTTCAAATTGCAGGCGAAAGAGCTTTCTGTGATTTATGTATTTTCTTGTTTTAAGAATTTTTAATAAATTAATTTATTGTTCCCATTTATTACTTTTGCTAAAAATTAGATCAACTGGTCACAAGAAGACAACATGCCATAAAGAAGAGTGAACGAAGAAAACTTTCAAGTCCACAGTTTGTGAAAGTGGATCTAAAGAAGGGTCCGAACCATATTTTGTAAATTCCATAGTTGCCAGATCACAAGACTCACAGTAACCTAATCAAGAACATATCATGAATAACATGTCTTGTGAAGCCTTGAGAGAGTACACCCAGACTATGGACTAGTTCAATTGTGACTTTCGTTTCCAAGTTAGTTTTTAAATTCATTTTCTCCTCATGATTTGAAAACGTGGAGTCTTACGGTGAATCTATGATTCGCATAATTATGTATATTACTATTGATTTTTGTTTATTATCTTTATGTAAGCAAGGTCCTCATTTAGTCCAAGTAGCTCACATGCTCAAATTGGTAGTATCAATCAGAGGATTATTGACATGGCAAACCAAGTATTAGTTTTTCTAAGCTCTATTTTAGAATTATTATTTTAGCAGTACACTAATTGTAAATTTTGATTGCAGGATCCTGACAAAAATGTGATTAATTTTTCATAAGAATCATAACAAAAGATTTGAAGAAAAATGGTTCGCTCTGAAGTATATTTTACGAATAAGAAGTCATTAGTTTTGGCAGCGAAGTCGGCTTTTGGTAAAGTGTAATTGTTCTTGCCCCCCTAACGTGTACGAGAATAGACTCAGTGAAATTGAAGAAAGGTGCAGTTAAATGCAATTGGCTGTTAGGATTAAAGGATAACTGATGAATGGCCAAACAGATTACAGCTCATCAACTTATAAGGGTCTGTTTGGAAATCAAATGGATTGAAAAAGAAAAGAGAAATGAACCGTTATTAGCAAGAGGTAGTAAATCATTCTTATGTCAGCATGCTTTTCTAGTTTTTTTAATCTCAAATTTTAAACACACATATTTTTATGTTATACATCCAAATTAACCATATAATATGTCATTAAAAAACTTATTTAATATACTTTCAAATGATATCTATATTAACATATTTCTGGATAACATATTATTTCAAAATTCTGGTTTAAAGAAACAAACCAGAATTGACGCACATGTTATACCAATGTTATTAAGTATAAATATACCATCCCTCCCTAAGGCGGCATGCCAATGATCTTCAAAATGCCATTATCTTGTAAACAGATCATAGAGACCTTATGCTTACACAAAAAAAGCTGGTTGTCCAACATGGTTAGGTCAAAAGAATATCCATTAAGTTAAAATCTCCATTAATATCAAGAAATTCCTAAAGATAATTATTGTTTTTTATTACTTTATTCACTTTCCTCGTCTTGAGCAAGATTGTGAACCATTTTAGTTGAAATTTTGGTTTCACCATGTTACTTGATCTGTCCATCAACTCTGCGACTAGGTCGGTGTGCTCAATGACTATCAAGATGCATGTAAATGGTAGCCATAATACAATCCTCTTTCTATTGTACCATGTAGTGTTGAAAGACAAACTTATGTTAAGTGCGGTTTACATTTTTGATACACGCAGATTGAGTGTATTGTTCATTATTTATGGTACATCATCGGTGCTTTCGATGTACAGCACTAATGAACTCTAACTGAACCCACCTATCGATAACTCTCCACACATGGATATCTTGCCAGCAGACTGCAAATGCCTCCACTAGGATCAATCCAAATCGGTTATTCAAAATGGTTGGGTCGGGACTCCCAAGGTTAGTGGAACATTTTCATCAATGTCAAGAGCTTCCTAAAGTCAATTTTCAGTTTTCCTTAATTCATTGACTTTCCTCATCTTAGGCAGAATTGTGAGTCTTTCTCGGTGTAACATCTCTGGCACTACATTATTTGACCTATGCACTGATTTGCAAGCAAATAGGGCAGTCGACAGTAGCTGAACATGGTGCGAATGGCGGCCTTCTTACATTTATGATGTTATCAAATATTTTATTGATATACATAATTTTTACGTTAAATAAAGTAACGCAACATAATTGTACACCAAATAGTGTAAAAAATTATAATAACCAGACCAAATCCCATAAAAGTACATCAAGTAATGTAATAAGTACATCAATTAATGCAAAAAGTACAACAAATGAAATGGTAATGCACATCACTATTGCATATTAGGTTGGAACCATGTATTGGTACACAATTGCTCTAATGGAGCAGGTATTTACATAACCATAGTGAAACCTTACCATGATCTTAAGGAGTTCATCAAGAAATTTAAATTACATTAGAAAGTAAATTATAGTTTTTACATGTTAATTTACTTTATAATACGTAATAGAAGAAGCACCAATTACCAAAGTTATGGTTTTTAACCTCCGTAGAGTTTTGTACAGTAATTGGACAAGGACTCAGTACAAATATGATTTTTACAATTTCATCCAATCATTCTACATGCATAAATTTTGGGTGTATACGTATATCATACTATTTTATTAGATATATGTCAAATATTTTATGCATGTACACCAATTTTACTCCGTAGACAATAATATAATATCATTGTAGACCTAGTAATGTGTGCAGATGTGGTTAAAGATGGCACAACAAAGCTTTTGTCTTTCAGAAACTTATCAAACTTGCTAAAGAACTAATTTGATAGCTTTCAAGAAATACAAAAAATAAAATTAAATGTTTGAAAAATCCAGTGTTTTAGATATCTAACGTCTTTTGATTTTATATTCTATTTAGATTCATAAAATATTTTCATCATGCACACCGCTTTCATACCAAATATAATAATAGAATATAATTGTACACCAAGTAATGTAAAATGCACAGCAGTAAGTCTGGACATGGCAAATGTATACTAGGTAATATAAAAATATAGCAACCAAACTGAGTTCTATAAAAGTACATCAAGTAATGGAAAAAGTACACCAAATAATGTAAAAAACACAACAATCAAACCGAATTCTATAAAAGTATACCAAACAATTTAAAAAGTATATGAGAGCTGTCGCGCCCCATTTTTTTGAATGATGGTAAAGCGGGAAAGATTTTGGATTTTATTTTTGGTTTTTGAAAAAGAAAGGGAAAGGGGTCATGGGACTATGAAAATGCGACGGTTTGGACCAAAAAACAAGAGTCTAGAAAAGGGTTTTTTAGAAAAAGTTTGGAGTCGCCACTTGGTATGGAGTTTAGGTGTACCAAGTCACCTAAAAGATTTTAATTAATGAAAATAAACAAAGAAAACCCTTTTTAGACGACTCCAGGTCTTTGAAAACTAGAGAAAAAGGTTCGGGGGTCACGGTTGAAAGAAGGGAAGGCAAAGATTCGATGTTACTCGTCTCTAAGGCACCTTTCTAACCTAGCCAAAACTAGTTGCAAGATTTAGTTAAAAATTTCCTAATTCTAACTTTAAAATTCATTACATTTGGATGTTGTCTATATGGATGCAAAACCTAGACCTAATGTTGAATCGAGAGGGGCAAATGTCTCCTTGAGGTGTGATTGGAATTGATCACATTAGTTGTGTCATCCAATTTTGATCCCTCGAGGAGGTCACGAAAAAATGCAAATGATGAGACTCGAACAAATGGAAAGTAGGGTTTTCAAAATGCAATCTTTATAAAATATCAAGAGAAACTTGGTTTTTTGAAAGGATCAATTTTAAATGCAAAGAGGAACTTGAATTTCCAAAAAGATGCAATTTTAACAAAAATGGTTTTTTGATTTTGAATTGCTAAAACATAAAGAAGAAAGTTGCTTTTAAAAGAATGAATTTGATAGAGTTTAAAATAATGTACATGTATGTCCTAAAGAGGGATAATGCAACATAATGGGCGCGGGGGACTAAATTCGTGACTTTAATTCTTCCTTTTCATAGAAGGAAATAAAAGCGTGCTAAGACTAGGAAGCCATACTCGCTCTCTTTCCTATTTCAAAGGGTAATGCCTTGAATGCTTTAATCTAAAAAAGAAAACTAAATGAGATGTTTCACATACGGGATGGGATAATAGTGACATGCAAAATGGGAAAGAAAACTCTAAAAGTGAAAAGTGTGTGAAATTTGTATCTAATGCATTAATGGCGTTTAAGGGTCTAGCATTGGACTAGCCCTCGTCAGAAGGTTTTCACTAACATTGGATTAGTGGAAAATCGAAGGGGAAGGCCACAACTAGCGTTGGACTAGTGTGGTGACGTCAATATATTTACACAATAAACATGTAGACATTATAATAAAGCAAATAAACACATAAAACACATAAACACGTAACACATAGGCATAATATCTAAATGCAAGGCCCTAGGAAAGCAAATAAACACATAATCATGCAAGCATGCAAAATAAGCATATAAAACCTAATTATTACATTGGGGGGAACCTAAATACATTCTAAGGGGAAAAATTCGGAATAATAATCTAACTATTACATCTTCTAGAATAAATACACTTTTTGCAAAATTAAACCTATCTATTACAACTTGGCATTCAAGTGCCTTCCAAATAATTATGGAAAATTAAATAAAGCGATTAAAGACTAAAAATGAATAAAACTAAGGTAAATAAATTTAAACATGCAAATTCATGCAATAAAAAACACATAAGGCACATAAAGAGAAAATTCTAAAGGTTTTAGATATACCTCCCCGTGACTCAAATGGGAACTTCGGGCGATTTACTCAAAACGAATACACACGTTAAAATACCTCAATAAATAAATGCTAATCAAAATGAATAACTCAAATCAAAATGTTAAAGGGAAACAATACACATGAGAAGTTTATACTTAACAATTAAAGAAAAGAAACATTTATAATTGCAAAGTCACATTTTATTAGGGATGTAATTGAAATTATTTGAAACTTTTTGGGGTCTGAACAGAATTTTCCAAAAGATTGGGGGTCAAATTTGAATGAACATAAAGTTGAGGGACCAAAAATGAAATTAAAATAGGGACTTAAGTGAAAGAAACCAAAAGTTTTCGGGCCAAAGTGAAACTGATTGAGAAAACAGGGGCCAATGTGTAAATTCTGTTTGATGGGTTGGGGAGTGGGCTGAAAAAATCTTAAGAATTGGGCCGTCTCACTTCGGCCCAAACGAAATTAAATAAAACTCAATTATAAAGCCCAAACAAAACAAAGTGAAAGGCCCAGCAACAAAATCTAGATGTATTAACCAGAATGTGATATCAAGCCCAAGCAAAACCCAACAAAACAATCCAAACAAATTAAGCACAAGTCTGGTGCCAAACCCAAGCAAAAAATAACCATGGCATAACCGAAAAAGTCCAAACAAAATTAACAAAAATTTGATCAGAAGCCCAAGGGAAAACCCAATCAGAAAGTAACAAGCTCAACTAAAGATCCAGCAAAAAATAAATAAAGTCCAATCATTATAACCCAAACCAAATAAAGAAAAAACCCAACATCAAATAACCCAAACAAAATCTAACAATTTTATTAAATTTATTTTATTCTTTTTTTTTTTTAAAAGAGAGCTCCGGCGACAGTCACCGGAATCTGGAAAATTCCGGCGACCGTCGCCGGATTCTGGAAAATTCCGGCGATCATCGCCGGATTCTGGAAAATTCCGGCAACCTTCGCCGGATTCTGGAAAATTCCGGCCAAAATGGCCGGAAACCTGCTGGAATCGATTTTTTTCAGTTTTTTGAACCAAAATTTACACAGAACAAAACCTTTCCTTATTCTAAACATATTCATAACATAATAACACCCAAACTAAGCCCAAAACGAGACAAAAGGAACAAAGAAATAAAACGCGCTCATCATTCATCATTTTTTTCTATTTCGTCCATCTTTTTTTTTTTTCTTCTTTTCATCGCCAATGAGTCCAGGAGACTCCAAACCAAGAAGATAATGGATTCAACAAAGCAAAACAGTCCAAAATGGATGAAAATTCCTTTGGGGCATTTTATCAAACACCTTCAAGGCAAGAAACAAGACTAAACGCGTTTTCATGCAATTTCTAAACAATCAGCCCAAAATTTTCACTTGACAAAGAAACCAAGGGACACAAACAAGTATAATCAAACTTTAATAAAGCTTTAGGCTAGCAATAGAAGCTTAACCGATAGCAAGGAAAGGCAAAAAAAAAATAAAAATAAAAAATAAAAAATAGAAAGCGGTTTATAAATTCTTACAATGTTTGAAGAAAAGCAAATTTTGAAGATATTGATGATGATGAAGCAGACTCCGTATGCTAGAAATTCGTCGACTCTCCTTTTTTCTTTTCTTTTCTTTTTTTTTTTTTTTTTGCTATTTTTGCTATTTTCACTCATGATGGTTTTCTTTTCTTTCTCTTTTCTTTTTTTTTTTGCCTCCCTCTCTCTGATCTCTCTCTATCCCTGATCTCTCTTTCCGTCCCCTTAACCCTAAAGCCATTAATTGGGCTTTTATATAGCTTCCAGAAAAAAAAAATTTCTAGAAAAAGCCATGAACGGTTGAGATAGAAATTGGTGATGTGTTGTTTTCTCGCGTTTGATGAAGATATCGGATAAGAATTTGATGCTAGCTGGTTTGTGAAGTTTTGATGAAGAAGAAAAAATGAAAAAAATCGGATTACATGGCTTCTTCCGGTAGTTTCAGACTATCGAAGAAGAAGAAGATGGTTTTTTTTTTTTTTTTTTTTTTTAAGAAAAGGTTAGAACTGTGGGCTTGAACTCTTTGTTTTGGGCTAAATCTTTTCTTTCCGATGGGCCATTGGTTGGGCTCAATGTTGGGTTTGGAAATTTTAAAATTGGGTTGAATAAAAACCCAAAATATAATAATGAGGCTAAATAAATAAAAAACATAAATACAAATGCATAATAAAATAAAATAAAATAAAGACAAGAAAGAAAAATAATAAAATCATGAAAAATTTGGTGTCTACAGCTTGCCCCTCTTTGTCTGAGTTTCGAAGAAACTTTAGACAAAGACGTAGACACCAAATTGCTTACCTGTTTTTGTTGGTTGTATCTGAACCATTGTAAACAATAGGAGTGTTAGATTGCCAATTATCGAATTAATATAATTATAAATTGCATAATGTGACCGAACTCGTAAAGAGTTGCCTACGTATCTCGTCATGAGAATCAGGTCAAACGTAGTTCAAATGCAAATGAACTGTGATAAAATGGGTACTGAATCTTGTAAAATTCGAGAATGGGAGATAGAAGGGTGCCCGGCGGAGGCTGAGACTCACCAACAGGAATTTTAAAATATCAAGAAGGGGGATAGAAGGGTGCCCGGCGGAGGCTGAGACTCACCAACAGGAATTTAAAATATCAAGAAGGGGAGGTAGAAGGGTGAGACTCACCAATGTAAATTTAAATTTGAAGAAGGGAGGTAGAAGGGAGGTCGAGACTCAGTAAATTTAAATTTGTCAAGAAGGGGATAGAAGGGTGCCCGGTGGAGGCTGAGACTCACCAACAGAAATTTAAATTTGTCAAGAAGGGGATAGAAGGGTGGAGGTCGAGACTCACCAACAGAATTTAAAATTCTTTCCAATTTAGACTATTGGGGACCTGGACCCGAACCTGAATGACTAGATGGGAAAATGCAAATATGCCCTAGGTCTAAATTGCTAGTGGGATTGGACCCAAATCTAGACACTAGTGGGAGAAATGAAAACATAAATGCTGGATTGCCAGATTTTGAAAAATAAACACAAGTTGTTCAAACAAGATAAGTGTAAAATGCAAGTAATGATGCACTCGATGAAATGTTGCAATTCTGATTTTTGATTTTCTTGTCTTGAAAAGGAAGCGATTGATAGGAACAACGACTTCTTCTTCTTTTCTGTTCTTTTTTCTCTTTTTTTTTGTTTTTTTTTTTTTCAAGAATTGATGGATTTTGAAAAATTGAAGAGTGTAACTGAAACCTTTCCTCTGCAGGGTTGGAACAAGTCCGCATATGTTGCCATCGTCTTGATCTGCAAACCTTTTCCGGCAAAAATTAATTTTGAATGCATTATCCAAAATTGGAGAGCACTTCTCTCAAAACAAAATTGCCCCAGTGTCAACTGAATCGTTAACCCTGCAAAAGTCATGAAATGTTAACCAATTAGTCCATGGAAATTCAGTTCCTCTTTTTTTTTTTTCTTTTTTTTTTTTTTTAAAGTGTAAAAAACTCTTGTGATCACAGCTGTTGGCCATTGAATGACTAAAACGTATGAGAATCATGCAATAAAACACATTCATTAGATATTCGTGCTTATGAAATATTGCTTGTTCTCAAGTGATAGGAAATATTCATCAAAACAAACTGTGGGATTGAAATAAACCATGCGATTTTGGAAATCCAAATCCTCATAAACCAGGCAAAACATTATTATGCAATTATTCAATTTGCATCAAGTACTCATAATATCAAGTAAAAGAGAGACAATTATACCTCAAATTTAACAATTCAAGCTTGATTTCTCACTTTCACCAAATTTTGCAATCAAACGACTCATATAGTCAATTCAAGATTGTCTTTTCCACAGTTTTTCTCAGATTTTACTGCTAAAAAGGATTTACTGAAACACATCCTCTTATTCAAATTACAATAATGTCTTTTGACGCGAAAATCAACACTTTTAGGTGAAGACCTCCGGTTACTCGACATATGCCTTCTTGCTCAAATAGTACAAATGTCTTTTGACACGAAAACCAACACTTTTAGGTGAAGATTCCCGGTTACTCAACACTTTACTTGTTCGAACTGCTCTGCATACTCGTAATTCAAACACCGCTTTTCTGAAAGTTAACATTTGTAGATGCTAAACCTCCGGTTACTTAGTACAAGAATCATTGGAGTAGAACTTTGGTTCTCGCTTTGTTGCTTTTCTTTTCCTTTTTTTTTTTTTTTAGCATATCAATTGAAAAAGGATCATTTGCCAACTATATCAATCAATTTCTTGTAAAATCCAATAAAAGAAGAAATCTCATTTAGTAGGGAAAAAAAAATTGAGGCATAATTTTCCCTATTTTACAAAACATATTTTCTAAAATGCCAATAGCTTAATCACACAATAATTATTTCCTGAGTAGAATAAAAAATGGATCTTTCAAATTGCACGGGTTTTATTTCAGAAGGATGAAAGCAATTGCAACCAAAATTGGACATTTGCACCCTTTTTGAATCAAATTTCGAAGAACAAATCAATTTGTGGAGCAAATGTGCAATTTAGACAAAGTTTTTTTTTTTTTTTTTTAAAAAACACATACAAGCACATAAGAGCCAAATTTAAACAAATATATACCTCCCTATGAAGCAATTTAATTAGAAATATTTCTAACAGTTAACCCTATGTCTAAAATATCAGAACGCAGGATCAAACATAAAAGGTGAAATAAAGCAATGATGGGATAAACTGCAAATCAGGGGATGGTGTCGTCCCCATCGCCTCCGGTGGCCTCTGGGATAGGTGGCTCAAGCGGAATGTCGCATCCGCTTGATGGATTAGATCCAAATCTGAACAACTTATTTTAGCGAACCCAGAATCCGTCTCAATTTAATCGGACAAGTAAAAATTGCCCCAGTTTAGTCAATCAAAACTTTACTCCAACATAACCATACTCAGCTAAACAAATGATGCGTTCTCCATCCTTTGGGGAAAATAGAGACAAGGATCCCGTAATCCAACCTGCAAAAAAAATGGAAACAATCATAGTGAAAGGGCAACGCCACCATCATTGATCCTTTCGGCCTTGAGAGCCATGTAAACATGAGCCTTTGATGCCAATAAGTCGCCTCATAGAACTATCCCGTGATCTGTTTTGAATTTTCTTAATCTCCAACTCCCACTGATCGTATCTTGCTGCATATCATCCCACAATTGTTCCAAAAGTCCGTTGCGATAAATTAAGAGGATTGTCTTTTCCAATGAAATTCCATAAAAGTATAAGAGACATATAACATCCTAGACAACATTATTTTCTAAAATGAATATGCACACAACAATAATAACAAAGTTTATAAACAATGATTCAAGGTTATTAAAAAAAGGTAAATGGATGTCGTTGAAGAACATATGCCTTTGACCCTTCTGATATCACCCACTTGGATCTCAATGTTGGCAAAGAACAACAGTATAAAGCGAAACCCACACGAACCTAGTCATCAGCTTTGCAAAATTCAACACTGTACTTTTCGTTGTCAACTTCTTTGTATCTCATGAATTCCCTACCTTAGCGCCCTTTCGGGTTTTCACCTTGAAGGAAGAATATGGAATAAGACGTAACAGTTCAATGATAGACCCTACCGATCCAGTCATGTTTATGCAAGAATGGCGGCATCAGTGAGACAATCTTCTCTAACAGAATTGAGAAAAGATGTGTTTACATCATGTGCCTCTTGATCGACAAATTTCCTTTCAGAAATATTGCAAAAGACGGAGGTCGGTAACATTCGGTTTTATGTAATGGGGTCAGGTGGTGTGCAAAAAAAATGTTAAGGCCTGAAAGCAGATTTTCAAGGGTTTAAATAATTCTGGGATCACATTTCAAAACTTGCCCCAGTGTAGGGCTGATAGATACGAATTTTCTTTTTGTCCCAATGTAATTTAATGGTTTTTTTTTTTTTTTTAATGAAAAATAAAAAATTGCCCCAGTGTGGGGTTTGTGATCCTCAGGGGTTGCCAAACGAAAAACAAATTTTTCTAAAGGCTCAAAGGGGAAACTAGGGATAGGCGTTCAAATGGGAAAAGAAGAAGGCCGTTCTTTTAATCTGCCCTTCGCAATAATTCTGAAAGAAACTTGTTTAATCATATGAAAAATTTTTTGCACATGTCTGAATTGATAGGTTGAGGAAACACCTCTCCGTCCATTTCCATAAGAATGAGTGCACCTCCAGATAACACCTTTTGACAATAAACGGCCCTTGCCAATTTGGAGCAAATTTTCCTTTAGCCTCCTCCTGAATAGGAAGAATTCGTTTCAACACTTTGTCTCCTACTTTGAACAATCGTGGTTTCACTTTCTTATTATAAGCACGAGCCATCCGTCGTTGGTAACATTGCCCATGACAAACAGCATTTAAACGTTTCTCATCAATTAAAGACAACTGCTCATGGCGCTGCTTAATCCATTCAGCCTCTTCTAACTGAACCTCCATCAAAATACGCAACGATGGAATCTCAACTTCTGCAGGCAGAACTGCTTCCATTCCATACATAAGAGAGTAAGGAGTTGCTCCGGTAGAAGTCCTAATTGTTGTTCTATATGCCATTAATGCAAAAGGGAGTTTCTCATGCCAATCTCTGTGTTTTTCAGTCATCTTGCGGATGATCTTTTTCAGATTCTTGTTTGCCGCTTCCACGGCTCCATTCATCTGAGGTCGATAAATGGCAGAATTTCGATGTTTGATTTTGAATTCTTCGCATAGCCCATCCACCATGTCATTATTGAGATTTTTGGCATTATCAGTGATCAATGTCTCCGGCACTCCAAAACGACAGATGATATTATTTCTCATGAAATCTGTCACTACCTTCTTAGTCACGTGCTTGTAAGATACAGCTTCCACCCATTTAGTGAAATATTCAATAGCCACTAGAATGAAGCGGTGCCCATTCGAAGCAGGAGGATCAATAGCTCCAATTACATCCATTCCCCACATCGAACATGGCCAAGCAGCAGTCGTACTATGCAATTCTGTAGGAGGGGCATGTATAACATCACCATGCATTTGGCACTTGACACACTTTCGAACAAAATTTATGCAGTCATGCTCCATAGTAAGCCAAAAATAACCTGTTCTCATGATTTTCTTAGCCAATAAATGTCCATTCATATGTGATCCACAAACACCACCGTGCACCTCCTTCATTATATAATCTGCTTCTTCTTCATCTACACACCTCAAAAGGCCCAAATCAGAGGTTTTCTTGTAAAGCACTTCCCCATTCAGAAAAAATCTTGAAGACATTCGACGAATGAAACCTTTCATAGATGGATTAACATCAATGGGATAAGATCCAGTCTTTATAAATTCCTTGATATCATTGTACCAGGGACGCCCATCAGGAGCCTTTTCCACAATCAAACAATGCGCCGGCCCTTCTTGAAGTTGAACTTGTATGGGTTCGATCACCAATTCGTCTGGGTGTTGAATCATTGAAGACAAAGTGGCTAAAGCATCAGCAAAGACATTGCGAGTGCGAGGAATGTGCCTAAACTCTAAATTCTTGAATTTACCAACCAAACTCAGTATGCAACAATGATATGGCACAATTTTGGAATCTCGAGTTACCCACTGCTTGAGAGTCTGGTGGACAAGCAAATCAGAATCACTGAATACGATCAAATCTTTGATATCCATATCTAATGCCATTTTCAACCCAAAGATGCAGGCTTCATATTCAGCCATATTATTGGTGCAAGAAAATCGTAACTTAGCAGCGGCAGGATAATGCTTCCCTTCTGGTGATACAAGAACTGCTCCAATTCCAGCTCCAAAAGAATTTGAGGCCCCATCAAAAAATAATCTCCATTCGGGGCACTGTTCACTCATGTCTTCCACTGTCCCAACAAATAGAATCTCTTCATCGGGAAAGTAGGTGTGCAGAGGTTGGTAGTCATCTTCTCTCGGATTTTCTGCCAAATGGTCTGCAATAGCTTGTCCCTTGATCGCCTTTTGCGTGGTGAAAATAATGTCAAACTCTGAAAGAATCATTTGCCACTTGGCCACACGTCCAGTAGGCATTGGCTTATTTAACAAATACTTTAACGGATCAGAACGGGAGATGAGATAAGTGGTATGACCAAGTAAATAGTGCCTCAATTTTTGAGCAGCCCATGCTAAAGCACAACAACTCCTTTCAAGAAAAGAATAGTTAGCCTCATATGCTGTGAACTTCTTACTGAGATAATAAATAGCTTGCTCCTTTTTTCCAGATTCATCGTGCTGTCCCAAAACACACCCTACAGCTTCATCAAGTACAGACAGATACATAATCAGAGGCTTTCCGGACTTGGATGGCACTAAAACTGGAGGATTCAATAAATACTCTTTGATCTTATCAAACGCATGTTGACAATCCTGATTCCAATCCATGGGCGCATTCTTTTTCAACAACCTGAATAGAGGCTCACATGTAGAAGTCAACTGTGCAATAAATCTGCCAATAAAATTGATCTTCCCTAGAAAACTTTTCACATCCTTCTGAGTTCTTGGGATGGGCATATTTCGGATTGCTTTAATTTTTGCTGGATCTATCTCTATACCCTTCTTACTAACAACAAATCCCAACAATTTTCCAGCAGGTGCCCCAAAAGCACACTTTGCAGGGTTCAATTTCAAGTTGTACTTTCTCAATCTTTCAAACAATTTCTTTAAATCCATCAGATGATCTTCAACTCTTTTAGATTTGATTATAATATCATCCACATAAACTTCCATTTCCTTATGCATCATATCATGGAACAAAGTGGTCATAGTTCGTTGATAAGTAGCACCAGCATTCTTTAGTCCAAATGGCATTACTCGATAACAAAAGGTTCCCAAGGAGTGATAAAAGCGTTTTCTCTCCTTCTTCGCCATTAAAATCGATGATACCCAAAGCAAAACAATCACCAAAGATTCAATTTCGTGTCCAGCAGTATTGTCTAGGAGAATGTGAATATTTGGCAGAGGAAAGTCATCTTTCTGGCCCTATTCGATCCCTATAGTCAACACACACCCGCACTTCCCACTCTTCTTAGGAACCGCACAGGATTTGAGAGCCAAATTGGATAATGAGATACCACAATGATCCTGGCATTGAATTGTTTTATAATTTGCTCTTTTATTTTGAGACTCATGTCTGGTTTGAACTTACGGGGTTTCTCGCTTCACTGGTGGAAAATTTGGATCTGGGTAATTTGTGCACCACTATATCTAGAAATTCCATGCATATCATCATAGGACCATGCAAACACATCTTGAAACAAAGTTAAGAATTCAATCATCTCCTTCTTCTTTTCTTTATCCAAATGAATGCTGATTTTGATCTCTTTAACCTCTGTCTCAGTGCCAATATTTATGATTTCTGTCTCTTCTAAGTTCGGTTTAGATTTCTCTTCATATTGTTCAAAAATCTTTGAAAGAGACTCATATTCTTCCTCATTATCACTCTCATTTTGAATTTCAGATTCCATGATTTCCAATTCGTGAGAGATATTGAGATTGCAATCATCCAATTCCACAATAGTGATATCCAAAGGGTCAAAGGGTTCTATTCGCGGCCATCTGAAAAGGAAATATACACACAAACATGAATAAATAGATAAATTTGAAAGAGAATGAGAAGTCTTCCATTTGATTGAATTGAGAAACAGGTAAAGTTTAACAAACACTACAATTTCACGAGCAAAAACTATCCCAAAATCCCATACTGGGAGTGGGATGCTTTTCATTGAATGTAAAATATATGGACATCTCAAAGTGATAATATAAACAAGAAACTAAAAAGCAGTAACTGTTAATCAAACTTTTTTTTTTCTTTTTTTTTTTTTTTGAAAATAACACTCCATTTGAACATGGATTTCATCTAAAGACAACCCTCTGAATTTACCGAAACTCCCTTCGTGACGGAAGATAATCAGCCGTCCAATTCTGAAGGGCCCCTTCAGGGATTATAGGAAATTCCGATCTTACTGGTTTTATAAGTAACCCCGACAAATAAGTGATCCTTCTTCAAGCTCTCCGCCGAGTCCAGCTCATCAATTTCAGATATGATCACCTCGGATGGGCGAGGAAAAGTATAGTGCAATGGTGGAAAACATGACTTGCTTCCCTTTTTTTCGCTTGCTGGATTTGCATTTTCTTTCTATCCTTGGCAGTCGGACGAAATCCCAATCCAAATGTGTTCTTTTGTGTTGGCAACTCTATTGGCTCCACAATTCCTTGCAAATTCTGTCCGAGACCCTTTCCTATTTCATAACCTCCTCGGATCATCTCCTTAGCCATCATAACATCGATTTAACAAGAGACTTACCTCCGGGTGCCCACCCTACAGAAACAATGTCAGCCACATGATGGGTTGAAATTGGAATCTTTCTGTTACTCGGTCCACTGGATCCTGTATTGACAATCATTGTGCAATCGTCTTCAGCAAATACAGTGATCAATCGGTCATTGGCAACAAATCTCAACATTTGATGAAGTGATGACGGCACTGAATTAGAAGTATGTATCCATGGTCTTCCTAACAGAATGTTGTAAACACTGTTAAAGTCCATAACCTGACAGGTGACCTGAAACTGAGCAGGCCCTATTTCCAATACCAGATCGACTTCGCCCATAGGTTCCCTTCTACCACCATCGAAACCCCTTACTACAGTCATGGATGGACGAAGTTTTGTATCAGAAAATCCCAGTTTGGTAAGAGTATTCCATGGACAGATATTCAAAGCAGATCCATTATCCACCAAAACCCTCGGCAATAGTCTACCATTACACCGCACCGATATGTATAAAGCTCGATTATGCCCAATTCCTTCCGAAGTCAGATCGTCATTAGAAAAGCTTATGTGATTAGAGGCAAGAACATTTTCCACCATGTTGGCAAATTTCTCAACAGGAATGTCTTTGGGTACTTGAGCTTCATTCAAAATTTTAAGAAATGCCTCCCTATGTAGTTCAGAATTTAAGAGCATGTTTAGAATAGAGACCTGGGTTGGCATCTTATCCAATTGCTCCGTCACTTTGTACTCACTCTTTTTCAACATTTTCAAAAAGTTTAGGGCTTCTTCTTCTGTCACAGATGGTTTAGGCAAAGGGGAACTTTCTTTGGCTTTTGATTGAAGGTAAGCCTCAGAATTACCTAAAACTCTCTCAGACCTGGTGATGGCAGCTAGCCCTTCCTTTAATATCCCATTGTCTCCAATTAGCAGGGTGGATTCATTGTAGTTCCATGGCACTTCTTGCAGGTTATTAACTGGTAATTGTTCTGAAAATTCAAGTATGATGGGTTCTGCTGAGTCCCACTCAAATGGAGGCACATCCAAAAAGAAAGGTTCCACCACTTCGCCATTCTCAGCAGGCACCTCTTCTAACACAAATGGTTCACCCTTTTTGACAACAAACGGCTTCAGTACTCCTTCTACAACATCATCGACGCTATTAGACGTGGATTCTTCAACAGATCTGATTAGCTTCATCCCCTCACGACTGGCCTCAGTCACTCCAACCTCTTCAGTTTCATCTATGATGTATTGCGTCGGATCAACAAATTCTTCATCAGTGGTGATAGCCCCCACAGTACCCTTATGCTCTGGTAGAGGATTTTTATTGATATTTGGGCCTTGCTCATTTCTCCTTCTCAGGACAATATCTCCAGCCTCAATCATATCTTGTATTTTATGCTTTAGAGCCCAACAATTAGCAGTCGAATGCCCTGGGCTTCCGGAGTGATAAGCACAGATAACTTGAGGATCATAACCAGAGGGAGGCCCTCTTGGGTAGATTTTGGGGGGTATAATACCAATCTTGCCAGCTGCTTTGAGTTGCTCATATAATTGGTCAATTGGTCGGCCTAAGTTTGTGAAAACTCTGAATGGTTTCTGATTTTGAGCTTCACCTATTGGGATGGGATTTTGAGTTGGGACACTGGGGTTATGTAGAGGGGGTCTTGGGTTGTGTGTTGGGCGAGGACGGTTTTGAAGCATAGGTTGTGTGTTGGGAAATGGTGGTGGGGCATTCATGTAGTTTGGTCGAGGGTAAGAGGTATTGGCTGTGGTGTGATAGACGGGTTGAGATTTTGGATAATATGAGTGGGGGTTTGGGTAAATGGGGGCATTTCGAAACTTTGGTCTAAAAGAGGGGCCTTGATCCCATATAAAAGCAGCTTCTCCTTCCTTCTTCTTTGGCAAGGGTTTCTTTCCATTATTGTTCTGATTCTGCAAGGCTTCCAATTGCAACTTTAACGCTGACACATTAACAATTTTCCCAGCCTTTACAAATTCATCATACTCCTCAAGTTTGTTGATTATAGCGGCAAATGAACTTCCTGTCATGCGAAAGATTTCCTCAAAGTAGGGTGGGTCATGAGCTTTAATGAATGTACGAATAATTTCCTCCTCAGTCATAGGGGGTTCCACCTTGGCAGCCAGCTTCCTCCAGCGCTTTGCATATGTCTTGTGATCCTCAGATGGCCTTCTCTTGGTATTCTCTAAGGTGGTCCGAGTCGGGGCCAACTCACAGTTAAACTCATATTGTTTTACGAAGGCTGTTGACAAATCTAACCAGGTCTTGATCTCTCCAGGCTTCAAGGTTGAATACCAGTCCAACGCATCACCTTCTAGACTCTCGGGGAATAAACGCATTGGTAAACTCTCATCATCCATAGGTTTACCAAGTTTATTGGCAAACATCTTGAGGTGCGTCTTAGGATTCCCGGTTCCATCATATTTGCTGAACTTGGGGATTTTAAAACCCATAGGCAACTGTACATCTGGGAAGAGACAAAGCTCGTCATAGTCCAAACCTCCGTGCATCTTCAACCCTTGACTTTTCTTCATAAACTCGTCAAATCGGTCCAACCTTTTCAGAAGATTTTGATCAATAGGTGCAGCATGCTCATCTGCTCCAGGCTTTCCCTGAGACGCGGTATCAAGCATGAATGGTTCTGGAGCGGTGTAGTGGGGTCCTTGAGTGTCAGGTGGGATGTTCAGATTGGTTTGAGGGTTGATTGGAGGAAATTGATTGTGAGATGGGTTTATCAAAACATAATTTGGTTGTGTGTGAGGGAAAACAGGGTTAAGATAGGTGAATGCATTTTCAGCTGGGTTTGTAGTGGATGAAATGAATGTGGTTTGAACATTGGGTGCATGGGATGATGGATCATTTGGTTCAAGTGTTTGGTCATTTGGAATACCGCCACTGTTACTATTTGCCACCAATTGATCAATCACACGTCTTTGGGCTGCCATTTCCACAGTAAGCTCATTGAATTTTCCCAATACCTCACTCAACTGTGCTCCCAATGCTGCAAAATCTGGTGATGTTACCATTGCAGATCTTTCTGAAGCCTCCGGTAGTGAACTCATGTTTACAAGTTGTCTCAAGGCTCTACTTCGAGATCTGGTAATGATGGGGCTTCTTTGTGAAGCTATGTTTAAAGTACCTGAAATGCATTGTAGAGGAGAAGTTGACGTAAGGGCTTTCTCCAACTAGAACTGTCAAATTTTACATTTTAAAAGAAAATAAAAAGAATAAAATTAGTAAATATATAAATAAATTGGATGCATGTCCTATTGGGGGGGCCCTTTTCTTGCCAAGGGTTGGCCTAGCATGATGCCATACTTTCAAGGTGGGACCCGTTCATTAAACCTGAAATTTGACACTTGTGAAAATGATGAAAAAGTTCTTCATTAGCAAATTCTAAAACTTCATAGTTTACATCATCTCTTGAAGGCATTCTTGTACAAAACCATTGAATTTTTTCAACCTATCTATTACAGCATCTTTTGGTTCTTTAGAGTAGGGGTTCCTCATGCGCTCAGCTTGGTCATATAGTTCAGCACATTTCCGTTTCAAGTCTTGGTTCTTTTCTTGCATCTCCTCATACATCTTCTTGTTCTTTTCTGCCAAATCCTTGTTTGCTTGTACGGATTGCTTCAATTGTACATTCTCTTTATCCTTTGCCTCAATGATCGCCATCAGTCTCTTGACTTCATCGGTTTGTGCCCCTTGCAGCTGTCTTCCATCACGATTCCCAAGCCAGTCTTCATACTGAGGTGTGACCAGAGCCAACTGTTTATGTTGTGGAATGTAAACAATATCCTTGTCGTTGGACAATGTTCCCCATGCTTGCGTGATCGGTACCTTCATTGGAATTTCGGCCGGACAGATTCCCTTGTCAAAAATGATAGTGAAGTTGGTCAAATCGGGTAGAGGCGGTAGTCCTTGAACGCGTCCCAACTGTCTCAAAAATCTCTTTGGAGTGTAGCTCATAATGCCTTGAGTTCCTAGCAACGGTATAAAATCAGAGGATTTGGTGCGAAGAGCCGGATCGAGGCAGTCCGTCCAGTCCAATACCCATCTAATCTTGTGATCTGGCAATGTATTCAGAAAATCCACCCATTCGGCAGCATTCCTCGGTAGGTCATTTCTATCCACCCTCTTGTAATGAGTAATCAGCCAATTGTATCCCACTAGAGGCACACTATCAGGAGCGGGCAATTGTCTTTTGAAATGCTCCATAGCCCATATGTGCAGAATTCGGTTTGATCCATGGAAGAATTTCACCCCCTTTTGGCAATTTGTACAAGCTACGAAGATGTCTGCTATCACGGTCGGTACTATAGAGCCTCGTCGATTTCCAATCCCATAGAACAGGTCATTCATAAGCTTGGTGATCTTAAAACCAATTTTTCCGTTCTTCTTGGAAATAAATAGATCCCCGCCATGACAAATCCATATACCCACGGTCTTTTGTGCTCCCAGACAGCTTTGGAATTGAACGAAAAATCTTTAGCATATTTGTCGAATCCATCTCTTATAGCAAACCTATCAAACAAAAACCTCACATCTATACTCTGATCTGATCCTAGTACCACAGACTCCTTTAATCCAGTGAAACGACAGAACTCAGCCTTTCCAGAAGTAATGGGGAATATCACTGCAGTACCTTCTACTGATAAGTTAAGAAGACCAGATACCTCCTCAATGGTCATAGTAAATTCCTTATTTCCTATCTTAAAAACTGAACAGCTAGAGTCCCATAGTTGGATTAGAGCCTCTACCAAATACCCATCAGACTCTATGTCCTTAAAATCCCCAATTGGTCCGAGATAGGTCCCCACTTGATTGATCTCGCCTGGTGAGAGAAATCCGGGCCATAACTGAATTTCCACTGGAACTGCTAACAGTTGCTTGATACGTTTGGGTCTATCCATCTGAATCACGTCAACTGGGTCAAATACCTTACCTACAGGCCCCACCTATCCAGTTTTACTGAAATTTAAACATGAATCTCCTATAAAGGGTTATGTACCCAGGAGAAGTGAGGTGGGCGTAGTCCTATAATAGGATTCCCTAAATGGCGTTCCCTCTATGGCTTATGCATGATGCCAGTTTATTAAAACAAGTAAAGGTGCAAAATGAAACATGGCCTGTATGAGCCCCATTTGAACGCCGGGGTAAGCCTAAAAATGATATGCAATTACAATTTAAATGTAATAAACGTAAATTCAAACGTGCAATAGCCTATCTAGAAGGATGGCTTGTCTTAAAAGAGTGTCAAGACTCTTATTTTCTAGAGTTTGTGAAATGCAAGAAAAGGGAAGACAACAAAAGGTTAGTTTAATCAACAGATATCACATAACACGTTGGAGCAACAAATTGCACAAAAATAAAGAGGGGTGGAATCCCTCCTCTCGTGTCTAGTGATCCTTAATAGGGTAAGGCAGACTCTCCCCTAGGCAATTCTAACATGGATGCATGAGGTTGGGCTCACTAATGCATCTAGACTCGATAAAGGTTAAAGGCTCCCAAACCTTCAGACCAAAAGGCAAAAGGTCATCAATCCAAATGCCTCAAGTCGGTGGTTCGAGTGATCCCCTAGACATTGCTACGTGCACGTCGTGCCACGGCCACATGTCCAAGTGGATCGATCCTAATCCTAATAGGGAAGAGTGGCGTGACAAGCCACTAAAAGTAAAAAAGTAGGGTCAAAGTAAAATACATATGCACGTATGAAGGTGATTCCTTTTGAGAGGAGGGATTCAAACATCAAACATTTTCGAGGCTCTAGGGTAGATGCATACCCACACCCAAATGCAAGGCGCGGTGCAAGTAAATAAATAAACAATAATTCATTCATTATGTACGCGATGTGTAAGGAGTGATCGCACGGGAAAACCCTAAAAGAGAAAAGAAAAAGGAATGCAACCTAAAACATCCAAATGTGATATATAAGAAAGTTAGAAAAAAGAAATAATCAACTAAATCAAGTGCTCGGACCCTCTTAGGAAAATCCCCCGATTGTCACCATTTTTTGAATGATGGTAAAGCGGGAAAGATTTTGGATTTTATTTTTGGTTTTGAAAAGAAAGGAAAAGGGGTCATGGGACTATGAAAATGCGACGGTTTGGACCAAAAAACAAGAGTCTAGAAAAGGGTTTTTTAGAAAAAGTTTGGAGTCGCCACTTGGTATGGAGTTTAGGTGTACCAAGTCACCTAAAAGATTTTAATTAATGAAAATAAACAAAGAAAACCCTTTTTAGACGACTCCAGGTCTTTGAAAACTAGAGAAAAAGGTTCGGGGGTCACGGTTGAAAGAAGGGAAGGCAAAGATTCGATGTTACTCGTCTCTAAGGCACCTTTCTAACCTAGCCAAAACTAGTTGCAAGATTTAGTTAAAAATTTCCTAATTCTAACTTTAAAATTCATTACATTTGGATGTTGTCTATATGGATGCAAAACCTAGACCTAATGTTGAATCGAGAGGGGCAAATGTCTCCTTGAGGTGTGATTGGAATTGATCACATTAGTTGTGTCATCCAATTTTGATCCCTCGAGGAGGTCACGAGAAATGCAAATGATGAGACTCGAACAAATGGAAAGTAGGGTTTTCAAAATGCAATCTTTATAAAATATCAAGAGAACTTGGTTTTTGAAATGATCAATTTTAAGTGCGAAGAGGAACTTGAATTTCCAAAAAGATGTAATTTTGACAAAAATGGTTTTTTGATTTTGAATTGCTAAAACATAAAGAAGAAAGTTGCTTTTAAAAGAATGAATTTGATAGAGTTTAAAATAATGTACATGTATGTCCTAAAGAGGGATAATGCAACATAATGGGCGCGGGGGACTAAATTCGTGACTTTAATTCTTCCTTTTCATAGAAGGAAATAAAAGCGTGCTAAGACTAGGAAGCCATACTCGCTCTCTTTCCTATTTCAAAGGGTAATGCCTTGAATGCTTTAATCTAAAAAAGAAAACTAAATGAGATGTTTCACATACGGGATGGGATAATAGTGACATGCAAAATGGGAAAGAAAACTCTAAAAGTGAAAAGTGTGTGAAATTTGTATCTAATGCATTAATGCGTTTAAGGGTCTAGCATTGACTAGCCCCGTCAAGGTTTTCACTAACATTGGATTAGTGGAAAATCGAAGGGGAAGGCCACAACTAGCGTTGGACTAGTGTGGTGACGTCAATATATTTACACAATAAACATGTAGACATTATAATAAAGCAAATAAACACATAAAACACATAAACACGTAACACATAGGCATAATATCTAAATGCAAGGCCCTAGGAAAGCAAATAAACACATAATCATGCAAGCATGCAAAATAA
The DNA here is from genome assembly GCA_013103745.1 of Gardenia jasminoides. NCBI lineage: Eukaryota > Viridiplantae > Streptophyta > Magnoliopsida > Gentianales > Rubiaceae > Gardenia > Gardenia jasminoides. The sequence goes on along the minus strand of CM023101.1, from coordinate 28,761,177 downwards.
GCATATAAAACCTAATTATTACATTGGGGGGGGAACCTAAATACATTCTAAGGGGAAAAATTCGGAATAATAATCTAACTATTACATCTTCTAGAATAAATACACTTTTTGCAAAATTAAACCTATCTATTACAACTTGGCATTCAAGTGCCTTCCAAATAATTATGGAAAATTAAATAAAGCGATTAAAGACTAAAAATGAATAAAACTAAGGTAAATAAATTTAAACATGCAAATTCATGCAATAAAAAACACATAAGGCACATAAAGAGAAAATTCTAAAGGTTTTAGATATACCTCCCCGTGACTCAAATGGGAACTTCGGGCGATTTACTCAAAACGAATACACACGTTAAAATACCTCAATAAATAAATGCTAATCAAAATGAATAACTCAAATCAAATGTTAAAGGGAAACAATACACATGAGAAGCTTATACTTAACAATTAAAGAAAAGAAACATTTATAATTGCAAAGTCACATTTTATTAGGGATGTAATTGAAATTATTTGAAACTTTTTGGGGTCTGAACAGAATTTTCCAAAAGATTGGGGGTCAAATTTGAATGAACATAAAGTTGAGGGACCAAAAATGAAATTAAAATAGGGACTTAAGTGAAAGAAACCAAAAGTTTTCGGGCCAAAGTGAAACTAATTGAGAAAACAGGGGCCAATGTGTAAATTCTGTTTGATGGGTTGGGGAGTGGGCTGAAAAAATCTTAAGAATTGGGCCGTCTCACTTCGGCCCAAACGAAATTAAATAAAACTCAATTATAAAGCCCAAACAAAACAAAGTGAAAGGCCCAGCAACAAAATCTAGATGTATTAACCAGAATGTGATATCAAGCCCAAGCAAAACCCAACAAAACAATCCAAACAAATTAAGCACAAGTCTGGTGCCAAACCCAAGCAAAAAATAACCATGGCATAACCGAAAAAGTCCAAACAAAATTAACAAAAATTTGATCAGAAGCCCAAGGAAAACCCAATCAGAAAGTAACAAGCTCAACTAAAGATCCAAGAAAAATAAATAAAGTCCAATCATTATAACCCAAACCAAATAAAGAAAAAACCCAACATCAAATAACCCAAACAAAATCTAACAATTTTATTAAATTTATTTTATTCTTTTTTTTTTTAAAGAGAGCTCCGCGACATCACCGAATCTGGAAAATTCGGCGACCGTCGCCGGATTCTGAAAATTCCGGCGATCATCGCCGGATTCTGAAAATTCGGCAACCTTCGCGGATTGGAAAATTCGCCAAAATGGTAGGAAACCTCTGAATCGATTTTTTTCGTTTTGAACCAAAATTTACAGAACAAAACCTTTCCTTATTCTAAACATATTCATAACATAATAACACCCAAACTAAGCCCAAACGAGACAAAAGGAACAAAGAAATAAAACGATGCTCATCATTCATCATTTTTTTTCTATTTTCCATCAGTTTTTTTTTTTTCTTCTTTTCTCGCCAATGAGTCCAGAGACTCCAAACCAGCAAGATAATGGATTCAACAAAGCAAAAACAGTCCAAAATGGATGAAAATTCCTTTGGGGCATTTTATCAAACACCTTCAAGGCAAAAACAAGACTAAACGCGTTTTCATGCAATTTCTAAACAATCAGCCCAAAATTTTCACTTGACAAAGAAACCAAGGGACACAAACAAGTATAATCAAACTTTAATAAAGCTTTAGGCTAGCAATAGAAGCTTAACCGATAGCAAGGAAAGGACATAAAAAAAAAAATAAAAATAAAAAATAAAAAATAGAAAGCTGGTTTATAAATTCTTACAATGTTTGGAAGAAAAGCAAATTTTGAAGATATTGATGATGATGAAGCAGACCAGTATGTTAGAAATTCGTCGACTCTCCTTCTCCTTTTTAGTTTCTTTTCTTTTCTTCTTTTTTTTTTTTTTTGCTATTTTTCTGCTATTTTCACTCACTGATGGTTTTCTTTTCTTTCTCTTTTCTTTTTTTTTTTTTTGCCTCCCCTCTCGATCTCTCTCTATCCCCGATCTCTCTTCCGTCCCTTAACCCTAAAAGCCATTAATTGGGCTTTTATATAGCTTCCGGAAAAAAAAAATTTCTAGAAAAAGCCATGAACGGTTGAGATACAAATTGGTGATGTGTTGCTTTTCTCCGCGTTTGATGAAGATATCGGATAAGAATTTGATGCTAGCTGGTTTGTAATGAAGTTTTGATGAAGAAGAAAAAATGAAAAAAATCGGATTATTATGGCTTCTTCGGTACGTTTCAGACTATCGAGGAAGAAGAAGAAGATGAGTTTTTTTTTTTTTTTTTTTTTTTTTAAGAAAAGGTTAGAACTGTGGGCTTGAACTCTTTGTTTTGGGCTAAATCTTTTCTTTCCGATGGGCCATTGGTTGGGCTCAATGTTGGGTTTGGAAATTTTAAAATTGGGTTGAATAAAAACCCAAAATATAATAATGAGGCTAAATAAATAAAAAACATAAATACAAATGCATAATAAAATAAAATAAAATAAAGACAAGAAAGAAAAATAATAAAATCATGAAAAATTTGGTGTCTACAGCTTGCCCCTCTTTGTCTGAGTTTCGAAGAAACTTTAGACAAAGACGTAGACACCAAATTGCTTACCTGTTTTTGTTGGTTGTATCTGAACCATTGTAAACAATAGGAGTGTTAGATTGCCAATTATCGAATTAATATAATTATAAATTGCATAATGTGACCGAACTCGTAAAGAGTTGCCTACGTATCTCGTCATGAGAATCAGGTCAAACGTAGTTCAAATGCAAATGAACTGTGATAAAATGGGTACTGAATCTTGTAAAATTCGAGAATGGGAGATAGAAGGGTGGAGACTCCACGGAATTTTAAAATATCAAGAAGGGGATAGAAGGGTGCCGGAGGTGAGACTCACCAACAGAATTTAAAATATCAAGAAGGAGGTAGAAGGGTGGAGGTGAGACTCACCATGAAATTTAAATTTGAAGGGGAGGTAGAAGGGTGTGAGGTCGAGACTCACCAACAGAAATTTAAATTTGTCAAGAAGGGGGGATAGAAGGGTGCCCGGTGGAGGCTGAGACTCACCAACAGAAATTTAAATTTGTCAAGAAGGGGGGATAGAAGGGTGCCCGGTGGAGGCTGAGACTCACCAACAGAAATTTAAATTTGTCAAGAAGGGGGGATAGAAGGGTGCCCGGTGGAGGCTGAGACTCACCAACAGGAATTTAAAATTCTTTCCAAATTTAGACTATTCAGTGGGACTGGACCCGAACCTGAATGACTAGATGGGAAAATGCAAATATGCCCTAGGTCTAAATTGCTAGTGGGATTGGACCCAAATCTAGACACTAGTGGGAGAAATGAAAACATAAATGCTGGATTGCCAGATTTTGAAAAATAAACACAAGTTGTTCAAACAAGATAAGTGTAAAATGCAAGTAATGATGCACTCGATGAAATGTTGCAATTCTGATTTTTGATTTTCTTGTCTTGAAAAGGAAGCGATTGATAGGAACAACGACTTCTTCTTCTTTTCTGTTCTTTTTTCTCTTTTTTTTTGTTTTTTTTTTTTTCAAGAATTGATGGATTTTGAAAAATTGAAGAGTGTAACTGAAACCTTTCCTCTGCAGGGTTGGAACAAGTCCGCATATGTTGCCATCGTCTTGATCTGCAAACCTTTTCCGGCAAAAATTAATTTTGAATGCATTATCCAAAATTGGAGAGCACTTCTCTCAAAACAAAATTGCCCCAGTGTCAACTGAATCGTTAACCCTGCAAAAGTCATGAAATGTTAACCAATTAGTCCATGGAAATTCAGTTCCTCTTTTTTTTTTTTCTTTTTTTTTTCTTTTTTTAAATCATAAAGTGTAAAAAAAAAAAAAAAAAAAAAACTCTTGTGATCACAGCTGTTGGCCATTGAATGACTAAAACGTATGAGAATCATGCAATAAAACACATTCATTAGATATTCGTGCTTATGAAATATTGCTTGTTCTCAAGTGATAGGAAATATTCATCAAAACAAACTGTGGGATTGAAATAAACCATGCGATTTTGGAAATCCAAATCCTCATAAACCAGGCAAAACATTATTATGCAATTATTCAATTTGCATCAAGTACTCATAATATCAAGTAAAAGAGAGACAATTATACCTCAAATTTAACAATTCAAGCTTGATTTCTCACTTTCACCAAATTTTGCAATCAAACGACTCATATAGTCAATTCAAGATTGTCTTTTCCACAGTTTTTCTCAGATTTTACTGCTAAAAAGGATTTACTGAAACACATCCTCTTATTCAAATTACAATAATGTCTTTTGACGCGAAAATCAACACTTTTAGGTGAAGACCTCCGGTTACTCGACATATGCCTTCTTGCTCAAATAGTACAAATGTCTTTTGACACGAAAACCAACACTTTTAGGTGAAGATTCCCGGTTACTCAACACTTTACTTGTTCGAACTGCTCTGCATACTCGTAATTCAAACACCGTTTTACGCGAAAGTTAACATTTGTAGATGCTAAACCTCCGGTTACTTAGTACAAGAATCATTGGAGTAGAACTTTGGTTCTCGCTTTGTTGCTTTTCTTTTCCTTTTTTTTTTTTTTTTTTAGCATATCAATTGAAAAAGGATCATTTGCCAACTATATCAATCAATTTCTTGTAAAATCCAATAAAAGAAGAAATCTCATTTAGTAGGGAAAAAAAAATTGAGGCATAATTTTCCCTATTTTACAAAACATATTTTCTAAAATGCCAATAGCTTAATCACACAATAATTATTTCCTGAGTAGAATAAAAAATGGATCTTTCAAATTGCACGGGTTTTATTTCAGAAGGATGAAAGCAATTGCAACCAAAATTGGACATTTGCACCCTTTTTGAATCAAATTTCGAAGAACAAATCAATTTGTGGAGCAAATGTGCAATTTAGACAAAGTTTTTTTTTTTTTTTTTTAAAAAACACATACAAGCACATAAGAGCCAAATTTAAACAAATATATACCTCCCTATGAAGCAATTTAATTAGAAATATTTCTAACAGTTAACCCTATGTCTAAAATATCAGAACGCAGGATCAAACATAAAAGGTGAAATAAAGCAATGATGGGATAAACTGCAAATCAGGGGATGGGTCTGTCGTCCCCCATCGCCTCTGGTGGCCTCTGGGATAGGTGGCTCAAGCGGCGGAATGTCGCATCCGCTTGATGGATTAGATCCAAATCTGAACAACTTATTTTAGCGAACCCAGAATCCGTCTCAATTTAATCGGACAAGTAAAAATTGCCCCAGTTTAGTCAATCAAAACTTTACTCCAACATAACCATACTCAGCTAAACAAATGATGCGTTCTCCATCCTTTGGGGAAAATAGAGACAAGGATCCCGTAATCCAACCTGCAAAAAAAATGGAAACAATCATAGTGAAAGGGCAACGCCACCATCATTGATCCTTTCGGCCTTGAGAGCCATGTAAACATGAGCCTTTGATGCCAATAAGTCGCCTCATAGAACTATCCCGTGATCTGTTTTGAATTTTCTTAATCTCCAACTCCCACTGATCGTATCTTGCTGCATATCATCCCACAATTGTTCCAAAAAGTCCGTTGCGATAAATTAAGAGGATTGTCTTTTCCAATGAAATTCCATAAAAGTATAAGAGACATATAACATCCTAGACAACATTATTTTCTAAAATGAATATGCACACAACAATAATAACAAAGTTTATAAACAATGATTCAAGGTTATTAAAAAAAGGTAAATGGATGTCGTTGAAGAACATATGCCTTTGACCCTTCTGATATCACCCACTTGGATCTCAATGTTGGCAAAGAACAACAGTATAAAGCGAAACCCACACGAACCTAGTCATCAGCTTTGCAAAATTCAACACTGTACTTTTCGTTGTCAACTTCTTTGTATCTCATGAATTCCCTACCTTAGCGCCCTTTCGGGTTTTCACCTTGAAGGAAGAATATGGAATAAGACGTAACAGTTCAATGATAGACCCTACCGATCCAGTCATGTTTATGCAAGAATGGCGGCATCAGTGAGACAATCTTCTCTAACAGAATTGAGAAAAGATGTGTTTACATCATGTGCCTCTTGATCGACAAATTTCCTTTCAGAAATATTGCAAAAGACGGAGGTCGGTAACATTCGGTTTTATGTAATGGGGTCAGGTGGTGTGCAAAAAAAATGTTAAGGCCTGAAAGCAGATTTTCAAGGGTTTAAATAATTCTGGGATCACATTTCAAAACTTGCCCCAGTGTAGGGCTGATAGATACGAATTTTCTTTTTGTCCCAATGTAATTTAATGGTTTTTTTTTTAATGAAAAATAAAAAATTGCCCCAGTGTGGGGTTTGTGATCCTCAGGGGTTGCCAAACGAAAAACAAATTTTTCTAAAGGCTCAAAGGGGAAACTAGGGATAGGCGTTCAAATGGGAAAAGAAGAAGGCCGTTCTTTTAATCTGCCCTTCGCAATAATTCTGAAAGAAACTTGTTTAATCATATGAAAAATTTTTTGCACATGTCTGAATTGATAGGTTGAGGAAACACCTCTCCGTCCATTTCCATAAGAATGAGTGCACCTCCAGATAACACCTTTTTGACAATAAACGGCCCTTGCCAATTTGGAGCAAATTTTCCTTTAGCCTCCTCCTGAATAGGAAGAATTCGTTTCAACACTTTGTCTCCTACTTTGAACAATCGTGGTTTCACTTTCTTATTATAAGCACGAGCCATCCGTCGTTGGTAACATTGCCCATGACAAACAGCATTTAAACGTTTCTCATCAATTAAAGACAACTGCTCATGGCGCTGCTTAATCCATTCAGCCTCTTCTAACTGAACCTCCATCAAAATACGCAACGATGGAATCTCAACTTCTGCAGGCAGAACTGCTTCCATTCCATACATAAGAGAGTAAGGAGTTGCTCCGGTAGAAGTCCTAATTGTTGTTCTATATGCCATTAATGCAAAAGGGAGTTTCTCATGCCAATCTCTGTGTTTTTCAGTCATCTTGCGGATGATCTTTTTCAGATTCTTGTTTGCTGCTTCCACGGCTCCATTCATCTGAGGCCGATAAATGGCAGAATTTCGATGTTTGATTTTGAATTCTTCGCATAGCCCATCCACCATGTCATTATTGAGGTTTTTGGCATTATCAGTGATCAATGTCTCCGGCACTCCAAAACGGCAGATGATATTATTTCTCATAAAATCTGTCACTACCTTTTTAGTCACGTGTTTGTAAGATACAGCTTCCACCCATTTAGTGAAATATTCAATAGCCACTAGAATGAAGCGGTGCCCATTCGAAGCAGGAGGATCAATAGCTCCAATTACATCCATTCCCCACATCGAACATGGCCAAGCAGCAGTCGTACTATGCAATTCTGTAGGAGGGGCATGTATAACATCACCATGCATTTGGCACTTGACACACTTTCGAACAAAATTTATGCAGTCATGCTCCATAGTGAGCCAAAAATAACCTGTTCTCATGATTTTCTTAGCCAATAAATGTCCATTCATATGTGATCCACAAACACCACCGTGCACCTCCTTCATTATATAATCTGCTTCTTCTTCATCTACACACCTCAAAAGGCCCAAATCAGAGGTTTTCTTGTAAAGCACTTCCCCATTCAGAAAAAATCTTGAAGACATTCGACGAATAAAACCTTTCATAGCTGGGTTAACATCAATGGGATAAGATCCAGTCTTTATAAATTCCTTGATATCATTGTACCAGGGACGCCCATCAGGAGCCTTTTCCACAATCAAACAATGCGCCGGCCCTTCTTGAAGTTGAACTTGTATGGGTTCGATCACCAATTCGTCTGGGTGTTGAATCATTGAAGACAAAGTGGCTAAAGCATCAGCAAAGACATTGCGAGTGCGAGGAATGTGCCTAAACTCTAAATTCTTGAATTTACCAACCAAACTCAGTATGCAACAATGATATGGCACAATTTTGGAATCTCGAGTTACCCACTGCTTGAGAGTCTGGTGGACAAGCAAATCAGAATCACTGAATACGATCAAATCTTTGATATCCATATCTAATGCCATTTTCAACCCAAAGATGCAGGCTTCATATTCAGCCATATTATTGGTGCAAGAAAATCGTAACTTAGCAGCGGCAGGATAATGCTTCCCTTCTGGTGATACAAGAACTGCTCCAATTCCAGCTCCAAAAGAATTTGAGGCCCCATCAAAAATAATCTCCATTCGGGGCACTGTTCACTCATGTCTTCCACTGTCCCAACAAATAGAATCTCTTCATCGGGAAAGTAGGTGTGCAGAGGTTGGTAGTCATCTTCTCTCGGATTTTCTGCCAAATGGTCTGCAATAGCTTGTCCCTTGATCGCCTTTTGCGTGGTGAAAATAATGTCAAACTCGGAAAGAATCATTTGCCACTTGGCCACCGTCCGAGGCATTGGCTTATTTAACAAATACTTTGGATCGAGCGGAGATGAGATAAGTGGTATGACCAAGTAAATAGTGCCTCAATTTTTGAGCAGCCCATGCTAAAGCACAACAACTCCTTTCAAGAAAAGAATAGTTAGCCTCATATCTTTGTGAACTTCTTCTTGAGATAATAAATAGCTTGCTCCTTTTTTCCAGATTCATCGTGCTGTCCCAAAACACACCCTACAGCTTCATCAAGTACAGACAGATACATAATCAGAGGCTTTCCGGACTTGGGTGGCACTAAAACTGGAGGATTCAATAAATACTCTTTGATCTTATCAAACGCATGTTGACAATCCTGATTCCAATCCATGGACGCATTCTTTTTCAACAACCTGAATAGAGGCTCACATGTAGAAGTCAACTGTGCAATAAATCTGCCAATAAAATTGATCTTCCCTAGAAAACTTTTCACATCCTTCTGAGTTCTTGGGATGGGCATATTTGGATTACTTTAATTTTGCTGGATCTATCTCTATACCCTTCTTACTAACAACAAATCCCAACAATTTTCCAGCAGGTGCCCCAAAAGCACACTTTGCAGGGTTCAATTTCAAGTTGTACTTTCTCAATCTTTCAAACAATTTCTTTAAATCCATCAGATGATCTTCAACTCTTTTAGATTTGATTATAATATCATCCACATAAACTTCCATTTCCTTATGCATCATATCATGGAACAAAGTGGTCATAGTTCGTTGATAAGTAGCACCAGCATTCTTTAGTCCAAATGGCATTACTCGATAACAAAAGGTTCCCCAAGGAGTGATAAAAGCAGTTTTCTCTCTGTCTTCTTCTGCCATTAAAATCTGATGATACCCAGCAAAACAATCACCAAAAGATTCAATTTCGTGTCCAGCAGTATTGTCTAGGAGAATGTGAATATTTGGCAGAGGAAAGTCATCTTTCGGACTGGCCCTATTCAGATCCCTATAGTCAACACACACCCGCACTTCCCCACTCTTCTTAGGAACCGGCACAGGATTTGAGAGCCAAATTGGATAATGAGATACCACAATGATCCTGGCATTGAATTGTTTTATAATTTGCTCTTTTATTTTGAGACTCATGTCTGGTTTGAACTTACGGGGTTTCTGCTTCACTGGTGGAAAATTTGGATCAGTGGGTAATTTGTGCACCACTATATCTGTAGAAATTCCATGCATATCATCATAGGACCATGCAAACACATCTTGAAACAAAGTTAAGAATTCAATCATCTCCTTCTTCTTTTCTTTATCCAAATGAATGCTGATTTTGATCTCTTTAACCTCTGTCTCAGTGCCAATATTTATGATTTCTGTCTCTTCTAAGTTCGGTTTAGATTTCTCTTCATATTGTTCAAAATCTTTGAAAGAGACTCATATTCTTCCTCATTATCACTCTCATTTTGAATTTCAGATTCCATGATTTCCAATTCGTGAGAGATATTGAGATTGCAATCATCCAATTCCACAATAGTGATATCCAAAGGGTCAAAGGGTTCTATTCGCGGCCATCTGAAAAGGAAATATACACACAAACATGAATAAATAGATAAATTTGAAAGAGAATGAGAAGTCTTCCATTTGATTGAATTGAGAAACAGGTAAAGTTTAACAAACACTACAATTTCACGAGCAAAAACTATCCCAAAATCCCATACTGGGAGTGGGATGCTTTTCATTGAATGTAAAATATATGGACATCTCAAAGTGATAATATAAACAAGAAACTAAAAGCGAATGCTTGTTAATCAAACTTTTTTTTTTCTTTTTTTTTTTTTTTGAAAATAACACTCCATTTGAACATGGATTTCATCTAAAGACAACCCTCTGAATTTACCGAAACTCCCTTCGTGACGGAAGATAATCAGCCGTCCAATTCTGAAGGGCCCCTTCAGGGATTATAGGAAATTCCCGATCTTCTGCTGGTTCGGCGTTATAAGTAACCCCGACAAATAAGCATGTGAGTCCTTCTTCAAGCTCTCCGGCGAGTCCAGCTCATCAATTTCAGATATGATCACTCCAGATGGGCGAGGAAAAGTATAGTGCAATGGTGGAAAACACAGGGCGACTTGCTTCCCTTCTTTTGCATTTGCATTTTCTTTCTATCCTTGGCAGTCGGACGAAATCCCAATCCAAATGTGTTCTTTTGTGTTGGCAACTCTATTGGCTCCACAATTCCTTGCAAATTCTGTCCGAGACCCTTTCCTATTTCATAACCTCCTCGGATCATCTCCTTAGCCATCATAACACTGGCGTCTGGCCAATCTGATTTAACAAGAGACTTACCTCCGGGTGCCCCCTCTGAAACAATGTCGACCACATGATGGGTTGAAATTGGAATCTTTACATTTTCGGTCCGGATCTGTATTGACAATCATTGTGCAATCGTCTTGACAAATCTGTGATCAATCGGTCATTGGCAACAAATCTCAACATTTGATGAAGTGATGGCGAATTAGAAGTATGTATCCATGGTCTTCCTAACAGAATGTTGTAAACACTGTTAAAGTCCATAACGACGGTGACTGGCGGCAGGCCCTATTTCCAATACCGGTCGACTTCGCCCATAGGTTCCCTTCTACCACCATCGAAACCCCTTACTACAGTCATGGATGGACGAAGTTTTGTATCAGAAAATCCCAGTTTGGTAAGAGTATTCCATGGACAGATATTCAAAGCAGATCCATTATCCACCAAAACCCTCGGCAATAGTCTACCATTACACCGCACCGATATGTATAAAGCTCGATTATGCCCAATTCCTTCCGAAGTCAGATCGTCATTAGAAAAGCTTATGTGATTAGAGGCAAGAACATTTTCCACCATGTTGGCAAATTTCTCAACAGGAATGTCTTTGGGTACTTGAGCTTCATTCAAAATTTTAAGAAATGCCTCCCTATGTAGTTCAGAATTTAAGAGCATGTTTAGAATAGAGACCTGGGTTGGCATCTTATCCAATTGCTCCGTCACTTTGTACTCACTCTTTTTCAACATTTTCAAAAAGTTTAGGGCTTCTTCTTCTGTCACAGATGGTTTAGGCAAAGGGGAACTTTCTTTGGCTTTTGATTGAAGGTAAGCCTCAGAATTACCTAAAACTCTCTCAGACCTGGTGATGGCAGCTAGCCCTTCCTTTAATATCCCATTGTCTCCAATTAGCAGGGTGGATTCATTGTAGTTCCATGGCACTTCTTGCAGGTTATTAACTGGTAATTGTTCTGAAAATTCAAGTATGATGGGTTCTGCTGAGTCCCACTCAAATGGAGGCACATCAAAAGAAAGGTTCCACCACGCCATTCTCGTGAGCACCTCTTCTAACACAAATGGTTCACCCTTTTGACAACAAGCGGCTTACTCCTTCTACAACATCATCGGCTATTAGGCGTGGATTCTTCAGCAGTCGATTAGCTTCATCCCTCACCGGCCTCAGTCACTCCAACCTCTTCAGTTTCATCTATGATGTATTGCGTCGGATCAACAAATTCTTCATCAGTGGTGATAGCCCCCACAGTACCCTTATGCTCTGGTAGAGGATTTTTATTGATATTTGGGCCTTGCTCATTTCTCCTTCTCAGGACAATATCTCCAGCCTCAATCATATCTTGTATTTTATGCTTTAGAGCCCAACAATTAGCAGTCGAATGCCACAGGCTTCCGGAGTGATAAGCACAGATAACTTGAGGATCATAAGAGGAGGCCCTCTTGGGTAGATTTTGGGGTATAATACCAATCTTGCAGCTTTGAGTTGCTCATATAATTGGTCAATTGGTCGGCCTAAGTTTGTGAAAACTCTGAATGGTTTCTGATTTTGAGCTTCACCTATTGGGATGGGATTTTGAGTTGGGACACTGGGGTTATGTAGAGGGGGTCTTGGGTTGTGTGTTGGGCGAGGACGGTTTTGAAGCATAGGTTGTGTGTTGGGAAATGGTGGTGGGGCATTCATGTAGTTTGGTCGAGGGTAAGAGGTATTGGCTGTGGTGTGATAGACGGGTTGAGATTTTGGATAATATGGTGGGGTTTGGGTAAATGGGGGCATTTCGAAACTTTGGTCTAAAAGAGGGGCCTTGATCCCATATAAAAGCTTCTCCTTCCTTCTTCTTTGGCAGGGTTTCTTTCCATTATTGTTACGATTACGCAAGGCTTCCAATTGCAACTTTAACGCTGACACATTAACAATTTTCCCAGCCTTTACAAATTCATCATACTCCTCAAGTTTGTTGATTATAGCGGCAAATGAACTTCCTGTCATGCGAAAGATTTCCTCAAAGTAGGGTGGGTCATGAGCTTTAATGAATGTACGAATAATTTCCTCCTCAGTCATAGGGGGTTCCACCTTGGCAGCCAGCTTCCTCCAGCGCTTTGCATATGTCTTGTGATCCTCAGATGGCCTTCTCTTGGTATTCTCTAAGGTGGTCCGAGTCGGGGCCAACTCACAGTTAAACTCATATTGTTTTAAGGTTGACAAATCTAACCAGGTCTTGATCTCTCCAGGCTTCAAGGTTGAATACCAGTCCAGCGCATCACCTTCTAGACTCTCGGGGAATAAACGCATTGGTAAACTCTCATCATCCATAGGTTTACCAAGTTTATTGGCAAACATCTTGAGTGCGTCTTAGGATTCCGGTTCCATCATATTTCTGAACTTGGGGATTTTAAAACCCATGAAACAGCTGTACATGCAGGAAGAGACAAAGCTTCGTCATAGTCAAACCTCCGTGCATCTTCAACCCTTGACTTTTCTTCATAAACTCGTCAAATCGGTCCAACCTTTTCAGAAGATTTTGATCAATAGGTGCAGCATGCTCATCACTCCGGCTTTCCACGAGGAGCGGTATCAAGCATGAATGGTTACGGAAGCGGTGTAGTGGGGTCCTTGAGTGTCGGTGGGATGTTGATTGGTTTGAGGGTTGATTGGAGAATTGATTGTGAGATGGGTTTATCAAAACATAATTTGGTTGTGTGTGAGGGAAAACAGGGTTAAGATAGGTGAATGCATTTTCTGGGTTTGTAGTGGATGAAATGAATGTGGTTTGAACATTGGGTGCATGGGATGATGGATCATTTGGTTCAAGTGTTTGGTCATTTGGAATACCGCCACTGTTACTATTTGCCACCAATTGATCAATCACACGTCTTTGGGCTGCCATTTCCACAGTAAGCTCATTGAATTTTCCCAATACCTCACTCAACTGTGCTCCCAATGCTGCAAAATCTGGTGATGTTACCATTGCAGATCTTTCTGAAGCCTCCGGTAGTGAACTCATGTTTACAAGTTGTCTCAAGGCTCTACTTCGAGATCTGGTAATGATGGGGCTTCTTTGTGAAGCTATGTTTAAAGTACCTGAAATGCATTGTAGAGGAGAAGTTGACGTAAGGGCTTTCTCCAACTAGAACTGTCAAATTTTACATTTTAAAAGAAAATAAAAAGAATAAAATTAGTAAATATATAAATAAATTGGATGCATGTCCTATTGGGGGGGCCCTTTTCTTGCCAAGGGTTGGCCTAGCATGATGCCATACTTTCAAGGTGGGACCCGTTCATTAAACCTGAAATTTGACACTTGTGAAAATGATGAAAAAGTTCTTCATTAGCAAATTCTAAAACTTCATAGTTTACATCATCTCTTGAAGGCATTCTTGTACAAAACCATTGAATTTTTTCAACCTATCTATTCTGACATCTTTTGGTTCTTTAGAGTAGGGGTTCCTAAATGCGGCTTGGTCATATAGTTGACACATTTCCGTTTCAAGTCTTGGTTCTTTTCTTGCATCTCCTCATACATCTTCTTGTTCTTTTCTGCCAAATCCTTGTTTGCTTGTACGGATTGCTTCAATTGTACATTCTCTTTATCCTTTGCCTCAATGATCGCCATCAGTCTCTTGACTTCATCGGTTTGTGCCCCTTGCAGCTGTCTTCCATCACGATTCCCAAGCCAGTCTTCATACTGAGGTGTGACCAGAGCCAACTGTTTATGTTGTGGAATGTAAACAATATCCTTGTCGTTGGACAATGTTCCCCATGCTTGCGTGATCGGTACCTTCATTGGAATTTCGGCCGGACAGATTCCCTTGTCAAAAATGATAGTGAAGTTGGTCAAATCGGGTGGCGGTAGTCCTTGAGCAGCGTCCCAAGCGTCTCAAAATCTCTTTGGAGTGTAGCTCATAATGCCTTGAGTTCCTAGCGGTATAAAATCGAGAGGATTTGTGCGAAGAGCGGATCGAGGCAGTCCGTCCAGTCCAATACCCATCTAATCTTGTGATCTGGCAATGTATTCAGAAAATCCACCCATTCGGCAGCATTCCTCGGTAGGTCATTTCTATCCACCCTCTTGTAATGAGTAATCAGCCAATTGTATCCCACTAGAGGCACACTATCAGGAGCGGGCAATTGTCTTTTGAAATGCTCCATAGCCCATATGTGCAGAATTCGGTTTGATCCATGGAAGAATTTCACCCCCTTTTGGCAATTTGTACAAGCTACGAAGATATGCGCTATCGCGGTCGATTTACTATAGAGCCTACGTCGATTTCCAATCCATAGAGCGGGTCATTCATAAGCTTGGTGATCTTAAAACCAATTTTTCCGTTCTTCTTGGAAATAAATAGATCCCCATGACAAATCCATATACCACGGTCTTTTGTGCTCCCAGACAGCTTTGGAATTGAACGAAAAATCTTTAGCATATTTGTGAATCCATCTCTTATAGCAAACCTATCAAACAAAACCTCACATCTATACTACGTCGATCCTAGTACCACGGACTCCTTTAATCCGGTGAAGCGAGAACTTCGACCTTTCCAGTAATGGGGAATATCCTGCGGTACCTTCTCGATAAGTTAAGAAGACCGGATACCTCCCTCAATGGTCATAGTAAATTCCTTATTTCTATCTTAAAAGCTGAGCGACTAGAGTCCCATAGTTGGATTAGAGCCTCACCAAATACCCATGAGACTCTATGTCCTTAAAATCCCCAATTGGTCGAGATAGGTCCCACTTGATTGATCTGCTTTGGTGAGGAAATCGGGCCACTAATTTCCTTGGGCGCTAGGTTGCTTGATCGTTTGGGTCTATCCATGCGAATCGCGTCAAGCGGGTCAAATACCTAGGCCCTTTATCAGTTTTTAAAATTTAAACATGAATCTCTATAAGGGGTTATGTACCCGGAGGAGAAGTGAGGCGTAGTCCTATAATAGGATTCCCTAAATGGCGTTCCCTCTATGGCTTATGCATGATGCGAGTTTATTAAAACAAGTAAAGGTGCAAAATGAAACATGGCACAGTATGAGCCCCATTTGAGCAGCAGGGGTAAGCTAAAATGATATGCAATTACAATTTAAATGTAATAGCGTAAATTCAAGCGTGCAATAGCCTATCTAGAAGGATGGCTTGTCTTAAAGTGTCAAGACTCTTATTTTCTAGAGTTTGTGAAATGCAAGAAAAGGAAGACAACAAAGGTTAGTTTAATCAGAGATATCACATAACGTTGGAGCAACAAATTGCACAAAATAAAGAGGGGTGGAATCCCTCCTCTACAAGTGTCTAGTGATCCTTAATAGGGTGAGACTCTCCCTAGGCAATTCTAACATGGATGCATGAGGTTGGGCTCACTAATGCATCTAGACTTCGATAAGGTTAAAGGCTCCCAAACCTTGGACCAAAGGCAAGGTCATCAATCCAAATGCCTCAAATTCGGTGGTTGGTGATCCCTAGACATTGCTACGTGCCGTTACTGCGGCCACATGTCAAGTGGATCGATCTAATCTAATAGGGAAGAGTGGCGTGACAAAGCCACTAAAAGTAAAAAAGTAGGGTCAAAGTAAAATACATATGCATTATGAAGGTGATTCCTTTTGAGAGGAGGGATTCAAACATCAAACATTTTGAGGCTCTAGGGTAGATGCATACCCAAAATGCAAGTAAATAAATAAACAATAATTCATTCATTATATGCAGCGATGTGTAAGGAGTGATATGCGGAAAACCCTAAAAAGAAAAGAAAAAGAATGCAACCTAAAACATCAAATGTGATATATAAGAAAGTTAGAAAAAGAAATAATCAACTAAATCAAGTCCGGACCCTCTTGGGAAAATCCCGATTAGGTATGGCCATTTTTTGAATGATGGTAAGCGGAAAGATTTTGGATTTTATTTTTGGTTTTGAAAAAGAAAGGAAAGGGTCATGGGACTATGAAAATCGACGGTTTGGACAAAAAACAAGAGTCTAGAAAGGGTTTTAGAAAAGTTTGGAGTCGCCACTTGGTATGGAGTTTAGGTGTACCAAGTCACCTAAAGATTTAATTAATGAAAATAAACAAAGAAAACCCTTTTTTAGACGACTCCAGGTCTTTGAAAACTAGAGAAAAAGGTTCGGGGGTCACGGTTGAAAGAAGGGAAGGCAAAGATTCGATGTTACTCGTCTCTAAGGCACCTTTCTAACCTAGCCAAAACTAGTTGCAAGATTTAGTTAAAAATTTCCTAATTCTAACTTTAAAATTCATTACATTTGGATGTTGTCTATATGGATGCAAAACCTAGACCTAATGTTGAATCGAGAGGGGCAAATGTCTCCTTGAGGTGTGATTGGAATTGATCACATTGGTTGTGTCATCAATTTTGATCCCTCGAGGAGGTCACGAAATGCAAATGATGAGACTTCGAACAAATGGAAAGTAGGGTTTTCAAAATGCAATCTTTATAAAATATCAAGAGAACTTGGTTTTGAAATGATCAATTTTAAGTGCAGAGAGGAACTTGAATTTCAAAAGATGTAATTTTGACAAAATGGTTTTGATTTTGAATTGCTAAAACATAAAGAAAGAAAGTTGCTTTTAAAGAATGAATTTGATAGAGTTTAAAATAATGTACATGTATGTCCTAAGAGGGATAATGCAACATAATGGTATGGGGACTAAATTAGTGACTTTAATTCTTCCTTTTCATGAAGGAAATAAAAGCGTGCTAAGACTAGGAAGCCATACTAAGCTCTCTTTCCTATTTCAAAGGGTAATGCCTTGAGATGCTTTAATCTAAAAAAGAAAACTAAATGAGATGTTTCACATCTGGGATGGGATAATAGTGACATGCAAAATGGGAAAGAAAACTCTAAAAGTGAAAAGTGTGTGAAATTTGTATCTAATGCATTAATGGCGTTTAAGGGTCTAGCATTGGACTAGCCCTCGTCAGAAGGTTTTCACTAACATTGGATTAGTGGAAAATCGAGAGGGAGACCACAACTAGCGTTGGACTAGTGTGGTGGCGTCAATATATTTACACAATAAACATGTAGACATTATAATAAAACAAATAAACACATAAAACACATAAACCACGTAACATAGGCATAATATCTAAATGCAAGGCCCTAGGAAAACAAATAAACACATAATCATGCAAGCATGCAAAATAAGCATATAAAACCTAATTATTACATTGGGGAACCTAAATACATTCTAAGGGAAAAATTGAATAATAATCTAACTATTACATCTTCTAGAATAAATACACTTTTGCAAATTAAACCTATCTATTACAACTTGGCATTCAAGTGCCTTCAAATAATTATGGAAAATTAAATAAGCGATTAAGACTAAAATGAATAAAACTAAGGTAAATAAATTTAAACATGCAAATTCATGCAATAAAAAAACACATAAGGCACATAAGAGAAAATTCTAAAGGTTTTAGATATACCTCCCATTGACTCAAATGGGAACTTCGGGCGATTTACTCAAAACGAATACACACGTTAAAATACCTCAATAAATAAATGCTAATCAAAATGAATAACTCAAATCAAATGTTAAAGGGAAACAATACACATGAGAAGCTTATACTTAACAATTAAAGAAAAGAAACATTTATAATTGCAAAGTCACATTTTATTAGGGATGTAATTGAAATTATTTGAAACTTTTGGGGTCTGAACAGAATTTTCCAAAGATTGGGGTCAAATTTGAATGAACATAAAGTTGAGGGACCAAAAATGAAATTAAAATAGGGACTTAAGTGAAAGAAACCAAAGTTTTCGGGCCAAAAGTGAAACTAATTGAGAAACAGGGGCCAATGTGTAAATTCTGTTTGATGGGTTGGGGAGTGGGCTGAAAAAATCTTAAGAATTGGGCCGTCTCACTTCAGCCCAAACAAATAAATAAACTCAATTATAAAGCCCAAACAAAACAAAGTGAAAGGCCCAACAACAAAATCTAGATGTATTAACAGAATGTGATATCAAGCCCAAGCAAAACCAACAAAACAATCCAAACAAATTAAGCACAAGTCTGGTGCCAAACCCAACAAAAAATAACCATGGCATAACCGAAAAGTCAAACAAAATTAACAAAATTTGATCAAGAAGCCAAGGGAAAACCAATCAGAAAGTAACAAGCTCAACTAAAGATCAAAAAAAAATAAATAAAGTCAATCATTATAAGCGAACCAAATAAAGAAAAACCCAACATCAAATACCCAAACAAAATCTAACAATTTTATTAAATTTATTTTATTCTTTTTTTTTTTAAAGGCCTCCGGCGACAGTCACGGAATCTGGAAAATTCCGGCGACCGTCGCGGATTGAAAAATTCGGCGATCATCGCCGGTTCTGAAAATTCGGTTCACTGGGGAAAAATTCCGAAAATGGCGGAAACCTCTGGAATCGATTTTTTCAGTTTTGAACAAAATTTACGACAAAACCTTTCCTTATTCTAAACATATTCATAACATATGCAAACTAAAAGCCCAAAGCGAGACAAAGGAACAAAGAAATAAAAGCGCGTACTCATCATTCATCATTTTTTCTATTTACGTCCATCAGTTTTTTTTTTTTCTTCTTTTCTCATAATGGGTCGGAGACTCAAACCACAAGATCTGGTTCAACAAACAAAAACAGTCAAAATGGATGAAAAATTCCTTTGGGGCATTTTATCAAACACCTTGGCGACAAACAAGACTAAGCGTTTTCATGCAATTTCTAAACAATCATTAAAATTTTCACTTGACAAACCAAGGGACACAAACAATTATAATCAAACTTTAATAAAACTTTAGGCTAGCAATAGAAGCTTAGCAGATAGCAGGAAGAAAGCGACATAAAAAAAATAAAAATAAAAATAAAAAAATAGAAAGGCGGTTTATAAATTCTTACAATGTTTGGAAGAAAAACAAATTTTGAAGATATTGATGATGATGGAAGCGGACTCAGGTATGCTAGAAATTCCGTCGACTCTCTTCTCCTTTTTTTCTTTCGGCTCTTTTCTTTCTTTTTTTTTTTTTGCTATTTTCTGCTATTTTCACTCTTGATGGTTTTCTTTTCTTTCTCTTTCTTTTTTTTTTTTCGTTTACTCTTGCCGCCTCCTCTCTCGATCTCTCTCTATCCGATCTCTCTTTTCAGTCCCACAACCTAAAACCATTAATTGGGCTTTTATATAGCTTCAGAAAAAAAAATTTCTAGAAAAAACCATGAGCGGTTGAGATAGAAATTGGTGATGTTACTTTTCTCAGCGTTTGATGAAGATATCGGATAAAATTTGATGCTATTTGGCTTGTCGAAGTTTTGATGAAGAAGAAAAAAATGAAAAAAAATCGGATTAGCCATGGCTTCTGGGTTTGTACTATCGGAAGAAGAAGATGAAGCCGTGCTTGCAGCTGATTTTTTTTTTTAGAAAGGTTAGAGCTGTGGGCTTGAACTCTTTGTTTTGGGCTAAATCTTTTCTTTCCGATGGGCCATTGGTTGGGCTCAATGTTGGGTTTGGAAATTTTAAAATTGGGTTGAATAAAAACCCAAAATATAATAATGAGGCTAAATAAATAAAAACATAAATACAAATGCATAATAAAATAAAATAAAATAAGAACAAGAAAGAAAAATAATAAAATCATGAAAAATTTGGTGTCTACGAGCACCCTCTTTTTACGAGTTTAAGGAAGAAACTTTAGACAAAAGACTGGAAATTACTTTTGTTGGTTGTATCGAACCATTGTAAACAATAGAGTGTTAGATTAATTATGAATTAATATAATTATAAATTGCATAATGTGACCGAACTCGTAAGAGTTGCCTAATTATCTGTCATGAGAATCGGTCAAGCGTGGTTCAAATGCAAATGAAGCTGTGATAAAATGGAGTCAGAATCTTGTAAAATTCGAGAATGGAGATAGAAGGGCATTGTTTGAGACTGTATAGGGGAATTTTAAAATATCAAGAAGAGGGATAGAAGGGTGCGTGAGGCTGAGACTTCAGCCGGAGAATTTAAAATATCAAGAAGAGAGGAAGAGGGTGCGTGGAGCTGAGAGAATATTCTACAAGAAGGGGCTGAGGCTGTGAGAATTAAATTGAATTTCAAGAGGTGGGTGCCGGGAGGCCAGACCCTTCCTGAGGAATTTAAATTGTCAAGAAGGGGATAGAAGGGTGCAGCCTGTGGAATTGAACTATTGTCAGAGGAAGGTGAGAATTTAAAATCAAGAAGCAGTGGGAGGCGGAATTCAATGAGGGTTAAAATGTCAAGAAGAGGGATAGAAGGAGTGCAGTGAGGCTGAGACTCTGACAAAATTTCAAGAGGATTGAAGAGGCAGGTGAAGGCAGGCGCTGGGAATGTAGGAATTTACTTTTCAATTTCTAAGTAGACTGATGGGGCGGACCGAACAGAATAACTAGATGGGAAAATGCAAATATGCCTAGGTCTAAATTACTGAGTGGGATTGGACCCAAATCTAGACACTAGTGGGAGAAATGAAAACATAAATCTTTGGATTGCACCGAGATTTTGAAAAAATAAACACAAGTTGTTCAAACAAGATAAGTGTAAAATGCAAGTAATGATGCACTTTCGATGAAATGTTGCAATTCTGATTTTTGATTTTCTTGTCTTGAAAGGCGATTGATAGGGAACAACGACTTCTTCTTCTTTTCTGTTCTTTTTTTCTTTTTTTTTTTTTTTTTTCAAGAATTGATGGATTTTGAAAAATTGAAGAGTGTAAGCGAAGCCTTTCCTCTGCGGGGTTGGAACAAGTCACATATGTTGCCATCGTCTTGATCTATGAAACCTTTTCCGGCAAAATTAATTTTGAATGCATTATCAAAATTGGAAGCACTTCTCTCAAAACAAAATTGCCCATGTCATTTGAATCGTTAATCTGCAAAGTCATGAAATGTTATGAATTGGTCATGGAAATTCAGTTCCTCTTTTTTTTCTTTTTTTTTCTTTTTTTAAATCATAAAGTGTAAAAAAAAAAAAAAAAAAAAAAAAACTCCTGTGATCGCGGTTGTTAGCCATTGAATGATAAGCGTGTATGAGAATCATGCAATAAAACACATTCATTAGATATTACATTACTTATGAAATATTGCTTGTTCTCAAGTGATAGGAAATATTCATCAAAACAAAGCTAGGATTGAAATAAACCATGCGATTTTGGAAATCAAATCCCTCATAAACCAGTAAAACATTATTATGCAATTATTCAATTTGCATCAAGTACTATAATATCAAGTAAAAGAGACAATTATACCTCAAATTTAACAATTCAAACTTGATTTCTCACTTTCACCAAATTTTGCAATCAAGCGACTCATATAGTCAATTCAAGATTATGCTTTTCCACAGTTTTTCTCGGTTTTACTGCTAAAAGGATTTACTGAAACCATCCTCTTATTCAAATTACAATAATGTCTTTTGTGAAAATCAACACTTTTAGCCGTGAAGACCTCGGTTCTCGACATATGCATTCTTGCTCAAATGGTACAAATGTCTTTTGACAGAAAACCAACACTTTAGGTGAAGATTCGGTTACTGTCAACTTTACTTGTTGAGCCTGCTCTGCATACTAGTAATTCAAACACCGTTTCTGTGAAAGTTAACATTTGTAGATGCTAAACCTCGGTTACTTAGTACAAGAATCATTGGAGTAGAACTTTGGTTTCGCTTTGTTCTTTTTCTTTTCCTTTTTTTTTTTTTTTATATCAATTGAAAAAGGATCATTTGCCAACTATATCAATCAATTTCTTTGGTCAATAAAGAAGAAATCTCATTTAGTAGGAAAAGCAGGCATAAAATTTTCCCTATTTTACAAAACATATTTTCTAAATACCAATAGCTTAATCACACAATAGTATTTCTGGTAGAATAAAAAATGGATCTTTCAAATTGCGGGTTTTATTTGAGAAGGATGAAAGCAATTATAACAAAATTGGACATTTGCACCCTTTTGAATCAAATTTGAAGAACAAATCAATTTGTAGCAAATTGCAATTTAGACATAAAGTTTTTTTTTTTTTTTAAAAACACATACAAGCACATAAGAGCCAAATTTAAACAAATATATACAGAACTACATGACAAGCAATTTTAAAATATTTCTAGCAGTTAACCATGTCTAAAAATGCTCGAGGCGGGATCAAACATAAAAGGTGAAATAAAGCAATGATGGGATAAAACAAATCGGGGATGGAGATGCAGTCCGTCCCATAATCCTCCGTGGCCTCACGGGATAGGTGGCTCAAGCGGAGATGTCGCATCCGCTTGATGGATTAGATCCAAATCGAACAACTTATTTTAGAACCAGTCCGTCTCAATTTAATCGGACAAGTAAAATTGCCCGGTTTAGTCAATCAAAACTTTACTCCAACATAACCATACTCAGCTAAAACAAATGATCGTTCTCCATCCTTTGGGGAAAATAGAGACAAGGATCCCGTAATCCAACCGCAAAAAAATGGAAACAATCATAGGTGAAGGAACCCACCATCATTGATCCTTTTCGGCCTTGAGAGCCATGTAAACATGAGCCTTTGATGCCAATAAATTCGCCTCATAGAACTATCCCGGTGATCTGTTTTGAATTTTCTTAATCTCCAACTCCCACCGATTATCTTGCTGCATATCATCCCACAATTGTTCCAAAAGGTCCGTTGCGATAAATTATAAGGATTGTCTTTTCCAATGAAATTCAATAAAAGTATAAGAGACATATAACATCCTAGACAACATTATTTCCTAAAATGAATATGCACACAACGATAATAACAAAGTTTATAAACAATGATTCAAGGTTATTAAAAAAGTAAATGGATGTGGTTGAAGAAAATATACCTTTGACCCTACGATATCACCCACTTGGATCTCAATGTTGGCAAGAACAACGATTATAAAGAAACCCACACGAACCTAGTCATCGACTTTGCAAAATTCAACCTTTGTACTTTTAGGTTGTCAACTTCTGTATCTCATGAATTCCCTACCTTAGCGCTTCGGGTTTCACCTTGAAGGAAGAATATGGAATAAGGCGTAACGGTTCAATGATAGACCCTACCGATCAGTCATGTTTATGCAAGAATGATCGGTGAGACAATCTTCTCTAACGAATTGAGAAAAGATGTGTTTACATCATGTGCCTCTTGATCGACAAATTTCCTTTCAGAAATATTGCAAAAGGCGGAGGGAATGATTAGGTTTTATGTAATGGGGTCAGGTGGTGTGCAAAAAAAATGTTAAGGCCTGAAAGCAGATTTTCAAGGGTTTAAATAATTCTGGGATCACATTTCAAAACTTGCCCCAGTGTAGGGCTGATAGATACGAATTTTCTTTTTGTCCCAATGTAATTTAATGGGTTTTTTTTTTTTAATGAAAAATAAAATTTGCCCAGATGTGGGGTTTGTGATCCTCGGGGTTGCCAAGCGAAAAACAAATTTTCTAAAGGCTCAAGGAAACTAGGGATGAGTGGATCAAATGGGAAAGAAGAAGGCCGTCTTTTTAATCATCATATACCTTAATAATTCGAGAAAACTTGTTTAATCATATGAAAATTTTTTGCACGTATGTCTGAATTGATAGGTTGAGGAAACACCTCTAAGTCCATTTCCATGAGAATGAGTGCACCTCCAGGATAACACCTTTTGACAATGACCCGCTGGCAATTTGGACGAATTTTCCTTTAGCCTCATCTGAATAGGAAGAATTAGTTTTCAACACTTTGTCTCTACTTTTCAACAATCGTGGTTTCACTTTCTTATTATAAGCGACGAGCCATCCGTCGTTGGTAACATTGCCCATGACAAACAGCATTTAGCGTTTCTCATCAATTAAAGACAAGCTGCTCATGGCGCTTGTCAATCCATTCAGCCTCTCTTGAACCTCCATCAAAATACATAGCGATGGAATCTCAACTGCAGGCTGCTTCCATTCCATACATAAGAGAATAAGGAGTTGCTCCGGTAGAAGTCCTAATTGTTGTTCTATATGCCATTAATGCAAAAGGGGTTTCTCATGCCAATCTGTGTTTTGGTCATCTTGCGGATGATCTTTTGATTCTTGTTTGCGCTTCCACGGCTCCATTCATCCGAGGCGATAAATGGCAGAATTTTGATGTTTGATTTTGAATTCTTAGCATAGCCCATCCACCATGTCATTATTGAGGTTTTGGCATTATCGGTGATCAATGTCTCGGCACTCAAAGCGGCGGATGATATTATTTCTCATAAAATGCATCACTACCTTTTTTAGTCGCGTTTGTAAGATACAGCTTCCACCCATTTGGTGAAATATTCAATAGCCACTAGAATGAAGCGGTGCCCATTCGAAGCAGGAGGATCAATAGCTCCAATTACATCCATTCCCCACATCGAACATGGCCAAGCAATCGGCTTATGTCACTGTGTGTGTACAATTCAGAGTGGCATGTATAACATCACCATGCATTTGGCACTTGACACACTTTCGAACAAAATTTATGCAGTCATGCTCCATAGTAAGCCAAAATAACATTCTCATGATTTTCTTAGCCAATAAATGTCCATTCATATGTGATCCACAAACACCACCGTGCACCTCCTTCATTATATAATCACTGCTTCTTCTTCATCTACACCTCAAAGGCCCAAATCAGAGGTTTTCTTGTAAAGCACTTCCCCATTCAGAAAAAATCTTGAAGACATTCGACGAATGAAACCTTTCATAGCTGGGTTAACATCAATGGGATAAGATCCAGTCTTCATAAATTCCTTGATATCATTGTACCAGGGGGCCTTCATCAAGCCTTTTCCACAATCAAACAATGCATGCCCTTCTTGAAGTTGAACTTGTATGGGTTCGATCACCAATTCGACTGGGTGTTGGATCATTGAAGACAAAGTGGCTAAAGCATCAGCAAAGACATTGCGAGCCGAGAGAATGTGCCTAAACTCTAAATTCTTGAATTTACCAACCAAACTCAGTATGCAACAATGATATGGCACAATTTTGGAATCTCGAAGTTACCCACCGCTTGAGAGTCGGTGGACAAGCAAATCGTAATCACGAATACTATCAAATCTTTGATATCCATATCTAATGCCATTTTCAACCCAAAGATGCAGGCTTCATATTCAGCCATATTATTGGTGCAAGAAAATGAAGTAACTTAGCGTGGCGGGATAATGCTTCCCTTACGGTGATACAAGAACTGCTCCAATTCCAGCTCCAAAAGAATTTGAGGCCCATCAAAAATAATCTCCATTGAGGAACTGTTCACTCATGTCTTCCACCTTGTCCCAACAAATAGAATCTCTTCATGGGAAAGTAGGTTGTAGAGGTTGGTAGTCATCTTCTCTCGGATTTTCTGCCAAATGGTCTGCAATAGCTTGTCCCTTGATCGCCTTTTGCGTGGTGAAAATAATGTCAAACTCCGAAAGAATCATTTGCCACTTGGCCATAAGTCCAATAGGCATTGGCTTATTTAACAAATACTTTAACGGATCAGAACGGGAGATGAGATAAGTGGTATGACCAAGTAAATAGTGCATCAATTTTTGAGCAGCCCATGCTAAAGCACAATAACTCCTTTCAAGAAAAGAATAGTTAGCCTCATATGCTGTGAACTTCTTACTGAGATAATAAATAGCTTGCTCCTTTTTTCCAGATTCATCGTGCTGTCCCAAAACACACCCTACAGTTTCATCAAGTACAGACAGATACATAATCAGAGGCTTTCTGGACTTGGGTGGCACTAAAACTGGAGGATTCAATAAATACTCTTTGATCTTATCAAACGCATGTTGACAATCCTGATTCCAATCCATGGGCGCATTCTTTTTCAACAACCTGAATAGAGGCTCACATGTAGAAGTCAACTGTGCAATAAATCTGCCAATAAAATTGATCTTCCCTAGAAAACTTTTCACATCCTTCTGAGTTCTCGGGATGGGCATATTTCGGATTGCTTTAATTTTTGCTGGATCTATCTCTATACCCTTCTTACTAACAACAAATCCCAACAATTTTCCAGCAGGTGCCCCAAAAGCACACTTTGCAGGGTTCAATTTCAAGTTGTACTTTCTCAATCTTTCAAACAATTTCTTTAAATCCATCAGATGATCTTCAACTCTTTTAGATTTGATTATAATATCATCCACATAAACTTCCATTTCCTTGTGCATCATATCATGGAACAAAGTGGTCATAGTTCGTTGATAAGTAGCACCAGCATTCTTTAGTCCAAATGGCATTACTCGATAACAAAATGTTCCCCAAGAGGTGATAAAAGCAGTTTTCTCTCTGTCTTCTTCTGCCATTAAAATCTGATGATACCCAGCAAAACAATCACCAAAAAATTCAATTTCATGTCCAGCAGTATTGTCTAGGAGAATGTGAATATTTGGCAGAGGAAAGTCATCTTTCGGACCGGCCCTATTCAGATCCCTATAGTCAACACACACCCGCACTTCTCCACTCTTCTTAGGAACTGGCACAAGATTTGAGAGCCAAATTGGATAATGAGATACCACAATGATCCTGGCATTGAATTGTTTTATAATTTGCTCTTTTATTTTGAGACTCATGTCTGGTTTGAACTTATGGGGTTTACTTGCTTCACCTTTGGTGGAAAATTTGGATCGATTGGGTAATTTGTGCACCACTATATCTCAGAAATTCCAGGCATATCATCATAGGACCATGCAAACACATCTTGAAACAAAGTTAAGAATTCAATCATCTCCTTCTTCTTTTCCTTATCCAAATGAATGCTGATTTTGATCTCTTTAACCTCTCGCCTGCCAATATTTATGATTTGTCTCTTCTAAGTTCGGTTTAGATTTCTCTTCATATTGTTCAAGAATCTTTGAAAGAGACTCATATTCTTCCTCATTATCACTCTCATTTTGAATTTCAGATTCCATGATTTCCAATTCGTGAGAGATATTGAGATTGCAATCATCCAATTCCAAAACAATGATATCCAAAGGGTCAAAGGGTTTTATTTGCGGCCATCGAAAGGAAATATACACACAAACATGAATGAATAGACAAATTTGAAAGAATGAGAAGTCTTCCATTTGATTGAATTGAGAAAGTAAAGTTTAACAGACACTACAATTTCACGAGCAAAAACTATCCCAAAATCCCATACTGGAAGTGGGACGCTTTTCATTGAATGTAAAATATATGGACATCTCAAAGTGATAATATAAACAAGAAACTAAAAAGCAGTAACTGTTAATCAAACATTTTTTTTTTGAAAATAACACTCCATTTGAACATGGATTTCATCTAAAGACAACCCCCTGAATTTACCGAAACTCCCTTCGTGACGGAAGATAATCAGCCATCCAATTCTGAAGGGCCCCTTCAGGGATTATAGGAAATTCCCGATCTTCTGATGGTTCGGCGCTATAAGTAACTCCGACAAATAACTGTGACAATCCTTCTTCAAGCTCTCCGGTAGAATCCAGCTCATCAATTTCAGCTATGATCACTCCAGATGGGCGAGGAAAAGTATAGTGCAATGGTGGAAAATGCGTATACTTGCTTCTTTTCTACGCTTGCTCGGATTTGCATTTCTATCCTTGGCGGTCCGGACGAAATCCCAATCCAAATGTGTTCTTTTGTGTTGGCAACTCTATTGGCTCCACAATTCCTTGCAAATTCTGTCCGAGACCCTTTCCTATTTCATAACCTCCTCGGATCATCTCCTTAGCCATCATAACACTGGCGTCTGGCCAATCTGATTTAACAAGAGACTTACCTCCGGGTGCCCACCCTACAGAAACAATGTCACCACATGATGGGTTGAAATTGGAATCTTTTACATTCGGTCCACTTTGGATCCTGTATTGACAATCATTGTGCAATCGTCTTCAAGCAAATACGTGATCAATGGGTCATTGGCAACAAATCTCAACATTTGATGAAGTGATAGCGACCTCAATTAGAAGTATGTATCCATGGTCTTCCCTAATGAATGTTGTAAACACTGTTAAAGTCCATAACCCGACGGTGACCACCGGCAGCCCTATTTCCAATACCGGCATCGACTTAGCCCATAGGTTCCCTTCTACCACCATCGAAACCCCTTACTACGGTCATGGATGAATGAAGTTTTGTATCGAAAATCCCAGCTTGGTAAGAGTATTCCATGGGGATATTCAAAGCGAGATCCATTATCCACCAAAACCCTCGCAATAGTCTACCATTACATCGCACCGATATGTATAAAGCTCGATTATGCCCAACCTTCCTCAAGTCAGATCGTTAGAAAAGCTTATGTGATTAGAGGCAAAGAACATTTTCCACCATGTTGGCAAATTTTCAACATTGGGGAATGTCTTTGGGTACTTGAGCTTCATTCAAAATTTTAAGAAATGCCTCCTATGTAGTTCGGAATTTGAGCATGTTTAGAATGAGACTTGGGTTGGCATCTTATCCAATTGCTCGCCACTTTGTACTCACTCTTTTCAACATTTTCAAAGTTTAGGGCTTCTTTGTCCAGCATGGTTTAGGCAAAGGGGAACTTTCTTTGGCTTTTGATTGAAGCAAACCCTCGAATTGCCTAAAACTCTCTCGAGACGGTGATGGTAGCAGCCCTCCCTTTAATATCCCATTGTCTCCAATTAGCGGGTATGGATTCATTGTAATTCCATGGCACTCTTGCGGGTTATTAACTGTAATTGCTCAAAATTCAAGTATGATGGGTTCCATGAGTCCCACCTCAAAGGGAGGCACATCCAAAAAGAAAGGTTCCACCACTTTGCCATTCTCAGCAGGCACCTCTTCTAACACAAATGGTTCACCCTTTTTGACAACAAACGGCTTCAGTACTCCTTCTAAAACATCATCGACGCTATTAGACGTGGATTCTTCAACAGATCTGATTAGCTTCATCCCCTCACGAATGGCCTCAGTCACTCCAATCTCTTCAGTTTCATCTATGATGTATATGCTGGATCAACAAATTTTCATGGTGATAGCTCCACGCACTCTTATGCTCTGGGTAGAGGATTTTACTGATATTTGGCCTTGCTCATTTCTCCTTCTCGTGACAATATCTCCAGCCTCAATCATATCTTGTATTTTATGCTTTAGAACCCAACAATTAGCAAATAATGCCCCTGGCTTCCGTAATGATAAGCACAAATAACTTGAGGATCATAACCAGAGGGAAGCCCTCTTGGGTAGATTTTGGGGGGTATAACACCAATCTTGCCAGCTGCTTTGAGTTGCTCATATAATTGGTCAATTGGTCGGCCTAAGTTTGTGAAAACTCTGAATGGTTTCTGATTTTGAGCTTCACCGATTGGGATGGGATTTTGAGTTGGGACACTGTGGTTATGTAGAGGGGGTCTTGGGTTGTGTGTTGGGCGAGGACGGTTTTGAAGCATAGGTTGTGTGTTGGGAAATGGTGGTGGGGCATTCATGTAGTTTGGTCGAGGGTAAGAGGTATTGGCTGTGGTGTGATAGATGGGTTGAGATTTTGGATAATATGAGTGGGGGTTTGGGTAAATGACGGCATTTCGAAACTTTGGTCTAAAAGAGGAGCCTTGATCCCATATAAAAGCAGCTTATCCTTCCTTCTTCTTTGGCAAGGGTTTCTTTCCATTATTGTTCTGATTCAAGGCTTCCAATTGCAACTTTAACGCTTAACACATTAACAATTTTCCCACCTTCACAAATTCATCATACCTCAAGTTTGTTGATTATAGCGGCAAATGAACTTCCGTCATGCTAAAGATCTCCTCAAAGTAGGGTGGTCATGAGCTTTAATGAAAGTATGAATAATTCCTCCTCACCATGAGGGTTCCACCTTTGCAGCCAGCCTTCTCCGCTTTGCATAGGTCTTGTGATCCTCGATGGCCTCTCTTGGTATTCTCTAAGGTGGTCCGAGTGGGGCCAACTCACGCTTAAACTCATATTGTTTTAACTAAAGTCGCTGACAAATCTAACCGTGTCTTGATCTCTCCAAGCTTCAAGGTTGAATACCCACAGATCACCTTCTAGACTCGGGAATAAACGCATTGGTAAACTCTCATCATCCATAGGTTTACCAAGTTTATTGGCAAACATCTTGAGGTGCCTTAGGATTTTCGTTCCATCATATTTGCTGAACTTGGGATTTTAAAACCCATAGGCAACTGTATCCTGGGAAGAGACAAAACTCGCCATAGTCCAAACCTCTCTGCATCTTCAACCCTTGACTTTTCTTCATAAACTCACAAATCGGTCCAACCTTTCAGCAGATTTTGATCAATAAGTGCAGCATGCTCATCTACCCGTGCTTTCCCCGATGCGGTATCAAGCATGAATGGTTCGGAGCTGTATGGGTCCTTGAGTGTCGTGGGATGTTCAGATTGGTTTGAGGGTTGATTGGAGGAAATTGATTGTGAGATGGGTTTATCAAAACATAATTTGGTTGCGTGTGAGGGAAAACAGGGTTAAGATAGGTGAATGCATTTTCAGGTGGCTTTGTAGTGGACGAAATGAATGTGGTTTGAACATTGGGTGCATGGGATGATGGGTCATGTGGTTCAAGTGTTTGGTCATTTGGAATACAGCCACTGTTACTATTTGCCACCAATTGATCAATCACACGCCTTTGGGCTGCCATTTCCACAGTAAGCTCATTGAATTTTCCCAATACCTCACTCAACTGTGCTCCCAATGCTGTAAAATCTGGTGATGTTACCATTGCATCTTTCTGTCTCCAGAGTGAACTTATGTTTACAAGTTGTCTCAAGGCTCTACTTCGAGATCTGGTAATGATGAGGCTTCTTTGTGAAGCTATGTTTAAAGTACCTGAAATGCATTGTAGAAGGGAAGTTGACGTAAGGGCTTTTTCCAACTGGAACTGTCAAATTTTATGTAAAAAGAAAAGTAAAAAGAATAAAGTTAACGAATATATAAATAAATCGGATGCATGTCCTATGGGGGAGCCCTTTTTCTTGCCAAGGGTTGGCCTAACATGATGCCATTCCTTCGGAGTAAAATTCCAATTTCAAACCTGTAAGTGAATTTTGAAAAACAATGTCTGAACCACAAATTTTCATTAGTCATCAATAAACTTAATCATTCTTTACAGCATCGTTGATGATTTGTGTAACCATTCTTACAAAATTCTCATGCCTCACTAAACGAGTGGCCGAGATTCTCTAGATCTCCCTATGCTAAGCTCTCCAATTCTCTTGAATTTTATCTAGCCCAAGGTTTGCTCTAACTTTTCAGTCTTTCTTGCTTCTTTCTTCAATTGTGATTTGACATTACTCAAAGCATGATCCGCCACTATAAGCTGTAGTTGATGATCTTCCAATTCCCTCTTCAACTCATTTATCTGTTCTTCAGGACTGATAGGAGTAGACTCTGATTTCCCCATCTTCCGTTGTACTTGTTGCTTAATCCATTCATCATATTCTGAAGTGATTTTAGGCTCGATTTGTTCACCGATCCAAACAAAGGTCTTTAGATTCTCAAGATTTCCCAAACTTCCAATACCATGCTCACTCTCATTGATTGTGCAAAATTTGATCTCCTCCATTCCTTGTACTATCGGCACCCTCTGTGGATACCCAAATTGCCTCATGACTCTTTGTGGAATATAGGCTACCAATCTATTAGTACCGCCAAAGGATGAAACTATGTTTGGCAGTCTTGAATGTCTGGCTCTCTAACTTTGTCCAATCTAAGACCCATTGCACTTTGTCAGATGTCAAACTATCAAACTCTTGCATGAATCGGTTAGGAGACGCTATTCGGTAGTGCTTCAAAACTCTTTCTCGATGTGATCTAATCCAATCTTTTGTTGGAAGACAAGACCCTAAAGGATTGAGCATTCTCTTTGTTAAATGTTCCATCGCCCAGATCTGGAGTATCAAATTAGAAGCAAAAAAGAACCCCCCCTTCTCCTGGCAATCGGTAGTGGCTATAAAAATATTTGCAATGATAATCGGAACTAAAGTAGGCGTCTTTCCTTTTATTCCCAAGAAGATATTCTGAATCATATTGATGGTTGAGAAAGTAACTTTTCCATGCCTCTTGGGAACAAGAATGATTGATTAGAGCTAAGATGAATGCATAGATGCGCATCCCTTCCCATTGATCCTTGCTTATGAAGAAATCAGTGTGATATTGTTCGTAGGACTCCCTTTTCCCAAATCGCTTATACAAAAAATCTAGAGGGCATGATCTTGCATCTGGATGTTGGTCTAGACTTTTCTGCTTTAGTCCTAGAAATTTGCAAAACTGCTCTTTCGTCCCCCTCCACTTGATACAAAGACAGATGCCCTTTCCCTGGTACTTGTAGCAAACCTTCAATCTCTTCTAAAGTCAATGTCAGCTCACATTCTCCAAATCGAAAAACTGAACATTCTGGATCCCAATACTTGAGTAGAGCTCGGATGATTGCAATGTTCGGTGTCACGTTTAAGAGGCTTGGCAAACATCCCACATACTTGAATGATTTTTCCACTATGCCTGGCGTATTGTTTTTCCAGTTGATCAGCTCTTGAGGTATCTCATTCAACACTCTGTAGCCATCTGAGCAGAAATTCACTTTTAGTACCTTACCTTGGAATTTTACTCCTTAGGATAGTACGAAAACATAAACATGCAAGTCTCATTGGATTATATATCCGAGACAAGGGTGGTTTATTCTAACACGGATTCTATGCCGCATTCCCTTTATGGCTTATGCATGATGCCAGTTTATTAACGCAAGTAAGGGTGCAAAAATGAAACATGACCTATAGGAGCCCCATTTGAATGCCGGGGTAAGCCTAAAAGTGATATGCAATAACAATTTTAAATGCAATAAACATAAATTCAAACGTGCAATAGCCTATCTAGAAGGATGGCTTGTCTTAAAAGAGTGCCAAGACTCTTATTTTCTAGAGTTGTGAAATGCAAGAAAGGGGAAGACAACAAAAGGTTAGTTTAATCGGTGATATCACATAACACGTTGGAGCAACAAATTGCACAAAAAATAAAGAGGGTGGAATCCTCCTCTCGCGGTCTAGTGATCCCTTAATAGGGTAAGGTAGACTCCTTAGGTAATTTAACATGGATGCATGAGGTTGAGCTCACTAATGCATCTAGACTCCCAAAGGTTACAGTGTCTCCAAGCCTTCGCACCAAAGACAAAGGGTCATCAATTCCAATGTCTTAAGTCGGTGGTTCGAATGATCCCTTAGGTACCACTCATAAAGCAAAGCACACCATCCGCATACCCAAGGCAATCGATCCTAATCCCTACGGAGGTGGGATAACAAAAAAATAAAAAAGGGTAAAAATTATGCATGCACGTATGAAGTGCTTCCTTTGAGAGGAGGAATGAATACCAATATGAAAGAATGAAGGCTTCTAGGTGATCACTTCCACCCCAAATGCAAAGCATACAAGTAAATATCAATATAAATAAATAAACAAATAATTCATTCATCATGTACGTGATGATGTAAGGAACGATTGCACGGAAAAAATCCTAAAAGAAAAAGGAAAAGAAAAAGGAAATGCAACCTAAAACATCCAAATGTGATATATAAGAAAGTTAGAAAACGAAATAATCAACTAAATCAAGTGCTCTGACCCTCTTAGGAAAATCCCTGAGTCGCTAAGTCGCTACCCATTTTTTGATGGAAAGAGAAAATTGATTTTGAAAAGAAAGGGAAAGGGGTCATGGACCTATAAAATGCGGTTTGGACCCAAAACAAAGCACTGTTTGGCAGCTGAGTTTTTAGAGTAGGTATAAACCTACTCAGAAGCATCAGAGTTGTAGAAAAATGTTTGTGCTGAAGTTTTTATGTTTTTGTTATATTAAAAACTGGGAGTTTTGAGAATTTTGCAGATAATGAAAACAAACAAGTTTTATACAAACTTGCTAAAATTTGCATTAAAACTTGAAAGTTTTTTAAGGTTCCTAGCAAAAGCAGGTAAAACTAGCAAGATACAAACCGGCAAAAAACTCACGCTAAACAAGGCAAAAGTCTAGAAAAGGGTTTTAGAAAAGTTTGAGTCGCCACTTGGTATGGAGTTTAGGTGTCAAGTTACCCAAAAAATTTTAATTAATGAAAATAAACTAAGAAAACCCTTTTTTATTGACCTGTCTTTGAAAACTAGAGAAAAGGTTCGAGGGTCACATTGAAAGTAGGAAGGCAAAGATTGATGCTACTTGTCTCTAAGGCACCCTTCTAACCTAGCCAAAGCTAGTTGCAAGATTTAGTTAAAAATTTCCTAATTCTAACTTTAAATTTATCACATTTGGATGTTATCTATATGGATGCAAAAACCTAAATCTAATGTTGGATCGAGAGGGGCAAAATGTCTCCTTGAGGTTTGATTGGAATTGATCACATTAGTTGTGTCATCCAAGTTTGATCCTTCGAGGAGGTCACGAAAAATGCAAATGATGAAACTCGAAAAGAACGGGAATTTAGGGTTTTCAAAAGAAGTGCAATTTTTATAAAATCTCAAGGGAAAAGAAATTGGATTTTTGAAAAGATCAATTTTAAGTGCAAAGAGGAACTTGAATTTCCAAAAGATGCAATTTTAAGAGAAACGAATTTTTTGACTTTGAATTGCTAAAAACATGAAGAAGAAACTTGGCTTTTAAAGAATGATTTTGATAGAATTTAAATAATGCACATGTATGTCCTAAAGAAGGATAATGCAACATAACGGGTGCGGGGGACTAAATTTGTGACTTTAAATCTTCCTTTTCATAGAAGGAAATAAAAGCGTGCTAAGGCTAAGAAGGCATACTCGCTCTCTTCCCTAATTCAAAGGGTAATGCCTTAAATGCACTAATCTATTTTTGACGAAAAAGAAAACTAAATGAGATGTTTCACATACGGGATGGGAGAATAGTAACATGCAAAAAAAATGGAAAAAAGAAACTCTAAAAGTGAAAAGTGTGTGAAATTTGTATCTAGTGCATGAACGGCATTTAAGGGTCTAGCATTGGACTAGCCCTTGTCAAAAAGTTCTCACTAACATTGAATTAGTGAGAAATCGAAAGGAAAGGCCACAACTAGCATTGGACTAGTGTGGTGACGTCAATATATTTACACAATAAACAGGTAGACATGATAATAAAGCAAGTGAACACATAAAACACATAAACACATAACACATATGCATAATATCTAGATGCAAGACCCTAGGAAAGCAAGTAAACACATAATCATGCAAGCATGCAAAATAAGCATATAAAACCTAATTATTACATTGGGGAACCTAAATACATTCTAAGGGGAAAAATTCGGAATAATAATCTAACTATTACATTTTCTAGAATAAATACACTTTTTGCAAAAATTAAGCCTATCTATTACAACTTGGCATCCAAGGCCTCCAAATGATTTACCCAAAAATTAAATGACATGAATAAAGACTAGACATGAATAAGAGCAAAGGAAAAACTTAATTTAAAACATGCAAGATCATGCAAAAACACATAAGAGCACATAATAGGAGAAAGAAGTTACCATCCCTTGATGTGATGCCTTAATTGAATCCTTAAATGATGGGAATGGTTATCTAAGACTCAATATCACAAAAGGGATCAAGGTACCAATTTAAAGGAACAATCAGTCAAAAATTCAAAGAAAAGATATCAAAACAGATTCTGCAAGGAACATGGACAAGACCAGGAAATATGAACAATAGAGTAAGATTCTGGAACAAAAGAGCAGGAAATAGCAACAAAACCGAAACAGAGGTTACGCTGAGTAGAAACGCTGGATAGAGCCGCCAAGAACTAGATCCGCGTAACAAGCAAAAATCAAACTCAGGGAAACGAGATGAACGCGGACTAAGCCGCCAGAATCATCGCTGTCTCTTCCCATCTTCAAAATATCAGGAAGATTAGTTCCAATTTTTCAATCCACAAAACACAAATGAGATCATCAGAGACAGCAGGTTCCATTTCAAGGAATAAACATCACCATACAGATCATATCGAAGCATGTTAAACCCACAAAGATCAAATCCTAAGCATTAGCATCATCAAATAGACAGAAAGGGGAAAGGAAAAGAACCGCGGTTAGAACGCGTGGTAGTTACGCGGATCGCCACAAGAATTTCGCTTTCACATCTTCAGACCTTCAAGAAGAAACGCTGCGCACGCTGATAAATCCGCTAGCAGTTTCTTCACATCTTCAAAACATGAAGAACATTTTTCCAGAAATTTCTCAGAAATCACAACAAAATCAACATAGAAGCATCAAACGTCTAATTTTAAACGTCAGAACAAGACTATGAGCCTTACCAAGGCTTTATAAACACAACATGCTCATATAACAACTAATAATCATCATCAAATATCATAAACTAAAAGAAAACTATTCAAGACCTTGGTTCCACCAAAAGGTCCAAATTTCCGCAATTTTACGATCAAAAATGGTAAATAAAGTAGAAGGATGTTACCGAATCTGCTTGAATCTAAACAAAAGAGGGGCGAAATTCCAAGAATAATCTTCCCAAAATGAAGCCCTAGCTTTTCCTTTTCTTCTTTCTTTTCTTTTTCCTCAATTCCACTCTGCTTTTTTCGCTCTCAAACCTCTCCACTTCCGAAAATCCCTCTCTAAAACTCCTCCCTTTCTAAACCCAACCTAGGTTATTTATAGCCACCAAACCTAGAACTAAAGGGTTTGATGTTCTTGGGATGAGGTAGGCTAATTTTGAACGTTAGATGAGTTGTTAGAGATTAGGGGCGAGGTTGGGAATGTTTAAATAGGTTTCTTATCGCTCAAGCATCGAAATTACAGTTGAAAAGGATGATCCAGTTCGGAAAACGCTGGTATTATTATTTTTCTTTTTCGACTCGATCATGTTACTGACAAGACAAGGGAGTCACAGAATCGGTCCGCTTCTATTTTCTTTTTCTTTCTTCTTTTGTTTTTCATAAAACCTACAAAAATAAGAAAAATGTGTTAGAAAAAATAAAAATAAATAACTAAACATTAATAGATAAAAACATAAGAAAACAAACGAAATAGTCAAAATTTGGTGTCTACAGATCTATATTGCACTGAAAGAGAAGTAACTATAAATTCTTCCCAACAGTTAATTACATTTTACCTTTCTCCCATTCATTACATTTACATAGCTAATTTTGACCTTCACTTCAAACAGGCACTTGACCTCTATAACACAGTCATCCAAGGTCTCAATGGAAGGACATTAATCTGTTACATTAAACCTTCCGTGTCTGCATCAAGACCGATGAGATATGCCAGCTACAACATCATCACCTCTTATTTCATCCATGAAGCCTTAAATATCGATGCTCTCAGCATCAACAACTAGCGACG
This sequence comes from Gardenia jasminoides, assembly GCA_013103745.1. Lineage (NCBI taxonomy): Eukaryota > Viridiplantae > Streptophyta > Magnoliopsida > Gentianales > Rubiaceae > Gardenia > Gardenia jasminoides. Next base: position 28,723,175 of record CM023101.1, on the reverse strand, counting down.
GCAATAACTATCAAATTGTTCACGCTATAATGTATTATTAAGCTTTCTTAACTATATATCGACTCATTCTCAATTGTTATATGACCTTAAGTACTTTGCACGAGCCAATATTCCATTCTTCTTTCCTCACCAATTATATGTCATATTCTCGTTGATTTTTATTATTTCTTCTTGTTCTCGCAAAATTTTTATTTCCTTGTTAATTATACTGGGCATAATCGCCGCAATAACTTTTTCCCACGGTGCATCGCACGGTGAACCCCTCCTAGTGTCAACCAAAAGAAGGATCCACACAATACGCAGAACTCTTGCTTTGCTGACACTATTTTCTAGAGATGCTATTTTGACACTATTTTGACAAAATTTCCCAGTAAGCACGTGGGATATACAATTTTCAACCATGCTCTCATTTCTTGGTTTTATACCCATTTTGAGAGACAGCAGAATGATACTGGAGTTGCTTCATTTTTGTCTGACTACACTGGTCTCAAAACTTTTACTTGTTCAGGCTGCACAGGACAAAGCATATATGGTAATAGATTCTCAAGAATTTGATTGATTGAGATATTTCCCTTGTCTAATCATGATTGGACTTGCCGAAATATGACCATCTGTCGTAGAAACAACAGAACAAATCATCGGCCTGAAATTTGGATCCATATTTACGAGGAAGAAATAAGAATTAGACTGAGTTTTATCCCAAATATATTCAAGAAAAAATATGTGGATGCTAATTGAAATTAAAGGAAGAAAAATAATCAACAACCTGGTCTAGAACAATGCTTGAAGAATCATGGGCATTTCAACGTTGCCATCGGTGTGATATCTGTAAATGGGACTTGCAGGTCAAATGGGACATTTTGTTTTCCCCTTTATGTTTACTTCTGCAGCTATCCTTAATGGAACTATTTGCCAAAGTGCCTTTGTGTTTTAAGACTGAAATGTGAAAATATGTAGAGAACAATTTATATCTATCTATCTATCTGTGTGCCTAAAATCTCTTTTAAAAGTATGATACGCCTTGGTAAGTAGAGTGTAGGCATTTTCTAGTAAAACATAAAGTATGGTCTTATAACACTCGAAAATTATATGCATGGCATTTTTCGTTTTCTTGCAGAACAGATACTGTGTTGACAGTAGTAGCTGTTTGTCTTGCTAAGCATAAAAAATCACAAAACTATCTCCAATGCTGCATAACAACTTATTATAGCAAAAAGTGTATCAGTACTTCATTCTTTTATCCTTACATGTGCACATAATGTCGCATTATTGAGATTTGAACTTGAGGATTTCCATAAACCAGAGGTCCATAAACCTCGTCTGCTCATATGGATATATGGCAAGGTCTTATTTGTTTTATTAAGCATCTTCAACTATCACTTTTTGCAGATTATTCCAATTCCTCGGGATGATCCACTGGAGCAAGCGAGGGTTCCATATTCCAGTGGTAATGGGCTGTCTTTTTTACTAATATTTTGGATTGGATTGTACATACACTTTCTGCAATCCGCTGAGAGAAGTGATGTGGTTCTGTACTCATCTTCGCCTCCAACCACTGGCATGGCCACTCCTGGCTTTGCAGGATTTTGAAAATCAGGCTTATAGGTACGCCCAATTACCCCTTCAACTTCTGATGTGAGGCCGAAGAACCTAAATTGCACCTCGAGGTGAGCAAAGCAGTCATCAGATGGTATCTGATAGTTGTGAACTTTATCATCTTCCTTGGTTATAGGCACCACCTTAACTGCAATCTCCACAACTTGTGGGATAGAAATAATGACACTATTCCTGCTTGCAATCCTTTCCAACTTAGCATTTTGATCTTTTGGATTCCATGTTGAGAGATAGCCTTCTGGTAGAAAAACCTCTTGACCGTCATAAGAGAATTTAAGACGGTCAATTTGATCGTCCCATTCAGTTGCCTTGGTTGCCTCAAGAGAGAGAGTGTGGGAATCAAAGAGAATACCCAAGGCCTGAATCCATGTGTAATCCCTGGTTCGACCAGCAGGACGAAGGCCAATAAACCTAGCATTGATTTGAATATTAGTATCAGAGACTAAGCTGAAATGTTCATTGCTCTTGCCATGGAAGTAGAAAACAATGCCATCTCCACCAATGAAGCGAGGATCATAGCATGCAGCTCCAAAGCCATCGCAATCTGGTATGCGATCTGTGTTTAGTTGCCACATAAATATCAGGCAGAAACAAGAAAACATCGTTAGTTCCTGAGTACAACAAGTATAAAAGAAAACCTCATCAGGCTTTGATTTTTGATTTGTTGCACATAGTCAAACCATGTAGTATCATATACAGATGATTTAGGAATTAGGTAATGATGAAGCCTACGTAATCTTACGTTTGCACTGAGCCTCGCATGTGGGAGATTCGCAGCTGAAAAAGCAAGCTTTGGCTTTTAGGTCGTTTGGTTTTCTATGTGGGCATTCCGTTGGGCATCTGATGACCCTCAAAAAGCATTTGCTCCTGCGGAGAACACAGGTTAAAACATCTCTTCGTGTTGCCTGTGCAAGGACATTTGTCACCCCAGATATGGTAAAGAGCAAAACTATTAAGAGGTTTATGCAGCCAAACTGCTTCATACCTCTCTCAATGGCAGGAAAGTCAGAGTTGAAAGTGGATGATATGGGATCCAGTCTCAAGAAAGAGTCAGTCAATTTATAGAGATTTCCAAGAAGAAATTATTTTTGCAATGTGTTCTCTGTGCTTATTTTCCTTTAACATACATTCTTTTAGTTATCAACCTACCTGGAGTTCAATTGTTGCTGGAGCTTGAAGAAGCTTCTCTTTTAACTGTACTTGATTGTTGACCAATTCTTTCAAATTGAGCGAATTGGGTAATGTTGAAAAATACTGATAGATGCTTCATGTGCATTGGCACGTAATGTATTAGTGCAGATCATTCATCGACGAGTAATGATAGTTAGTCATACCTGGTCTGGGTATCATTACTTGGTGATAGATTACTGATATTACTGACATAGCACGTGATGGATATAGAGCATGCAATATCTTCTCGTCTTCTCTATGCAATTTCCCTTTGTGTAAATATCCTTTCTGATGTCAACTTGGAGCTGGAATTTGGAGAAGCTCCTCTTTTAAGTATACGAGATGGTTGACTAACTCTCCTTTCAAATTGAGCAATATTAGAACTTTGAGTTTGGAAGTTGAAAGTATTACTTCACGCCATGGTTTGACAATACAAGTGGTCCTATTACTTGTGTTTCAAGGTTTGCCATTCACTTTGGGGATTAACGATATTAATTCTCTGGAAAACCAAATCTGAGCTACAAATAGGTTTGATTACTGGTAATAGTTTGACCAATGGGCATCAATGAACAGCTTTTAATGTCCCAATATACCGTGTGCGAAAAGCACTCTTGGGATGCCATCAGCTGTAATCTTTAAATTGTGAAGTCCGGATCTCAAATTGATCATAAAGAAAACTCTTGTTTGCTTAAGCTAGTCAAACGGGTCAGCAATTTTTGAGGTGTACTTGCTCTTGGTGACGATCTTGTTGAACTTGCTATAGTCAATGCATAACCTTAAAGGTATTACCGGCATTCTGGGTCTGATGATCTTTATGTCCAGCGATTCTTATATTTGCTCTTCGATTTTGATGCTAGTTTTATCTGAGATTCACTCTCTTCATCTAAGGGTATTTTAGGTAAATCCTAAGGAAACACATTCGGAAACTGTTAACAGTTGAAATCTCTCCAAAAGATTTCACTTTCTTAGTAGTGTTGACTGTTGAGTACATATCCAAGTAATTCTCAGCACTTTAGTGCTCTCACCATATACATTGAGGCCTACCATAGATACAGTACTTTGATATTCAAATACTAGGAGAGCAATAGGAGGTGCGTAAATGTAGGGTGGGGTAAAAACATGGGGCTGTCCCTCCCCCTCCCGCCACACACGAAATGAATAATTTGACATTTTGTTGTGGTAAAAGGACAAATTGTTACGTTAGTTTACTTTTTTATGTATGGCATGTTGTTTTTCCCCAAGGGATAATTTCAGAAACCTCCCGTGAGGTTTCTGATAGTTTCACCTGGCACTCTTAAATTTTTAAAAATCTCACTTGACTCCCTTACTTTATGTTTTTGGTATCATTTATAACCCATTTTAAAATATAATATTAAAAAATTCATTTTGGGAAAGTGAATGCAATCTTATTCCAAAATTACCCTTTGTTGTCTTACTTTTTATTGTCTAAATATATTAATAATAAAATAAATGAAAGTTCATGTCGATTGGAAAAAATATAATGCGTTTTTATATAGCAAACATTAATATTTGAATTTTGCAAGTGACACCTATTTCAAAATATAATGTTAAAAAACTTATTTTGGGTAAGAGAATATAGTTCTATTCCAAGTTTGCGTTTTCTTATGATTTCTTAATTACTATAATACACCAAACATATCTTTTAAATTTTTGTAAATGGATGGATGTAGTTTCTTAATGAATATTTAGGACTTGGTAACAATATTAAAAAAACTCTTTAGTAGTTTTCATGTCATTGATTTGGACAACAAATGTTAAATTACTAAAAATTGTGAATAATTTATAATACTCTTAGAAATAACTTATATAATTTATAACGATGATGATACCTTTTTGCACTGATTTAAAAACAATATAAACAAATTTATATATAATTTTTGGCATGTTATATCTTTTTAGTCTTCAAACCATCAATTTGGACAAAAAATAGAAAATTCAAAAATATGTAAATAATTTGTAAAACTTCTTAAGTTAACTCAAAACACCTTGCAACAAAGAACATATTATCTTTGTGACTTGCAGAATTCAAATATTAATGTCTGCTATATAAAAATGCACTATATTTTTTTCAATCGACATGAACTTTCATTTATTTTGTTATTAATATATTTAGATAATAAAAAGTAAGACAACAAAGGGTAATTTTGGAATGAGATTGCATTTACTTTCCCAAAATGAATTTTTTAATATTATATTTTAAAATGGGTTATAAATGATACCAAAAACATAAAGTAAGGAAGGCAAGTGAGATTTTTAAAAATTTGAGAACGCCAGGTGAATTATCAGAAACCTCAGGGGAGGTTTCTGAAATTATCCCTTTCCCCAAAGGAGCAGGCGGGAGCAAGAACCGGGGATTGGAAAGAGTTCCTTCACTCTAACTTGCCTTGTTGCCATTTCTACCTCTCTTTAAATAAATTTTTTTAAAAAAAAAACCTCCTGAATTTTAAAGAAATAACACTGATGTCCCTTACTTTTAAGTGGACCTATCCATTGGGCCTAATAGACCAGTTTCTGAAATTACAAGCTCAAACTTGATAAAACCATAACAATTGATCTGTAGCCCATTCAAGTTACAAATATAGCCCAAGTTTAGCACTTTTATTTCATTGGATTTCGCCCTCACCCAAATTCAGCAATCCCATTTAATATTTGAAAATTATACTTTCTAAAAATATATAAGATATTATTCAAATAAAATCAAAGTTCAAGATTTTAAGAGTAAGATTAATCATAATTACTATTGCTAAAAACATAAGATAGTAATTAAATAACATCAAAGTTTAAGATTTTAAGAAAAAGATTAATCATAATTACTACTACAAATATCTTAAATAATAGCAAATTTATAATAATGGGTATTATTTATAAATATTAATTTTAGTTGATAAACATTTATATATTATTTTTTCATTAAACATATTGATATATAGGTCGGGCTCATATCAGGTTGAGCTTAGTGTTATCCAAACTCATCCAAATCTGACATTGGATCTACTTTTTGGTCCTACACCTAACTCAACCCATATACAAAGCCAACCTCTTCATTATGGGTTGGATAGGCTGAGTTCAAGCTGACGTGGATCTATTGACAATTCTACTTTTAACTTTTCGCAGCGTTATGAAATTAATTAAAAATATATGATTAAAAACTCACTTTGCTAGAGAGAACATTTTTCCATTCCTAAAATTGCTCTTTCCTTGTAATCCCTTAATTTTTATAAGAAACCAACTAAATCCCTTAACTATTTAAAACTTGGGCAATATGATTCTTTAACAAATTATTAGTTGTTAATGAGCTTGAAAGGACCTTCGTATAATCAGTTTGACAAGAAATAATAAGAATATTTTAAAATTTTTAAATAAATTATAAAACTTGTAAAAATTACAAAAAATATATATATTACATGAACAAAAATAACTTTTTGTGCTTCGAAAACATTCCAGACAAGTTTTAAATATAACATTTTCCATTTTGTTTTTCTAGTTTTCCACCTATCAATCTGGACAAAAGATTAAAACTTCAGAAAAAATCTAAACAACTTATAAAAGTCTTTAAATTCATGTGCTAATGTTTTTCTTATAGCTAAATTATAGAGCTCGTCAAAATCACCAAAGTATTTTAGAATGAAGAAGATAAATTTTTGTACTATGAAATCACCTCAATTAAGCTTGTAGTTGTAATTAAATTTTCTTTTCCAGTTTCAATCGATAAATTTGGAAAAAAATTGAGAAAATTCAAAAGATTTCAAAAATTTATAAAACTCCTTAAACAGTGAAAAGGCTTTAATCGATTAAGAAAATAATTTGTTTTGTGAATTAAATACACCTTAAAGAAATTTTTCAACATGAATAGTTCATATTATAAAAGCGTCTGATACTATATTTTGTTCCATCATAGATACTTCTTCACACAGTTTGACTTTATTTTCAATCTTTTATTAGTGCATTTCAATTCTTTACAGTAGAGTAAGAGAACAAAAGCGCAATTTTGGAATGGAAGCATCTTATCTCCCTTAAAATGTGTTTTTGAATACTCTAATTTGAAATGGATTGACATTGTTAAATAAAAAAATAGAGATGATTAGTGATATTTTTTAAAGTACAGGGGTCCTCAAGCGATACTGTGAGGAATCTTCCTCAAATTACTGTTGTACTTAATCTGTCAGTGTTTCTCGTCTTTTCCTTTATAAACAAGTGCTCAAATTCTTTTCTAATCATGTACCAGCTAAACACTGAAGCTTCAACATTGCCAAGCAGCTCACTTTTCTATGAATATATAAACTACATAAATATTAAGCAAATCTTTTGTCACCTGAAAGTTAGAGGATATGACTCTGCTTACAAAGCACACCACCATACAGATGTCCAAAACCACGAAAGTTGGAGATATCTAGAGATTCGAGAATATCATAGTTTACGATGTCAATGAAACCCAATACAAGAAGACTAAAAGGAAGAATTTTGGAATCAGGTAGAAAATGTTTAAAAACTCCAAAGCATCTAAGATAACGTAATTCTTTGAAAACATCTAAAAGAGTTTGAATATGCATGTCATCCAAAGTGGTACTACATTTAAAGACAGTAACTGGAGAATAATCCGCACAGTAAACTAACTAGTAGCAACTACAGTACAACCTGAAAGAGGACTCCCCTGAACTACACAACGGATGGCCTTTTTTTTGACTCTGAGCTTCATTCAGACCAGATGAACCTGGTGCTTAAGCACACTAGTCTCTCGTAGGGAAAACTGAATGCAAGCCTGATAGCTGCGGAGTGAAAATCATATCTGGTTTTGAAAATGCTGCATTCAAGCCTACGCGTTGCTTCTTAGATGACCTGTCAGTGTCCATGTTGTCAAATAGGTTCATGTGGCAATCAGACTCAGGAGTTTGAGGCTCCTGGGGAGAGAATGATTCATCCATAGAAAGGCTCTTGGTTGAAGGGTGGTCCTTGGTAGGCTTATCTGTAACAGGAGGCTCAGATGTTGGGGGAGGGGTCCCTGGGTCAGTTCTCATCTCAACATCTGCAGAATTTTCTGTTACCCCAGCACTTGGCCCTTCTGGAAGAGATCCACTCAGACGTTGCTGCTCTTCAATTATCTTCTTCAGATACTTTCCTTGGGCTTCAATTCTTAATTGTAGCTGCTTTTGCACCTATTTTGTGGATCAAATCGCAGAAATAAGTGGATAAGTCAACAGATAGATGATGAATCATGTATAGACTTCCTACGCAAAAGAAACAGTTGTGAGCAATCCCCATGACTAAAAGTCACCATTTGGGAAACTTAAGGCAAGAATTCACGCTGCACAAATAGAAATTCACCAATTATGCCAGAAGAAATACAGCTTTCAATCATTTATGAACTCTTTTTTAAGCACACATCAGTATATCAGTAACAGCTGCAGGGCAATACATGGCCAAATGGAAGAGCATTAGCATACTGTTTATCTTTGCACAGTAGATACTCCTATAAAACTGACAATCCCGCAAGTGGCTTCATTCCAAGTGGAAGCCACTAGCTGCAGTCCATGCATCTGCTCAATGAGTTTCAACCATGGGCAATAGTTGCAGTATGGTTGAAGATTACACAAGAACCCTTTGTACTAGAAAAGAATGCTTCCTCTTAGCTATACTATCATATCACACAAAAGCTTAAAAAAGGATTCTTCATATTAGTAAATGAGACACAGCAAACAAATCTGCAGGATTAACCAAGATCTCATGTAGACTTTGCCAGCAGAGCTTCGATTCACAACTTTCCCAGTTCACTGGTGCAGACTCCAAATTTATTTCTCTTCATACAAGAATATATGAAAGCACTATATCATTGTCTCACTATAAGTATCTCACAAGTTAGTTACAAACTTAAAAGTTGGTAACGGGAATTCAACACTATGCAGGGCGCGAGTGTTTGGTTCCCGAGGATACTCACACTATTTCTCTAGGCAAAGACCCATAATCCCATGCTGGGTGAGGGAATCCTCTGATGCATATCTAAGATGGTGGCCCCCCATATAGATAATGTAAGCTAAGACTAAAACCATATGAAGAATTTTTGGTTCAGAAACTATATGATCAGCTCAAACTTTTGTTCTATTGGCAGCATCATCAACATCAAATGCAAATGTACCTAACCAAAATGCATTCCATTGAGCCAAATATGGCTTTGTGATGCATGCCAATGCGCAGCTACATCAATAATTTACTAGATATACTAACGGAGAGATCATTGATAAGAACCTCAAGTGAGAATTCCCTCTACATTGACATCATGATAAGCATACCTCTAATTGCTCATGCAGTCGCTTTTGCACTTCCATCTGCAGTTTTAGTGCTTCAGTGATTTCCATCCCACTGTAAAAACAAAGTCAGGAAATCATTATATACAGCAAACAAGTGCAGACCATTTACATAAACATAAATCAAATTTACTATCCAGTAGACTCGAGTAGCTTGCTAGGCTGAAACTTCATCAAAATCAAACCAGTTTACCCAAAACAGTATACTTAGTTCAGAAGAGCTTATTCAACACAAGGAACCAGAATGCACTCACGATGAACCATCCAAACCGGCAAGCATATCCTTAGCATCTTTTTTGTCCAGCTTTTTCCCTGGAATTTGCGTTTCAGACAAACCACATCACAAAATATCATTTTCTTTGAAAAAAAAAAAAAGATGCTTTTTATCTCAGACATAATTTTAGCAAGTCCTACTTTTTCTTCCGCTTTCAAGTGTAAGATGTTTATCTTAGAAGTCTAAATAACATAATCATGTAAACACAGAGAAAACAACAAGCATACCATCAACTGAGGAATCAGGAAGATACTTGGCAAGTCTGTATTTCTGGATTCAAGCATGTACAACAGAAAACGTTAAGTCAAGATCAATCCCAAAGAGAAAGACTATTAACATGCATCAAACTTCAAAATATACCTGCAAATGGCTCTTGACATGGTAAATTGTTAACCCTTGTACACCCATAACCCTAAGAACACCCTTGGGTGTAGCCCCTGCAACATGATCAATACGTCTCATAATAACAGATGGAAAGTAAATTTGATAGAATTCTTCCATGATACACTAAATGACAGTCACAAATATACTTTCCGAATACCCAGAACTCTGCAAAAAATAGTATCCAGATATTCTACCTATCACACCAGATGATAGAAGGCCCATATAGATCATCTCTTTCATGTCTTTTGTTATAAAAACACAGAACAAAAGAGGAGATATGATACATAATCTACTCGCAGAAGCATTTTACCAGTTTTCAACAGGCTCTTTCGTCTTTTTTCCCCCATATTTTGCAAATAATCACCAAACGTATTAACATTCTAGCAGCTTCTTTACCAAATATCAACACACAAACAATTTTGGCTAAACTTATTCCAAAAATACAAAACCCAAGTATTTTAATTTATCATTCTCTTTATTCAACTCAAACTATGAAACTGGACATGTCTACCATGCTTCATCTTTCATAAACTATCAACTCCTTGAAAACAGAGGCTACTCAAACCAAAATGAAAACCAAGGAACTTACGATCCGGGCCACCAAGTTGAGCAACAGCATCAACAAATCGTTCATGGAGCTCATTAGTCCAGCGTAGTCGTTGCTTAGAAGCCAGACTGGCCGCGTTGTTGTTTCCTCCACTCATGAAGTCCATTGTTTGCTTTGATACCCAAAGTTTGAAATGGCTAAACCACGAAATACCCTGTTTCGATTTAAAACTAAAGGTTCAACTCAAAGGTGCCTGCCCTGTACACAACCACAACGCCAAGAAAGAGCCCACAAAGTCAAAATCATTGACTTGAAACGAGCCGTGGATTACTAACAACCCAAATTTCAATTAACTATTAATGCTGGAAATTACTAAGCTTCAGCTCAAGATGCCCTCCAGACAACAAGAACCCACAAAGTCAAAAGCATCACTCTTGATATTAAAAGAACCCCATGAAAGTACCAAAAAAGCTATGATCATGATAATTTAAATTTCTCCACTATACATAAAAATCGAATCTTTAAAGCAAAATTTCAAAATGATACGATACTCCTACTAACATATTTTAGTCAAGATGGGGTTGCCAGAAAAGGGAAAAATCACACGCAACTAAAACCAAAACTGAAAATTACAAGTGGGTTTTGTTCCAATTTTCACAAACCACCCATGGTTAAAGAGAAAAGCGGAAAGGAAAGTAGCAGACCGATGGATATCAAAAGATAGAAGAAACATACCTTCCCTTTTGAAAAAAGTTACTAAAAATAGAAACTGATCAGCTAGGTACAAAATACAACCCTGGAGAAGAATTTTTGAAGGCCAGGAGGCTTGGAAGGGATAGAAAGATCTCCAATATCCTTGTTGGCCCCCTTTCTTTCACAGGTTTCGGGGGTGGAAACTCTCTATTATCAGGCTAAAGGAAGAGGGATTTCATACAATTTCATTTCAAGAAAGAAACCAGAGAGGAGGGGAATGGTGTGGGGTGTGGTAGTGACACAGGTAATTGGTGGGGTGGGTGGGTCCAATTCGGCAGAGGTCACGTAGTTACAGGCCACAAAGGGAGGAAAGGGATGCAAAGCTCTATCTGAGACGGAATCTAATTGGACAGATTCCGGGCCGGCCTTTTGTTTTCTTCCCATTTCCCCACTTTCGCCACTCCATTTGTCTTTTCGTAGATTCTTCGGACTTAGTTACAATTGAATTTCAATTCCAAATTTTACACATAATTGTATGTATCTACTTCTGCTAGCGTACACGTTCATTAGTATATTAAGGATTCATTTTTATAGTTATATTACTCAATTATTTTCTATACACATTCATTAGTATAAAAAAAATGTATCTTTACTCGTTTGGACTGTTATTTTTTAAGAGTTTTTATAGAAAAATTCATTAAATCGATTTGATATATATGAGATAAAAAATTGATTGAAAAATATGTTTACAGTAGACTTAAAAATTATTCTGTAGAAAACTATAATTTAATATATCTTCTGTGCCTATATAGAGTATATTACTTTAATTTTTACAATCACAATAATAATAACCCTTTCATAAAAGGTTTTTCAGTTCAATAAAATGGAGTTGAAACATTATTTTCTCTAAAAGTAAATCAAAATTGGACAAGTGTTCGAATGCAGGAGGCCTATAAAATGTAAGTATGGGCATGCATCTGAGAAATGGAATCATATTAAATGTACTAATGAGTGAAGTAAACAATCGTCCTAAAATTTCTTCATATATAACCCAATAAAAGAGAGAAACTAGAGGGAGTTAAATTGCAATTTAAATGACCACACTCACATCTACCTCGAGCAATAGTCATATACTCTTGATATTTCCAATAAATGCAACATTAATAGCTTATTAATATTTTTGGCACGCAGTTTAATTATTTGAAGAAAGGTACATCTTTGTTAGTAAGTTTGATCTAATTGCATTTACTTTCATGTACATATATGTGGAAAATGTTACAACTTACTTCGAGTAACATTTCCTGAAATTGAAACTCACTATGAATGATGCAAATAAATATTTTAATATTTAAATTGTAACATGTTCAATGATTTAATATACATCAGTATAATCATTGAATGTGTCTCAACCAATTTTTGGATATAATTGAAGGAAATAATTCATTGAAGGGGACATAAAATTTTGCTATAGTTGTTAGTAAAGTTTGGTGGAAGTTTATCGGATTCAATGTCATTAAGAGAAAGAAGTTAACTTAAAATTTTAAATGAAACATAAAAAAATTGCATATTACATAAATTGATAAAAAAAAAAAAGTGTAACACTAACAGTTAGTTTGGATTGAGAGAAATGGAGAGACAGGTGGAGAGAAAAAGAAAGGAAATGAGAAGAAATGAAAAAAAAAAAAAAAAAAAGAGAACTCAAAGAAATTTTCTCTCCAAGATGGAAGGAAAATGAACTAATAGTTAAATTGTCACATATGCCTATTAACATCAATGATGATAAACGCGAGGGCCAATGCGTAAAATACACACATTAAGTTTTCCCTCTCACAACTCCCAAATGACATCCAGGAGAGCATCATCCTTTCTTTTCTCTTCTTTTCTTTCTTTAAGTTTTCCTTTCTCTTCCACCTGCCCTTTATTTTTTTAAAAAAAAAAAATCTATCGTCAATAATTTACATATGCTCTTACATTACAGGGAACGGGACAGATCCAACTGGATCATTCGGGGTTAGAAAGGACTAGACCACTACTGGACCAAAAGAGACAAGATTTAAACTGGCAGAAGAATGTTGGTTGGAAAATAACCAACAAGCAAGCAAGTATCTTAAGGTCCCTCGTGGTAGCCAACTTGACTAGCCCAAGTTGATTGCTTTAGTACAATTAAACGCTTAAGAAAACTCAACTAATCCTTTCTGTTCTCTTTGTTTGGGTTGTAATTTTTTGAAATTTAAGTGTGTGTATATATAGGGCCTGTTCCTTACATTTTAATGTTGCCTCAACCAAGATGCTGGGGGCGTTAAGAGACACTCTATTTATTCAACGCATTATACACAAAACTGAGGCTACTTTGCAATTGGTTAGGTGATGTCATCAGATTGGCTACAGTTCCATCATCAAACGACACCAGTTGGCTATAAAATGACATCATCTCACCCACATCACATATCACCACGAAGTCATCGTTCTCATTTTCATCGAGCGCTGTAGTACAGAAGTTCAATTGAAATACTAGCCGACCACTCCCACTCCATCGTCGGCTATTACAAGTCTAAAGTCTTCGAGGCACAAGTTTCATCGGATTCACAGATCATCAGGATATCATTCCTAATGTTTACCTCTAATTTCTGATAGCAGGAACAAAAGCTCCCCTTTCTCATTGATCACTGCAAAATACGATATGGTCTCCAAATTTCGATCAATAGTATCGACAAGATCTGCATACTTATCTTTGATACGAGACTCAAAGCGCACGATCAATTACAAGCAAAACACGTGTTCCCGATCACATGTCTGATCATCCTTTACTATTACGGCACTTCGCACTCATCACTCAATGACAAGAAGTGCCCGTGGGTAGCGAAATACAAATTAGAAGACTCCAACATCAATGTAGGGGTCAATTCTGCAAGATAAAAGCATACATGAAACTGTTGACCTTTAAGATTCCAAACCTACTTCCATTCCGGGCTCCAATAGCTCATATACTAGTCGGACCAATTCACTGGAGAAGACATCGACTTATGGCACTACAACTATGCACTCAAGCAACCCACACTATACTGATCTGGATCTGCATCTGCACTGGTTCGGCACACTACGGCTCGCACGTGGGACATATATATATATATGTATGTATGTATGTACATACATAAAATTATGATGTGTGTAAAATAAAAAAATCATTCAAAAATGTGAAAGGAAAATATTCTAAAATTTTCTTTGCAAAAACTCTCAATTCAAATGCCCACTTACATTTCTATACTCTCCAAAACTGAATGGTATGATGAAATTTCGAACTCTCTGCCCATCAACAAGGAGGGTTAAATTCTTTTCCCTTCTGTGCCAGGCTAAGCGTTTTGGTAAATTTTACATCTAGATTAATCTCTTATACTGTCAGGCTAAAGATTTTTAGATGAGTAAACTTGAATGTGTCACATACATAAAAGGAGAATTTAAAGATTATATAATGATTATATCATGTATCTACACTTATTAGTCTACAAATATTTTTACATTAACGTTGTTGAAAAAATTAATCCTTACATCTGATTTAACTTTTGGCTCAAGAATTGATGTTCAACAATGACGGGTTCACCTCGTGTGCAATTAAAAACAAAGGGCAAAGAGAATCACGGGAAGCTGCCTAAGACGTGCGGATGCGAGTACAGTTTCGTGTGAACTGATACTATCTGACCGGGACAAATTCGGTTTGATTGGATCAATTTAAGAATGCGACAAAATATTAAAGTTCCACAATCTAGTCATCTACACGGGTTTGTTCTATTGAGGAAAGGATATTTGTTCTTCAAAAGTGAGTCGAATTAGTTGCACTTGATACTTTCGTAATTTAGATTTGTCAAATCTTAGTGATGTAAAATGCATTGAATAATCATTCAAGATATGAAATCCAAATAATTTTAAGAGTTTATTTAACAAGTCCCATTGAAGACTCCTTAATGCATATAAAATTCACCAAACTTGTAATATATATTCATGTATTAACAATTATTATCTTTTCTTGCATTTATATACTTTTCATATTTTAATCTTTAAATTGTAACATGTTCAATGATTTAATATAAATCAGCATAATCATTAAATATGTTGCAATCATTTTTTGGATATAAATGAACGAGATAGTTCTTTAAAGGGACCATAAAATTTTCTTATATTTGTTAGTAAAGTTTGATGAAAGTTTATTGTAGTTAATGTTATTGAGAGAGGGAAGGAAAAGAAGCTCATTTAAAAGTTAGATGGAGCGCAAAAGAAAATGAAATTTTTGCATGTTACATAAATTGATAAAAGCTGTAACACTATGGATTGAGGAAAATGGAGAGACAAGTCGAGAGAAAAGAAGGAAAATAAAGAGAAATGGGAGAATGAGAAGGAAAATGAATTAATAGTTCACGTGTGCATATTCTAATAAACGTCAATAATGATAAACTCGAGGGCCGATAAATAAAATACACACATTAATAAGCTTCATTCTGTCACAACTCCCAAATGACATGGAAGGAGAGTGTCATCCTTTCTTTTCTCTTCTTTCTTAAGTTTTTTCCCCCTCCTTGACTTGCCATGTACACAATTAGATGCTTTAAAAAACTCAACTAATCCCTTCTCTTCTTTTTGTTTGGGTTCTAATCTTTTGGAGTTTTTGTACAATATATATATATATAAATATATCCTATATATAAAATAAAAGGATGATTAAGAAATATGAAAAGAAAACATTTTATAAATTTTTCTGCAAAAACTCGCAATCCCAATGCCCGCTTACATTTCTACACTCTCCTAAACTGAATGGTATGATGAATTTGAACTCTCTACCCATCAATAAGGAGGGTCAACTGTTTTTCCCTTTTGCGCCAAGTTAGGCATTTTGATTAATTTTACATTTGGAATTCTTATACTATCAGTCTAAAGATTTTCTAAATAAGTAAATTTAGATACATGTCACATATATAAAAGAAGAATTTAAAGATTATATAATGATTATTGTAGTGCATCTATACTCATTAGACTATAGATATTTTTACATTAATAGTGTGGACAAAATCAATCCTTACATCTGATTTAACTTTTGGTTTAAGAATTGATGTTCAACAATAATGATGGGTTCGCCTCGCCAGAAGCTGCCTGAGACGTGCGGATGCGACTACAGTTTCATGTGAAATGATACTATTTGATTGGGACAAATTCGGTTTGATTGGACCAATTTATAAATGGGACAAGATCAAGGGCGGGCACGAGTCGGGTACCCGTTTCATGAGGTATTTGGTTGATTCGATCCACATCTTGCAGGTCAGCTATTTTTTGATTCTTACCTGTTCCGTATATTAACGGATACATGATTATCGGGTATCCGCTAAAAACAGATTGAATTGGCGGATACCCGTCCCGCCCCTCTCATTATTTAATTTTTTTGAAAAGTAATTTATACTTGTTTATTTTTATATTTTATATATTCATCTATCATTCAATATAAATTTTACACAAAAAAAGTCTCATGCTAAGAAATAAACATGCAAAGAGAACACAATAAAAAGAAAAATAAATGAATTCAAAAACAAATGAAAATGTTATAAACTATGTCCTTTTTTATACATATTCTATATTAGCTTTTTTCTAAAAGAATAATATCATGATCTCTACACATGAATCCTGTAAACAAATAATAGGCAGTCGTACTTGACATATAATTTGTTCAATAAAATTACTTAGTTAGCTCTAAAAATAATATTTTGTATATGCATATAAAAAATATAAATATAAAAATAAATATATACGGATGAGTCGGGTCCCCGTGCGTTTTTAATTCTATGATCCTAACCCGCCCCGTATATAAGCGGATACCCTACTCTCCTTTGATTCGAACAAATAATGCGAATCGGGTATCCTCTTTTTCGGAGTGGATCGGATCAGATTCGACGGGTTTTCGGGTTAACACGTATTTTTATCCACCCCTAGGCAAAATGTTGGAATCAACTCAGTTCTTTATCTATCCACTTGTTATCTCTAAATATTCTCCCTATAGTTCCTCCTCTAAGGGAGATCTTGGTCTCAAAACAAGGTCTTCCTTTCTCTCTCTCTCTTTTTGTTTCTAGTTTAATAAAGTCTTTCTTAAAATATCCTAACGAGAGTCCTTTCTCTCCTAGTGTTTACTAGTGCGAGTTCTCATTTCTCCTAAACTGTTCTAATGGGAGTTTTGTTTAGTTTATTATTATTATTTTCTCAAATTTAAGGGTTTTATTAAATTTGTATGTTTGATAAATTTCTTAAATCTTTTCGTCAGACCTCAATATCAGTTTTGAATTTGAACCAATTAAATAGCAGATCTAAAGGAATAGAAATGCATAGATATCTATGGAGCATCTCGTATAATTGGTTAGATCTAATGATTTGTGATTTACAGTGTAATCTTTTATCTTTTGTACTTCTATTAAATCTAATGATTTTTTAGATTAGATATATTTGTAACATGTTCTATGTATTTTCTACCTATGACAGTTTCTTTTTGTCAAACAAATTGTGCTGGATGATTTCCAATTAGCTTATTAATAATAATGACTTTTGTTTTATCAAAAAATAAAATAAAATTTCTATAATCTACATGGCTTGTTGTATTGAGGAAAGGATATTTGTTCCTGAAAGGGAAGTAGAATTAGTTGTCAAATCTGAGTGATGTAAAATGAATTTAATGAGCATTCATGGTATGAAGACCAAATAATTTCAAAAAGAAAAATCTAAATAAGTGCTTGAAAGATTTTGAATTTAAATTAGGATCTTGAATGGGTTATACTTTTTTTTTTTCTTGTTGTCTGAAACGACAAGTTGTTTATATATATATATATATATATATATATATATCTGTCAAAACTGGACAGTAGAGCAAAAACCTCAATTCGTTAGGTTGAATGGATTATCAAATGAACGTTGAAAATAACGACAGACGGCGCCAATTGATGATTAGATGCCAATTTACATTACGTTTATGATGATATGACAAAGGAATTAGCCATGCACTGTCTTATTTTGTTCTAAAAATAAATAAGTTATAGGTTTTGGTGGGACAAAGCTGTTTAAATATTTTTAATGTCGGCTTGCCATTTGTGTTTTTATTGTTTTATGTTAGGCTAAAAAGAAATACTGCGCTCCAATTTGGAAACAACTTTTTTATTAATTCGTTGTTTAGTTTTGAAACAACATTAAGCCAAACTAACAGTTTTTTTAGCAAAGAAGAAGACTATTGATGATTTATAACTTAAACCAAAACAGAAAAATATTTAATTATTTTGTTTACCTGCCCTCTAAAGTTTGCTAGGTGCTATTAAGTTTGGGTGCTTTTAAGATTAAATTGCCCCAAAAGCTCTGCAAAATGTTGACTTATCCACATTCCAAATCTCCCTTTTCTGGTTTACAAGCTCAATGTGGAGATTTTAGTTTATGACTTTGAAACTTCTGTTTTTACAGCATCCTTCTCCCAACCCAAACAACACTTTTCTCTTTATGAGGGTTTCAACTTTATTTTTATTATTCTATCACTTTTCTAATATTTTCCTTTAAAAAAAATTTTAAGTTTTACAAGGGGAAAGGAAAAAATAAATTTAAGAGTCAAACCAAAAACCTCAGCATCATCTGATTAATGCTGTACCATCTAAATTGGGTCTAATATTTTTAAGTTAGAATATCAACTTGATAGTTTATATCATGTGATCTTACCTTACAAAAATCTAGCTTAGTCATTTGCTTAGCAGAATAGAACGGTCCAATCTTTTCAACTAGTCTGGGGAACAATGTGGACCCGCAGATCTTTTTTTTTTTTTTTCCGAAACGATATGATATGTATTCCATAGCAGAGCACCAAACTGTACAAACGTAAGAGCAAAGGCTCCAAAGAACTATACAAAAGTGTTAAACACACCGAGGATGAAACCATTCCTCGCCTTGATATATGCCTGTTTATAATCACTCAACCAAGCCACAAAGTTAGGAAGCTTAGTTCTAAGCAAAAAGTGTAGAACGTAAAACAAAGAACACAACCGAGGATATCTTCCCAACCAAGGTTGTCGGCCTAATGTCTTTGTTTGTTTCGATTGCACCCAACTTCAAAAGTTGTGGTTGAGGATAGCCACTATAATGTCTTCTTTGAACTTTTCAGTTTACATGTACTAAATATAGCCGCTTGACAAATTGCTGCTATGTTTGGTCATTCCCACCGCTTGTTTCATTCATTGCCCAAGCAGCAATGATTTGGTTTGTTTGCCCTGATGTCGTTATCCCTATTCCAACCCTTCCAAAGAAGTTCTCGTTCTCTTGGACATGAACGATATTTCAATTCTTTGTGCTGATATGCTGCCTTGTTGATGATTCTCCACCGCTTCAGCTGGTTATTGCTCATCTTTCTCGAATCTTGGGGCCAAAAAAGTCCTTTTCACTCCATTCCCCTATAGCTCTATGAACGGCTTGCATAGGGTGAGTTTGCTTTCCTATTGAATTGCCATTCATTCCCAAGCCTTCCAGATTTGCCACGAATGGATATGCGGCACTTATATGCTTATATCCCGTCGTGTCTTTCCATAGCTTCCATGATAGTGTTCCACCAAAGGTGTAAAGTTGGACATTTCATTTTGTGCTCCATCCCAATGGATTGTGCCATCTTCCGAATATCCCTGCGGCTTTTTTTTGGCACCGCAACAATGCATGTTCCACTCGATTCTATATGTTCTCCACATCCTTGGCAGATTGGGTCACCCTTCTGCCCTCACTGAATGCAGCCATTCACTGAATAACCCTTTGATACATTTCCAAATGAAATGCTTCAATTTACACTGTTGATGTTCAGCTTCCAGAGCTTTTTCCACATCTTTCCTTCACCTCCCACTGTCACCGGTCTCTTGCTGTAGTCCTTCATGGGTTGGATTGTCGCAGCTTTGGTTTAGTAATTATAGCCCTTGAGCATAACAATATACACTGCCTTATCATGCATCCAAAAGTAGCAATCCTCCCCGCCGCCAAACTCACCCCGAATGCTAAGAATTCTTGTTGCATCGCATGCGCTTGGTACCTTCTACTAACTGCTCCTTCCCATCTAAAGTCTGAGATTAATTGATTGATCCGGGTTAGAGCACGGCCCTCGTGTTTGGCAGCTTGTCACTTTCCTTCTCGGTTTTCCTGAATCCATCCATCCTCCTGCATTCTTATACTCTTCCCATTCCCAACTTTTTCCTTATGCCTCTTGATCGAATCCTTACTTCCATCAAACTTTGCCATCCAAGAGGTCGTCTGTACCTTGCTCTCAATGCCACATTAGTGTTGTGGCATTTAGATTTGAGAACTTTACTTAGCGGTATAGGTTAGTTGGTGAATTCTCCACACTGCCCCCTGCCAGGCTTTGTTGAAGCTCACAGATTTTGAATCCCAAACCACCTTTGTTCTTTGTCGTGTTAATCCGCACCATTTGCAAGAGTGCATTTTCTTTTCCCTTGATTCTCCCCACCAAGTGAGCCATTAGAGAGCTGGAGATCCCTACAAAGACGCGAAGCTTAAAACCTGAGCATTGTGTATACCAGCAGCATGGTTGCTGCACTTGAGCATAATCTTTCCCACTGCTCAAGAGCTTACTCTTCCAGCTCGTTCATCCCACTTTTCACACTGCCTCTGGATATAGCCAAAAACTTGCTCTTGGTCCTTGACACCACCATTGAAGTCCTGCATATTTACCTGAGTAGCCACCTGAACCTCTCCAAAGCACTTGATTACATCAGCTTTCGTTGTATCTCTTGTGTTTTTGCTAAAAAAGATTGAAGATTTCTCCGTGTTGATCGATTGTCCCGAGCCTCTGGCATATATGTCCAAGATCTTAATTAATTCTTGAGCTTCAAGTGAGTTAGCCTTGCAGAATACCACTGAGTCATCTGCAAAAAAAAAGATGGGTAATGCAGGGACCACCTCTACTGATCTGCAACCCAGAGATTCTCCTAGCTTCCTTTGCACCTCTCAGCAAGTTTGAGAAACCTTCGAATAGATGAGGAATAGATAAGGTGACAGAGGGTCACCTTGTCTAATTCCTCTCTCATAGGATGTATGAATTCCTTAGGCTCTCCATTGATGTTGAATGAGTAGTTTACTGATGAGATGCATGCCATAATCCAGCTCCTCCATTGATCACAAAACCCATCTTCCTCATTATTGAGTTCTGAAAGCTCCACTCAACCCTGTCAAAAGCTTTAGACATATCTAGTTTCACAGCCATATAACCATCATTCCCTTGTCTTTGGTTTTTCAAGTGATGAAGGAGTTCATGAGAAAGAATAACATTATCAAGGATTTGTCTACCTGGGATGAATGCTGCTTGGTTTTTGCAAATGTAAATATGAAGCACGCTTTTTCAACTGGTAGACGTAATTTTAGACACAATTTTATAAAGGACACTACAAAGGCTGATAGGCCTGAAATGTTTAAGATCGGAGGGTGACTGGATCTTAGGGATTAAAGAGATGACCCCGTATGGTTCCGTGCTTTAGACATATGATTAGAATGGAAGAAAGATGAAGGGCGAGCACAAATCGGATTTAATAATATACCGAATGTTTGAAAAAAAGCAGTGGTGTCATACCATCAAGACCGGGACTTGTTAGGATCCAGAGAAGAGAATCTAATCTCGCCTTCATTCACCAAAGCAGCTAAATTATTATTAATTTCCTCGCTATAGTTGTAGAATTCTTGTAGCATCTCATCCAGTTCCTTCACGAAGCCGGGTGAATGAATTTTGATAATACTCTGCAACTTCCTTTCCCAGCTCCTCATCACTAGATGCCCATGAGCCATCTGCCTTTTTCAAAGGTTTCATTTTGTTTCTATGTCTTCAGCTCTCTCAATCGGGTATGGAAGTATTTGGTATTTTGTGTCTCCATCCTTAACAGCTTTATTCTAGAAAGCCTTTTGGAACCGTGAATTGCTCCTCATCCTGATATGCTTCCTTCAACTGTTTTCTCAAGTCATCCAGTTTGCTTCTCTTGTTGGCATCATTAGAATCAACTGTCTCCTCCCAATCCTTTTTGAGCTGCTTAATTCGTACTGATGAGTTGCTATGAAAGCTGTTTTTCCATTTTAGTAGAGCAACCCTGCAGTTTGCTATTTTCCTGGTGATTCTATACATACTGGAGCCCTCACCTTCCTATTTCCATGCAGCTTCCACAACATTAAACACCTATTCTCTTCTTTGCAGTTCTTTATCGGTAAAACCTTGTTTTCCTTCTTGTTTCATGTTGGTGTTCAATACCAGATACTATGATCGATCCAAAGGACTCCACATGTTGGCATTTGACTGTGTCAAAATTTTCAAGCCATTTAGCACTACAAAGCCCTCTGTCCAACCTTTCCTTGACTTCCTCCCCATTTTCCCATTTATTTCTCCAAGTCCAGGGGTTCCCATAAAATCCAACATCAATCATTCCATTATCCTTGATAAAGTTGTTGAACTCTCTAAAAGTCCATTCTCTCTTGTCCCCGCCTCCCCATTTCTCGAAGTTTGAGGTAAGATCATTGAAATCTCCCATAATCACCAAGTTTCTCCCCATAAACTTATTCTTTCCTTCACCACCTTCCACTGATTTTTTCCTAACTTGATGATCACATGCTTGTATAAATGCCTATGAACCACCACTCCAGTTGAGAGATGCTATCATGAATAAGAGCTTCTATAGTGAAAGCTGTGGTTACAACCTTCTTCACCTCTATCTCTTTTTTCCACAAAAGGGCCATTCCTCCAGCTTTGTTCATTGCATCCACTACAACACTATTCTCAAAATTGAGTTTCCTTTTAATGCCTTCTAGCTTACAAGTTTTATTCTTGGTTTCACAGAAGATCAAATGCTTGAGAGAGAGAGATTGCTAATCTCTTTCAAATGGGAAACTGGGGACTCCCACACTTGATGTAGCTCCACACCACAACTCTCATTGTGCACTTGGGAGCCAGATAAGGCTGGTCTCCACCCCTTCTTTAGAGATCTCCACCTGAAGTGTAACATACCGCTTTGTTCTTCTTGTTTCCATGATCTGGTTCTTGTGCATCCTCCATCTCTTCATCAATTAAACTCGCTTTCTTTCCTTTGTTGTTCTCACTTGTTAAAGCATTTACTTCTCCTCAAAGGTTGTCTAGTGATCCTTGAGTTTCGCGGTGTCTCCTTCCTCTTTTTTTCTTGCTTTTTCTTCCTCAAGAGCTTGAAACTCCATGCGTCACAAGATAGCCATTATTTTCCTTTTCGTGCTCGAAATTTGTGTTCCAACTCTAATTGTAGTTCCTTTGCCCCCTCCATTAAAACTTCACCTGAGTATTTATTTACTTCGAGACCATTGTCCCCTCCTAGGCCTACCCTTTGTTCTCCTTGTCCCAACACTTCGTTGATCTCTATGTGTTTCGCTCTCGGTCTTATCACTACACCATCAACACCGACCGCCTCCATGCCTTTGTTGTGCGTTGCTCATACCTCAGTTTCGCGTTGTTCAATCCCTGCTTTTGAAGTTGCTGGCTTTGGGATCGCTAGAAGTATCTTTGGGATTTTTCCCAGTAGTTCTCCATCCTTATAGCTCCCACACGCTTCTATCGGTGGTATCATGATTGCTCTTTCAGGGAGAGCTCCTTGCTACTCCCCTCAAGCCATGGTCCATATTTTTTCTAATTTCCCTTTGATAACCTCAACTACAGCTTTGCATTTTCTTTCACTGTGTCCTATAACCCCACATTTGTAACATGTAAATCTGCACCTTTCATACTTAAAACTCAGCCATTTTCCTTCCCCTATTAAACTTAGCAATAGTTCCTCACGAGAAGGTTTATTCATATCCAGCAACACCAATAGCTTGATGTGTCTTCCTTCTTTCCCTCCTATTTGGGAATTATAACTTCTTCACTCCTTTAAAGAGCTACTATTTTCCTCCCTATCTCTTTAGACAACCAATGCATTGTAAGTTCCAAACTTGGACCCATAGTTGGTTAAGTCAAAAGCGTTGCCTCCCCTTCAATCCCATTGAACCATCTCCCAACCACTAGGATTTGATTATCATCACCCAATGGGCTCCCCATCTTCCTTCTTCCCGCTCTTCTTTGGCAACAGAAATTGAAAGAAGTTAGGTCCCAGTTCTATAATTCTTAGATCTCTGGGGTATCCCCAAGCTGAGTTGGCAAAGTTTTTCATACCCACAAAGTTTATAACTTT
The DNA here is from genome assembly GCA_013103745.1 of Gardenia jasminoides. NCBI lineage: Eukaryota > Viridiplantae > Streptophyta > Magnoliopsida > Gentianales > Rubiaceae > Gardenia > Gardenia jasminoides. The sequence goes on along the minus strand of CM023101.1, from coordinate 28,698,953 downwards.
TTCCCTCTAATCCTTCCTACTAGGACTGCCTTGGCATTCCTCCATTCCCTCAGATTAAGGTCATCAGGCTGACTCCATCAACTTCCTCCTCATTGAGCATGAATTTCTCCAAAATCTCCAAGTAAATTCGCCATAGCTGGAAAAATAGAGAGAGATGCTACTGGGAATTCCACAACTTTACTGGAGGTTAAAGAAAAAAAAAAATAAAAAAAAACAACAAGCAAGAGGACGAGAACCGACACTAGAAACAAAGCAGAAAGGGTCACCCTACACTTATAGCAGCTGAAGAAAGAAAAAGGGAGTAAAACAGGAGAAGAAAACTCGATATACCGGAAAACAACAAGAAAAGAGAAGGTAAAAAAAGAAACCACTCAGCCGAACAAAAACCAAGGGAGATCAGATATATAAGAAGTGAAACTACCTATCTGAGCTTCCCACGATTGTCCCAACCTTGCTAGCTCCTCAGAGAGTGCGAGGACAAACCACAACCGCACTTCCATCAGAGAATAACTTCTAGCTACATTAACCGAATATGCCTCATGATTTTGACATTAAATTTGTTCTACTCTTCCAGAAGATTGAAGAGAGAAAGTACAATTACTGGTGGGTTGATCTCTTGTTCATTCTGTTTACTCCAGTGGGAAAGATTGGTTGACTTTTGAAATTTGAAAGTTAAAAGATGAAACTCGCACGGAGGGAGAGAGTACACCTACCAGAGGAGGGAAAAAACTCTCATAGAGAGAGAGTGGTTGTGTGGACCCGCAGATCCACCGTCTTAAATTTGGTATAGAATGTAACCTTACCTACACTTGTGAAAAAGGAAAATTATACAATTATACAATTTGGTATAGAATGTAACCTTACCTACACTTGTGAAATTTCTCAAGGGAAATGAAAGCCACCTTACTTTTGTCTGGGGAGAATTTTGATTGGTTTGGGATCTCCGAGTTGTTTTACACAACAAGCTGACAAAAATCCTAAGCTTGTTGCTTGTCGATTGATAGTGAATAGAGAATTGATCTCAAATATCAAATAAAGTGTTGCTTTGCTCATTCTCTATCTCTCTTTACTTTAGTTGTTCAACTTAAAATCAATATGTAACCTAGGTTTACCGATTGATGTCTATATACTGATACATTTAAACATTTTTAACTGCATATTATTTATTTGAGAACTCGATCCCATATTCACATCTTTTTTATCAATCTGTTTTTATCTGGGGACACTCAATTAACTATACAAAAGATATATTGTGCAACAAAGAAGAACTACAGCCCATTGGTGCTCGAAATTAACGGTGGAAATTGTAAGTAAACAATGCTAAAATCTTTTTAGCAGGTCTTGGAGGATGGATAATATACAACCTCGACCTGCTAGACACTAATATTACAATGTAATATTTGTAATTTTTTCAGATTTTGTGTGTTTGTAGATCCTTCAGATCTATTATTTTTGTGATATCAGATCTATGATTTATATATGTGACATTAGACTTATTATTTCTATGACATGTTTGATGATATATTTTTTGTCATTAGTGCAAATCTTATGAATAAAATGATGGTTTCTATCAAAAAACAAAAATTCAGATTTAAGCAATAAATTCAGATATGTAAGCAACAAATTCAAATTTGTTTAAATGCATTATCTGATTTACTTCCATCTTCAAGCTGTATTTGGAGATATCATCTTGTTCTTATTTGAGGACACTCTCATTGACTAATACACCCGATGTTATATAATAGACAAGAATTACAGCCTGTTGGTGCTCGATGATGTAATGCAGGGAATAGTTAATATACATAACTAGTGCCCGGCGACTTGATTGACACTATATTACAGCAATGGACTAGAAAAACCACCAATTGAAACAGGCCCACAGATGTAAGCAAACAATTCAGATTTAATTGGTTCAATTTGAAAAAATCCTGTCAATTAATAGTTGGGGTGTTCACTGATCAGGTATCCAATCCATTTGTAAATTCAATGACCCCAACCACAAGTAGTGGCTCAGTAAATTTGCATTTCATATCATAACTCTATTTGGGTGGTTAACCACTAGTAGGTTAGCCTATAGTAGAGGATTGGAATACAAAGTAACCTAACCCTCTTCTACTTGTAGGAAAAAGAGAAAAAATAGAATTAGATTAAAAAAGAAAATAATACATTAGCTATTGAAATTAATAAAAATGTTTAATCTTATAACTCAAAAAAATCACCAACAAAATGGAAAATCAAAACACAACATATAATTGTAACACAAATATTCCAAATATTTGTTTTCATTTTCTCTACTTCTTAAATACTTATAATTCATTTTTATTAAGGATAACAAGTTGTTTCATGACCAAACATGTATGCTCCCAAAATTAAAAATAAAATGAGTGGAGTGGTGAAATGGATAGAATTTATGAAAAAGGAAAAGAAATTTCGAAGAACGATAAAAAATAGAGCAGTAGAGTAAATGAAATTAGTAGTAATGAATGTAGAAAATGGAAAAAGTAAATCAAAGTTAAGAATAAATATACAAGTTTAATAGTCGTGAAAAATAAACTATAGAATAGCATGGGTCTCATAACTTAAATTATTTGTGAATGACTAAATAATTATTGCTTGAGATTTGGAAAAAAAATAGACAACTTGGATACTAAATAATTATTAGTAAATGACTACACATATACGAGTAAGTTCAGGTAACCGCGATTTTTGAAAATTGAAAACCCCTATCCTAACCTAATTTTTCAAGTAGGTTTGGATGAACTAATCATTTTGAAAACTACAAACTGGTTATCTTATTTTTTGATTTGAACCAATTTGATCTAAAATCTGTTTTATTTCTGTATATTCTAAACTCTATAAAATTACTAAAGAAGACCTCTCTTAACAATGAAACTGATTTTAACCTAATTTTAGGCAAGGAGATAAAATTTCTTTGGCCTATGTTGTTTATCCCTTTTTATTTTTTCTTTTCCAATTAAAATTTAGAAAAATTAATTTAAATTATGAATCATGTTTACAAGCAACTACTAAATAACTGTCCATAAATATATTTTTACTTCATTATATTTCCTAAATTAATGTTGATTATCAAAATATAAAATCAAAATCTTATGAAAATAATTTCTATGAATAATTAAGCATAAGCGAAGGATGTGGTGCAATATAACATTTATATATGTATAATATACCTTTATAACTAGGTAATATATAAAGCATAAGAGAAGGATGTGGTGCAATATCGCATTAAGTGACTTTTCGCAGCTAACATTAACACAACTTATTTTCTTAAAACATCCATGAGTGTCAAGGGAATAGCTTACATGGTATGCTTGTAATTTTAAATAAACATAAACATTCACTTTCCTACTGTGTGTGTGTATATTATATTTATATTTATAGAATGAGCCCCTATCACAAATGAAATTTAAATTTTAACTCCAAAAAAGTGAAATATAATGATCCTATCCTTACTAACTTTTAGTGCATACTGTATGTAAAGCACACATGCCTCTTTTGTACAACTACAGGGTTTACAAATTTCAAGGGAGGTAAATGTAATTTTCTGTACAATGCACTTTTGTTGTATTTTCACGTTTGCTAGTTGGGTTTGGATGCTATCAATCATAAGGGGTAATGTAAAATCCTTGCTACGAACATAGATTAATTATTTTGGCATTCTACGTGCGCTCAATTTAATAATCTACAGCGCATGTGTATATAATCCAAAATACACAATAAATACATTAACGGATAATGTAAAAGTACCTAAAACTTGTATGTCTTCTTATTTTATAAAGAAGATGTAAAGAACGTAGTGGTAGGAAAAAGGTCATTGAGCCAATATGTGGGCTATGTTGTGATGAAAAATTCACTTGGGCCAAATCTTACTTTTAAAACTAATATTGGATTAGTATATACTCCATGTCGTTATTGGTATCTAGGATAATGAATTTTAGTGCTGAAAGCACACTGGATGTGCGTGTAATTTGGAACCAAAGTTTAGAAAATCATTGAAAGTTGAAGGATAAAAACAAACACGGACACATGTATACACACATCTTATAAAGCCCTACATACGTATACAACTTCTTCACATGGAAAATATAAGATGAGACTGTATGAATAGGTGAAGAGTATGAAAGTTTTATGAAAGTTACAATAGCATTAAGGCAAAGAAGTAGTTCACTACGGAGCTAGAAACCCAAGTTGGGTCAGTAGTTACGATGGGAAGTCTTGGTTCAAGAATTAATTGGAAGGGTAAAAATAAAATTATAAAAAGTGGCACCAAAATGTTTATACCAAACAAATCTCGCTCCTGCTTTATTATTGTAGAAATGTTCAGGGGTATAGATCCCAAGAGTACGGTGATTTGTGGCGATGACGTTGCACGGTTGTGGGTGTTGGTTGACTTTCTGGTGGCGTAGACAAAACAATGAAGCCCCTACATGAAAAATGGGAAGTAGAAGAGTAGACCCTGAAAGACATGCTGATTTTTGGATGATAATTTTATCAGAGGAAACGTGCTCTTGTTGGATTATTGCTTTGACAATAACATTCGAGTGTTAATTTTTTTAAAAGTAAAACTAATTCAGACATAAGTGTTAATTTTTCTTACACAGGTAAAATTAATTCAAGAAAAATGTGCGTTACGTGTGGCGACAATAATGTGAATGTGTGTTTTATATCAAATTAAACTAGGGGGAAAGCCCGCGTAATGTGCAGGTAGAGGGTGCTTGTATGTGAAATTGTATTTGCAATATTTTATTAATAAGAACTGTAGTAATCTCTAGCATAAATTTTAACTATATAATCACTGACAGAAGTATTTGAAACACTATATAAAATTAAAGAAACAACTTAAAAAAGAAAATAACCAACTCTAGTGCTAAAGAGTATAATTAGGCACCATTATCTATTCCACATTTTATAAAAGTAACAACACCGATCAAGTGAAGACACACATTGATTTACATTACTCTAAAAATCAACCTTCTTTCTCTCAAATTCTTTTCCATTTTTTTTTTGGTCATTTAGCAACCTTCGTTGCAGGTGGACAAGACTCTGGCTGCAAGAACTAATTGTTAGCAGCTTACAACATGAACTTGAGACCTCCATATTTCTTCCTCTTTAGCTAGAAGTGCAATCATTTTATTCTTTGGATTCTCATCGTTTCTCTATTCATTGAAAGCCATAGATAAGAAGCATCTTTGAGAGAAAGAAGCAAGAGATGTGTTACAAGAATCTAATTATGAGTCCCAAAAAGTAACAAGAAAAAAGATGCAATCAAAAGTCTAAACATAAATAATTTCAGAGCACAATTAGAAACCAGTGTTCATATAATCACTTAAAAGCAATTGAATTTAACTAATTATAAGTCCAATGCTAAATCTACTGACCTTATTAAAGATTTATGCAATAAAGTTAGGTTTAAAAAATAAATTTAGTCTGGCATATAAAGGAAAAAAAATTATGGGAGAAATTAACAGGTTAAATTATAGAATTACAATTACAACCATGTAAAATTATCTACAGACAAATATGTAAATCTATTCATTGTAATCTAAAATATACCCAAAAAGAGAGTAGAAAAAATATCAATGAACTCACCTCAGTTATAAAGAGAAGTCATACCTACGTCCAAACATCACAAAAGAAAGTTAGTTTGATTTTAGAAACTCACGATAACTATAAAGCCTAATAAAAGCACAAGAGAGAAACAGCTGAAGAAGGATAGCCGTTCATTCAATATGGAGGAATGATTAAAGTAATGGTTGTGCACAGAATGAATAAGTAAATTGATTACAATTGCAGTTTAATGGCTGAGCATCCATGAAGAGGCAAATGAAACTCTACCAATAAGTGAAAACCCAATTTCTTAAGAGTATTTAATAGTACTTAATAGTAGTTAAGGAGCATTTAATTATATTTAAACAACTATCTACAACTAATTTCTCATAATAGAGAATCAAAAAGAGTATTTTACCCCCAAAGGGGCAGAAGAAAACAAAACCCCAAACTCCTTCTTATATAATTATAAGGATTTAATTTAAAGAACAATAAATATAAGGGATAATTTTAGAAGCCTCTCTTGAGGTTTCTCATAATGTTATTCAGCTGTGAGGTTTCAAAATCTTACTTATATCCTCTATTAGATTGATAAGACTAAATATTTCTATCAAAATTCACAAATAGACAACATTATCCTTACTTGTAATAACTATTTAACTAAAATGCCAAACCAAAATTAAAATTTTAAAACAAAAACTATATATTAAAAAAATTGCTAGCTAATAATGGTCCATATTTTTGTATATTGAGGTCGTGGTGACATAGCACAAGACATGGATGAATTAAATCTAGTCAAAGTCTACCATTTAGAAGGATTTTGGTGAGTAATTGATACCTTAAAAAATTTCATCGATAGTTAGAATTAAGGAATTCAAGAATTTTTTTTTAGAAAATATGTTTTAATACATGATGTAGTTTAAGTTGTATTGAAAACTAAAATAATCTCTTCATACATGTGAATTTTTTACGGTGTAAACTTTTCAAGGTGTAAATTTTACTTTTGCTCCAATACAACTAAAATAAATAGTTTAAATCAAGAAATTTACACCTTATAAAAACTAACATTAATTATTTTTTGTTGATGTTGTTAAGTTAGATAATATAAGTGTAGAATTGGAACAAAAGTTTTATCTTTCCTGCATTTCCTTCAAAAAGGCTAAAATATTAAAAAAAATGTCAACTGAGGGGAAGTAAGTGAGATTTTGAAAATCTCAAGAGAGTTGAGTGATATTATGATTTATGAGAAATCTCATAGGAGATTTCTGAAGTTATAAGTGAATATAAATGTGAGTCACGTGATGATAAGTTAGAGATCGATGTATTATCTATACAATACATCAAGGGGCAGGACGAAGATTTGTCTTAAATATTGTTTAGGGATAATTTTAGAAACCTCACTTGAGGTTTCTAACAGTTTCACTGTCCTCCCCTAAGGTTTTAGAAATTTCACTTACTTCCCCTATCAATTATTTAGGTGCCAATGATCACATCACTAATGGCCAAATTGCTCTATTACCTTTGTACTTTAGGACATTTTGCACATATATGTGAAGGGAAAGAGTTAAATGATTGCTAATTATATGAACCATAATTTGGATTGTAAAATGTTAATTAATTTGCTATCTAAAAATAGAGCCAATACTAGGTGTATTTTTTTAAAATTTTTATACACTTGACAAATAAAAGAAATCAGATCTAATGTGATTGATAAATTTGCCATCCAAAAATAAAACCAATATTAGGTGCATTTTTTTAATTTTTATATATTTGACAAATAAAAGAAATCAGACGTAATGTACTTGATAAATTAAAGGATTTAAACATGAGAAACAATTAAATTGCTTATAAACTAAATTAACTATAGTTTGAAATATAAAAAAGAAAATCTAATTGGACATATAAAATGGGATCCAATACTGGGCATCTTTTTTCTAATTTATGTGTTTGACAAATAAAAGGAGTCAAATATCAAGAGATTTTAGTTGGGCTAATTTTTTTTTATAATTGTGGTGATGATAAAGAATCTTAATGTATACAACAAATTTTTGCTTTGTTTAATTTTGAAAGTTATTTTTTTTCTTTTTTCTTATGGATGATGGGAATTTTTTATTGATCATGTGTGGTAATGGCCCCATAAGTGAATTAACAAGTTAGATCAAATATTTAATCTAACCAATATAATAGTTAAGGGGCACTTTTGACATAAATAAATACTCTCACACTTGAAATTATTTTTTTATTATTCATTTTTTTGAATTGGATTGAATTGAAACAAGAAAATTGGTATCAAGGGAGGTAAGTAAAATTTTTAAAACCTTAGGGGAGAGCAGTGCAACTGTCGGAAATCTCAGGAGAGGTTTCTAAGATTATCCCTATTATTTATTACTTTTTGAACTTTCATTTTTACCCTAATAGAAACTACTTTTATTTTAACTACTTAAAGACATGTTTATAGTTAGTTATCTTGAAAATATGTTTTGTTTTTTGAGCATTATAACTACCAATACAATAATTATTATGTGAAAGAAATTTGTGAGATTAAAGTTTACTTTAATTAATTCATTTATTATAAATATTATGCATTTTTTAATTGCACACACATCGAGTGCAAAAAGCACTAGCCGGTAATAAACCATACCCTGTATGAAGTACAAAACACCTATATTGTAAAATGTGACTCTATTGTTATCCTGTAATACCTTGAAAGATGTACTAACTACCAATGCTCAATCACGACGTTGTCCTACCACTACGTTCTTTACACCTTCTTTACAAAATGGAATAATTTCAGAAACCTCCCTTGAGGTTTCTGATAATATCGCTTATCTCCCCTGATATTTATAAAATTACACAAACCTACCCTGAGATTAAGGTTTTGTAGCAAAATCAGTCCAAATCAAAAAAGTACATTAAAAAAGTACTTTGCAGAGAGAGATACAACTTTTATTCCATAAATACCCTTTATACTTGTGTAAAAGTTATATTGTAATGGAATGAAAAATATATTAATAAAAGTGAGGAAAAATAAGCGCAAATAGTAAAGAACCAAAAAATAAATAGCAACTATTTTTTTTCTATAAAACTAGATCAATAACTAGTACTGAATTATAATAGCTATTTTTTTTAGATTTTTACATTTTGCAAATAAAGGCAACAAGAAGCATTACTTTGTCATTTTCACTTGAAACAATAGCGTTAAGGTGGGAAAATAGTGGTTAGGGTATTTAAGGGGAGGTTTCTAAAATTATCCCTATTGAAAACTAATATAGGTAATTAAGTAGTTAGGACACTAATTAATTGTTAGTAATTAATTAATGAAAATAGTTGTTGAGGATTTCTTTAATGATGAACAATTATTTGCAATTACAAAATAGTTCTAATTGATATACCAAATATTTGTTCGCTCTTAGAAATTGATACAGCAAATAGCGATTTGTTTGAATTTTTCTCTAAAAATATTCACAATTTTCTTGCGATTACACTTGCAATATTTTTTTTTATTGATGTTAAAGCATATTCGTGATGATTTTGCCCAATATCTTGATAAGGCCATAGTTTTTGTACCTATATTTCCCATTCAACTTGTGAAATCAACACAAAATCACTATTTTGCTACCTTTAATTTTGTTGTTTCAAGTGAAAATAAGATCCATTTTAATGTATTTTTGTTGTTTTTATATGCAAAATGACAAAGATTTGAAAAGATATCCATTGCTAATTCAGTGCACTAATCATTGATCTAAATTTATAAAAAAAAGTCAGTTGCTACTTATTTTTGGTTCATTTCTATTTGCATTTACCTTCTCTATTTTATTAATTCATTCATTTACAATACAAATTTTACACAAGTATAAAGGGCATTTGTGGAATAAAGTTTCATATCTCTCCTCACATAATTGTTTGGGATAATTTCAGAAACCTCCCTTGAGGTTCTGACAATTGCATTCACCTCCCCTGAGGTTTAGAAAATTACACAAACCTCCCTTGAGGTTAAGATTTTGTAATAAAGTTAGTCTAAATCAAAAAAGTAACATTAAAAAAGTACTTTGAGAAGAGAGATAAAACTTTTATTTCATAAATACCCTCTATACTTATGTAAAAGTTATATTATAATGGAATGAAAAATATATTAATAAAAGTGAGGAAAAATAAGTGTGAATAGTAAAGAACCAAAAAATAAGTAGCAATTAAATTTTTCTATAAAACTAGATCAATAACTAGTACTGAATTATAATGGCTATTTTTTTTAGATTTTTACCATTTTGCATAGAAAGGCAACAAGAATTATTAATTTGTCATTTTCACTTGAAACAATAAAATTTAAGGTGGGAAAGCAGTGGTTCGGATATTTAAGGGGAGCTTTCTAAAATTATAGTTATTGAAAACTAATATAGGTAATTAAGTAGTTAGGACACTAATTAATTGTTAGTAATTAATTAGTGAAAATAGTTGTTGATGATTTCTTTAATGATGAAAAATTATTTGCAATTACAAAATGGTACTAATTGATGTACCAATTATTTGTTTGCTCTTAGAAATCGATATAGCAAATAGCAATTTGTTTAAATTTTTCTCTAAAAATATTACCAAATATTTTCCTTATGATTATACTTGCAGTATTTGTTATTTATGTTAAAGGATATTCATAAATTTCATGACTTTGCCCAATATATTGACAAGGAGTTTTTGCACCTATATTTCACATTCAATTTGCGAAATCAACACAAAATTACTATTTTGCTACCTTAAATTTTGTAGTTTCAAATGAAAAAAAGATCTATCTTAATGTTTTTTGTTACCTTTATATACAAAATGACAAAGATTTGAAAAAAATGTCCATTTCTAATTCAGTGCACTAGTCATTGATCTAAATTTATAGAAAAAATCACTTGCTACTTATTTTTGGTTCTTTACTATTTGCATTCACCTTCCCCATTTTATTAATGCATTCATTTACAATACAAATTTTACATAAACATAAAGGGTATTTGTGGAATAAAGTTTCATCTCTCTCCTCAAAGTATTTTTTTAATGTTACCTTTTTGATTTGGACTAATTTTATTACAAAATCTTAACCTCGGGGGAGGTTTGTGTAATTTTCTAAACCTCAGGGGAGGTGAGTGAAATTGTCAGAAACCTCAAGGGAGGTTTCTGAAATTGTCCCTTATTGTTAAAGTTACCTTTTTTATTTGGACTAATTTTATTACAAAATCTTAATCTCAGAGGAGGTTTGTATAATTTATAAAGTTCAGGGGAAGTAAGTGAAATTGTTAGAAACCTCAAGGGAGGTTTCTGAAATTATCCCTTACAAAATACTAAGAAGTCCTGCAAATATTAGTTACTTTTAAGTTATCCATCAGTGTACGTATCGTGTATTTTTGAATTATATGCACATATGTTTTAGATTTTTTAAATTGATCGCACTTGGAATTTGCCAGTATAACTAATCTGTACGCACAACAAGAATTTTGGTTGATACAATTTATGTCTTTCCTTAAGTACTATTTTGCCCTTGTTGAATGTTTTTTTATAATAAAAATAAATTCTATCAAAGATAAACTAAAACCCCATAATAACTAGACATAAAAAAAACCCCCAAAATAACAAGAAATAAATTCTTTTTATCAATTTTTTTTTCTTTTTATGTCGACACATTGTACTGTTAAACATACAACTCGAACCCTAAATGTGATAGTAAGAAAGACTTTCACAGTGATTACAAGAAATGAACCTTAGTAAGGAACTCTCACAATTATCCGTTTTCATAATGTTTGTTTTAAACACACATTAGTGTGCCTTTCTCATTTATTAATAGCTACTCACCTTTAACAATTAGTGAAGAGCCAAAAAGAAAAACTTAAAACTATGACTTCTGTAGTTTCCCAAAACATTATACTACTTTCAGCAAAATCATAAAACACCCTTTGCAGACACGTAGAATTCCAACTCAGCCATGTGGCAGAATACGTGTTGCATGTTTAGCCCTCATGTGCTACGTGGGCTCCTTCTATTTCCACATTCGACCAACCGTTCGCTCGCAAATCCGCGCTAAAGATAGCTTCCATTGATTCCATCCCCAATTCAGAGATTTTCAAGATCTCTAATCTAGTGTCCGAGAAAAATACAGGAGAAAACGAAACTGACGGATGAGGAAAAATGATGAACGTTGTTGCATTATGTCTGGTCTTAACTACATTTGCAGTTGCTGGTGTATGGTCTCCAACACCAGAAAAAGTTAACAACAACAAAGAAGATATTATAGTGAAGGAAGGACACAGAACTGTGGTGGTTGAGTTTGAGAAAGATGATGGGAATACCAAAGTTTCAATCTCTGCTCAAGAGGCTCCTCTTCATGAGGGATTTGTTCACAAACCTTCTTCCTCAAGAGCTGATGAAAAGGGCCCTCATGATTCGTCTGTAAGAGGGAAGGTTTCGGATGCGGTGGAAAATGTCAAGGAGAAGTTGAAGGATGAGCAAGAAGAAACGGGCCATCCTCATAAGATAACTCCTAGAGAACTTGTTTGTGATGCTTTGGGCAGGTGTAAGCATAAGATAGCGAGTGCAATTGGGAAAACTAAGGAAGTGATGTCTGAGAAAGCCCATGAAGCTGCTGATAAAGTTTATGAAGTTGAAGAAGAAGCCAAGGAGGCTGTGACGGATGTTTTTGACAAAGTGAAAGATACGGTTGCAAGAAAAGCCCACGATGCTTCTGATAAAGCTCATGAATCTGAGGAGAGGGTGAAGGATGCCGTGACTGGAAAGGCTCATGAAGCGAAGGAGACGGTGAAGGATGCCGCGACTGGAAAGGCTCATGAAGCGAAGGAGACGGTGAAGGATGCCGCGACTGGAGCCGCCAGCAAAGCGAAAGAAGGAAGGAAAGGGTGAAGGATGCCGCGAGCGAGGTTTCCGGCAAGGCGAAAGAAAAAGTAGCTGAAAAAGTGCATGAAGTTAAAGAAGGGGTGGGAGAAGCAGTTGATACAGCCAAGACCCTCAAAGGAGATGTAGAGAGCAATGCGTCGAAAGAAGTGGAGGCTATAAAAAGAAAGGCAAAAGAAGCAGACGAAAAGGTTAGACGTGCTTCAGAAGAAGTTGAAGAAGGCGTGGAAAGGCTTAAGAAGAAGGGAAAGAAAGATTTGAAAGGAATTCGCTGGCAAGGCCGAGAATTCGTGTATGACATTTTTTGCTATGTTTTCTCACTGGAAAGTTTGGCTTCCGGTATGGGAATATTGCAGTTATTGGGATTGGCAACTGCATATGGGATGGGTATTTGGGTGACATTTATTTCCAGTTATGTTCTGGCTAGGGCATTGCCCAGGCAGCAGTTTGCTATGTTGCAAAGCAAAATATATCCTGTTTATTTCCAGGCTATGGCTAATAGTGTTGGGATGGTGTTGGTGGGGCACTTGTTAAGTCGAAGAAAAAGAATGGCCTCTGGCGCAGGCGACATTGTGCAAGGCTTCAATCTTCTTGCTTCTCTTTTGATGCTCTTGGTAAATTTGAGGTACTTCGAGCCTCGTGCGACTACGGTATGTTTTGATTGCTTTACTCGGATTTTTTTTTTCTTTGTTGCAATGGATTTGGCTAATTTCTTTTTTCTTTTGTATATAAAATGCTTGATAATTCATTTTTGTGGTGTTTTCCCAAGTGTAAAGTCAGTTCACACATTTTGTGGGCGATGATTTTAGTGTTGAAAAGCAAAATTTTGGGGGTAATACTTCATGGTTGAATGTGGCAGGAATACATCATTACTCATGAATGTGGTTCTTTTGCTACTACTTGGGTCTAATTTATGTTCAAAATTTTGGAGAATTTTGGAGGTCTTTATCCGTTTGGACTTGGTGCTGCATTGTTCAATGATGTATTGATCAATTATGAATGAAATTTTAAAATCTACTGATCGAGTTCTGAATCTCAAATGTTATTTTCATCAATCGGTCAATTAATATTCACGAACCGAAATGATTAGACAATTGAACTTGATAGTATCACATAGATTAATGTCTCAATTTCAAGAATCCTATTCGTTATGTAATCCTCATTCCTTGCATGAGAAAGGATGGTCTTATTTTGGGATGCCATTTTGTTGTAGATTGATTGGTACAAGCTTAGTGTCTATCACAGACAACTTTGTAGCTCTATTAGATTTCAATTTGAATTAATTGCAGGTTATGTTTGAGAGGATGAGATTGGAGAAAGAAGAAGGCAGAGGAGTAGAGAACTCTGCTGAAGAACCGACTGCCACAGTGGTTAATTCAATAACCGAACCATCGTTTGTAAAAGCATCAAGCACCGCGACTACGACAAGTCCATCCTCAACTCCCCATGAAAGGCCAGAAGCTGCAGCTTCACAATCTGAGATCGTCAGATTGAGTGAGGCACTGAGGAGGTTGAATACAATCTCATCCTTCCTCAATGTCTTGACTCTAATGGCCCTCACTTGGCACCTTGTACATTTGGGACGGCTGCTTCACACATCAAGTTGATAAGAATGTTGATACAATGTGTTGGTTTTTGTTGTATAACTTTGTTGTATAGATGGTCTGCGTTTTGTTATAGGATTTACTAGGGGTAGGTGATTGATTTGCTAGAATTCGTGTGAAGCATCAAATTTTTCTTGCAGAAAAGAACCAACTTGTAGGAGTGTGTATCGTGTAGTGTTTGTATGACTTGGTCATTTGATGTGGTTGCATTAAATTCTTGAAGTTGCATGTAACTAGAGAGGCCTAGATTCAAATTTCGCCCCTGTTTCTTCACTTTGTTTAAGCTTCTTTTTACTGGGAAAATAAAATTGGAAAAAGAGAATGGAATGATTACTCGCTATGTTTGAATAGAGTATTATTTGAGGTATTAGCACTTTTTATAATGTGATGTATATGAGATAAACAGGTAGTTGGAAATATAGCAAGCAGATGGAAAAATTTAGTCAAATAATTTTTTTTGTAAAAATAATCTTTTATCCGGGCAGTAGCTTTCTCTGTCATTAGTTTTTCACTTTGTGAAATTACGTAAAATACGAAAGTTTGTGTAGAATGCGAGTGTGTCTGAATTTGGTGCAATGGAATCTCTTGGCTGTAATTATATTAGTCAATCACTAACGAGTAATGTATAATCACATTATATTAGTCACTAATATTATAAGGACTAACAAGAAGTATATAATCACATTATCTTATTGAGTAATATGAACTATTTTATTCAATATGAGTACAATAATGTAATATTGACCGGTATGAAATATTTTATCCAATACAAATATAATAGTGTAATGTGATTGCACATCAAATAATAAATGTAATAAAAAAGAATTAATTAAAATGTAGAATTGAACCAAAGTAAAAAATTACTTGTCCATTTCAGTGCCATATTTGGTATTCAATTAAATTTTCCAAGGGGATGTTGCGGGATGAAAAGAATTGCTTAAAACAATTAGCAGACGCAACAGCGACGTCGAAAGAAGTGCGTTCTTTACATGAATGTATAAAGGTTGAGTTATTGGTTTGTCTAGAGAAATACGAAAGTTGGTTTTCTTGTCCAAATACGTTCCTTGCCTTGCTGCTGTGGGTGTCGACCAATTACAGTCCGTTTGGGTTGCGAATGAAAAAAATCTTACTTTAAACGACATACAACTTACATGTAGATATAAGTATAAATTAAATCATGGTTCATTTTCTAATGTTTTGAAGTTTCTATATTTGTGCATATCGTTTACACACTGCGTGTGTGTGTGTGTGTGTGTTTTTTTTTTTTTTAGGTTTGAATGCTAAACCCCACCCAAATTTTATTTTTATTTGCACTTTACCCCCTTAAACTCATTCAATAAGTACTCTACACATTTATTTGATATTTTATGACAAAAGTGCCCTTAATTTTTTTTGATTTATTCATTCCCTTATTTTCTTTTCCACTATTTTCTTTTTATTTTTGTATTTTTCTTACTATTTTCTTTTTTCATCTCTTATAACACTTTTATTTCACTTACCTATTAGTATTATTAATTTATAATATTGTAATTATCTTTTACTTATAGTTTCATTCTTGTTTTATTTATTTACACTATTAGATAATTCAAGAGAAACTGTGTAGCATAAAAATAATATATTCCTATCATAATTAAAAATATATATTACCAATAATTTGATTATTTAAAAAGATATTAGTAAAAAAGAATTTCAAATTACTTATTTTTAAAATGATATCCCACAAAATATTACTAATATTTTTACTTAGCTTTTTTGTATATTGTTGATTAAACATTATATTATTACGATTTGTTACTGTTTTTATTAAAAATTAATTTATTTTAGACTCTAGACATATTGATTTAAGTAATATATGAAATAATTTATGCACATAGATGACATGCGTTTTATTATAGCATAGACTTTAGGGTGAAATGCCTCAACAGTCCTCAAACTATTATAAAGTTTAACTTTTGACCCTTCAATTATTAACTGATAAATTTTAGCCCTCCACCTAATTAAAACATATAATTCTAGTCCTTCTATCAACTTGAGTATTATGTTAGTGTGAGCTGCAAAATTCATTATTTCCCAGTGGCCCTCAAACTATTATAAAGTTCAACTTCTAACCCTCAAACTATTAATTGATAAGTTTTATCCTTTGAATAAACATATAATTACTCTTTCATTAATTTGAGTCATTATTGAATAGAAACACTGCCACATGCATTGCAGGAGCATAATTGAGGGGCATTTTCATCTTCATGGGAGATGTCCATTAGATTTAGGTTATGCTTCAGATTCAGGCATGTCTGGAAAGGATAAAACAATGGTATAATGCTTCATAATTGTTGTTTGTGTTTTGATTGTGACACTAATGTGCTATATACTTTTAAGGTTTGGACACAAAAATAGACGCATTCTAGTATGCCCCTATTGTGCACATGGTGATTTTTTTTTCAACATAATTAATGGATACGTTTTAATTAATTGGAGGGTTAAAACTTATCATTTAACAGTTGAAGGGCTAAAAGTTGGACTTTGTAATATTTTGAGGGCCATTGGTGCACACATCATGTTATTTTTGTTAGATTTAACAACTCAAGTTGATGGAATGGCTAAAATTATATATTTTAATTAGTTGGAGAGATAAAACTCATAGATTAATAGTTGGATTTCATAATAGTATGCGGGTTATTGAGACATTTTGCCCTACACTTTATGATAACTATTATTTCTAATGACAAAAAGTAAAAAGATAGAAATAAATAAAAATAAATTTAAGGAAAATTAATATATGGATAATAATAGCAAAGAAAAAAAAAAGTAGTTGATCACATGAGAGAAAGGAGAAAACTTAAAAAAGGGCACAAAAAGGAGAATAAAGAAAAAAATAATGATTAATATGGAAGGGGCACTTTTGTCCTGAAACATAAAACAGAGGAGCAAAGTGCCTATTTATTCAATTAAGGGGAGTAAAGTGCAACTAAGGGTAAAGTTTAGGAGAATTTAGTGCTTTAAACCCTTTGTTTAATAGCTTTTTGTAGATAAACTTGTAAATGAATCCTTTTTAACTTCACTAACATAAGCCTAAATCTGATTAACACTACAGCTAGGCATCAAATTATTTAAGAAATTATATGGGTTTCCAATTTGAAAATGGCCAGGTGCTGTACTTTTACTTTCTCGCAATTGTTTCAAATTTTATCTATTAAATCAATTCCTCGAAACAATGGGTAGTTATTTATGTTAATGAAATACAAACTTAGATTAGTGAAGGCCATTTCTCTGCTTTATTTGTTATACTAGTTTCTTTCCGTGCACATATGTTCTATACTTTTTATTTTCTTGAACAAAAATTATTATAAAAGAACTTAAAATGCTATTGTGTGAAATTTAATATAATAACTGTAAGACAAAGATCAAAATTAAACATATTAAATATCATTGATTTATAACAACTTAATAATTAGTTTCATTTGAATCTTATCCAGTAATTCAATTATATTTTCTCTAATTAATGGTGGGAAGTCAACATATGAGTGAAGGATATATATTAAGAAATAAGTGCAATTAAATGTTTGATTCTTTCACAAGTAAAAGGAATTTTAAAAGCAAACCAATGGATGATGAACTTATTATTTGTTCAAATTATCAAAAAATAGGAAAATTAATTTGGAAGAACTTTTACAGTGCCATGTTTATATAAATATTACTTTGGCCCAAATCGAATTTGAGTGGAGAGAGTCTAAAAACTAATACAAAATTTTAATAAAGAATGACTATTTATACAAACTAAATGGACTTGTTTGAATTTAATGGACTTGTATGATTAATACGCTAAATTGTGTAATATTGATTCATTAAAAAATAAAAATTGTTAAAATTTTAAAATTACAAATAAATAACCAAGTATAATAATAGAGATAGAGTAAATGTAATTGAAGAAAATTAAGAAAAAAAAATATGCATTAATTGATAAAAAAATCAAGAAAGATATAATCAATGTAAATGTATATAAAGTACAAAATTAATGGATTGAATTTGCTATAAATAAAGAAGTGTCAAATGATGAGAAAAAAATAAAATTTGTCCATATTTTAGTAATAGTAATAAATAATTAATGTAATTGTATATGAAGTAGGATGTAAGAAAGTATAGAATAATAAGAAAGAATAAAAGTTTTTTTAGATTTTAGTAATGGTAACAAATTATCAATCCAATAATAGGAATACAAAATGTGATTGTAGAGAATTAAAATTGGAAAACTATTGACAAAAAAATTAAGGCATAAATTATAAAAATATATACAAAATAGGTAATTAACAGATTTTTTAAATTTATTATAAATAAGGGAGTAAAAAAGAATAGTGATCTATTATTATCAAAGATAGATAAAAGAAAAAGAGTCTACTAAGAAACATAAGCAAACACAATTTTTTCTATTCAAATAGCAAAAAGATAAAATTTCTATTTGATAAAATATAGCTAACTTAGCAGCTTATTAGAATGGAAAGTGAATAGCGAATTTATGTATATCTCAGTGTATGCATGTGTTTGTGTATGTGTGCGTGTGTGTGTATAAATCTTCTAAAGATGAAGGTGTAGACAAAAACTATCTATGTGAGCATTAACGTGACATATTTTGCCCAAATTTTAGTAATAGCAATAAATAATCAAACCAATATTAAGGATAGAAAATGTGTTTGAAGATGATTAGAAAATGAAAGATATGAACTGATTGACAAAAATAAAGAAGATACAATTAATACAAATTTATACGAGGTTGGTCATTAGTAGATTTATTGAAATTGACTATAAATAAGAAACCATACTATAAATAAGGAAGTAAAAAAGAAAGGAAATTAATTATTGCTGAAAAGTAGAAAAGGAATAAAAAATAGAAATATAAACACTAAATAAATCCACATGGTGAAAAAATAGATAGCGACTCGGTAAAAAAATTAGAGTAACCAACTCAACAACCTACTGAAACCGAAACTAAACACTGTTTTATTTTATATACTAGTTTCTTTCCCGTGCATTTGCAGAAGCACTTTTTATATTCTATAATTCAAAACTAATAAATAATCAAGGAAGATATAATCAAGGTAAACATATATGAAGTAAGGAAGTAATATATTGAAATATACAGAAATAAAGAATTATAGAATGATAAAAAAATAAAAATTTGCCTATATTTTAGTACTAATAATAAATAATCATTACAAGCATTTATAAAGTAAGGAATTAGTAAATTGAAATTTACTATAAACAAGGAAATATAGAATAATAGAAAAAGTGAAAGCTTTTCCAGATTTTAATAATGCTAATAAATTATGAATCTAATAATAGGAATAGAGAATGTAACTGTAAAGAACTAAAATAGGAAAACAATTGACAAAAAAAATTAAGACATAAATTATAAAAATGCATAGAAAATAGGTAATTAATAGTTTTGTAAAGGTTACTGTAAATAAAGGAGTATAAAAAGACTATAACTTATTGTTATCAAAAATAGACAAAGAATAAAATCCACCAAGAAACATAAGCAAACACAATTATTTTTTTCACATAGCAAAAATATAAAATTTTCATTTGACAAAATATAGCTAACTCAGTAATTTACCACAATGGAAAGTGAACAGCGAATTACTATATATGAATCTTCTAAAGAAGAAGGTGTAGAAATCTTCCAAATTTTAGTTATAGTAATAAATAATCAAACCAATATTATAAATAAAGAACCTAATTGAAGATGATTAAAAAAAAGAAAGATATGAGTTACTTAACAAAAAAAAAAAAAAGAAGGTACAATTGGTATAATTTTATATAAGGTCAGTTATCAATAGATTTGTTGAAATTGACTATAAATAAGAAACCATGCTATAAATGAGGAATTAAAAAAAGAAGAGAACTAATTGTTATCAAAAAAGGAAAATAATAAAAAATAAAAGAAGCATAATCGTTGAAGACGTCCACGTGCTGAAAAGATAGATAATCCACTTGGTAGAAAGTAAGATTAGCCAACTTAATAACCTACCAAAATTGGAATTGAACATTGTTTTATTTTATGATATCATATATATATATATATATATATATATATATATATATATCTTTTTTTTATATAGATGAAATCAAAAGTTGATTGGATCTTGAGTTTGTATTATTCTGTAAACATTTGATTCCATTAGGCAAAATCACTAGTTTAAATAAACTTTTCAAGGGTGAGGAAAACTAAGCCATATTCCTTCCGACACAAACATTTACTCATGAAATTACAAAAATGGTGATACGAACTACACCAAATTTGACACAACCCGTACACGAAGAATGCTTAGGATCTAGGATATTGGTAATCAAAGTTGACACACACACAGCGGAAGATCTTCAACTGTTGAGCACTTGGACAACGAACGTTGGTATAAGGTAGAAGACGCCACAATTCAACGCATTCTTAAATTGATAAGTCAAGGTGAACACCTAAAGAATTTCTCTAAGGTATTCAAGTCGTTTCAAAGAAACAAAAGAAGTGATAACACTCACAAAGCAATTTGCTGAATAATTCTTGATTCATTGAATAATGGAAAAGTGTTGGCTATTTATAGTCTTACAAGACTTGAAAACCTAGACCAAATAGGAAGCTTAAATTTGGCCAACTTCTATAAGCTTTAGGAAACCGAAAAACAAAGGATTAGGAAACTTGGTTTTAGGTTACTACTAATAAACCTAACTACTAAACAATTAGGAAACAAATTCAAAGAGGCATTCGGTTAAGATAACCCAAATTTAGAAACTACCTAATCGATGCTTTATTTGACCTAAACAAAACTTAAACTAACTAACATATTTGGTAACACATTCGGCTAAGGTAATGGACCAAATGGACCAAGCCCAGACTTCAAATGACAATCAATTTGGAAGAAACATTGCTTGAAGCCTCCTCTACACTTAACATCGTGACACACGGAAGTGATTGCTCATCCAAATTGCTAAGTGGATTGAATTGATCTTGCACATCACGAACCAATGCGGCTAATTCCTCCTTGAGCCGTTTGACTCTTGCACGCGTCATTGGACCGGATGTACTTGTAACTTGAATTTGCACCATAAACTCCTTGATTTTAACTCTATTCATTGGACCCCAATGCACCATAGTTGGGTCATTCAAAAAGACACGAACACCTCTTAGGATTCATATCATTCCCCTCCTCTTGAATAGATTTGTCCTCAAATCATTGGAGCATTTAAATTGTAGCAAGGATGGATACACATGGATGATCATGATCTTAGTAACATGGTCTTTGGACAACCTCTTAATGCTCATGAAATCACTTGGTACATGAAACTCAGCATTTGTTGGCAGCAACATGTAAGAATTAGCAATATCTTCATGTGAACAAACAAATGATGAAGACGTCAATGGCAACGAAATGCTGCTCAAATCCATGGACTGATGAAAGCTAGGAAAACAGTGGTTTGCTACTGGTTTAGACACTTCATATGTGGCTAGTACAAGCACAAAATCAGGTTGCACTCCTTTAATGAAGATTGGAAAATTATGGTCAGCTTTATGACCTACAAAAATGAAATAACTTTCAACTTGTTTCAAACCAGAAATGGGACATATAAGGAATGGAACATCATTAGCTAAATGGTAAGAATGTATAGCATAAGAGTTAAATGTAAAAACTTGCTTAGAAACTTCACTATTCCTTCCATCAACTAAAAACCCGATTGCTAGCTCATTACTTTGACCTTCAAAATCTGTATGATAAAGACTGGAATGAGAACTAGAATTATGCTCAAAACAAGGCAAAGATGATGAGTAATTCAATGTTAAAAAATGAGAATCAAAATCAGGAATTTTCCCTTCAAGATGACCACGAATTGCTGCTCCATTGGTTTGAACAGAATTGTGCTCCATGAATTGACACCAAATAGATCTAACACTAAGAAGGCAAACTCCATGAAAACTCATTGATTGTACAAGTGACTTTGGAATGGAACATTGCATGACTAACTCTACTTGACCTTACTTGACCTGCACAAAATAAGAAATACTATACAAAGCAAAGGTAAGTTCGTTATAAAAACCATAAGTTCTCACATTCTCACTCATCTCACTTGATTTTTCAATTTCTTTTTCTTGTGTGCCTTTCTCAATTTTACCTCATGCTCACTCTCTGGTTTTACCTCTTCACTCACACTCATATTTTGTATGGCGATTCAACTACATTCTCCCATTCCTCGGGTTCAATGATGATGTCTTCTAGTTCAACTTCATTTTGAATGAGATTATGTTGGCTTTCATGAGCAATGTTCTCTACAAGCTCTTCTTTAGGAGGTTCTTGGATATTGCTTTCAACTTGCTCCTTCAATTGCTTTTCATGTAGAAGATGTTGATAAGTCTCCCACCATGATTCCTCCTTATGTGGCTCATTCCTAGACTTAGGTTTGGAAGAAATTGATGAATTTTGTTCCTTAGGCCTTCTAGATGGTCTTTCTTCCCTTTGCTCACAATGCTTGGATTGACGATACTTAGATTCTTGGCACTGCCACTTTTGATTTTCTTCATAAGCACGTCGTCCTTTGTATACTTCCTTAGCATGCAAATGATCCGTCCCTTCTTGGAGTGTACAAAAATTATGATGAGATTGCATGGAACCCCTCCTCTTGACTTCCTTATTCATCATTCGATCAAGTCGTCTTTCAAGAGGCTCAAAACTGTCAGTTATCACTTGTTTTAATGCTTCCTTTAAGGACTCCATCACTAGACTAAATTCAGCTTGTTGGGATGCCATTTAAACCTGCACAAATGATTAGTAATAAAAGCAAATAGACCTCACGCACTCCCTTATGTGTATACACTCAACGCTCGTGTATCACTCAATAAGCACTCTATTAATCTCACCAATCACTTCTCAAGTCAACTTGTTCAACAACTTGAAGAAATTAGGACTTCTTCCAGTGTTAACCAACTTACCAATTTAGTCCACGATGGATTAGGCAAGAATGAAACAAAGGCTATAATTGAAGTACGGACCAGCTTAAGTGCTCAAAAAAACACAGAAAAATGATGAAACAAAGAAGATTAGAATGCTGGAAATTGACTCAAGGCAGAAATCAAAACCCTAGAAAAAAGAATTCAAACTATCGCAAAAAAAGAAACCCTAATCCCGATTCCCTTGGATGAACTTTGCTTGATTTTTCAGGTAGGATTCTTGCGGGCTTTTTGGATGTTTGTTGGCTAGAAATTGCAGCCTCTTAAGTGTGTTTTTGGTAATAATGAAACAGCAGCAAGTAGTTTCCAGAAACGGTTCAAATTGGTTAAGGAAAACAAGTCAAAGGCGGTTCTTTGTTTCCCAAAACAGATTTGGAAACTTGTTTCCAAAACAGTTTTTGGAAACCTTGTTTCAACCGACTTAGGAAGCTTTCCTTTTGATGATTCTTGGCTCAGCCCTTTCCTTTTTCTTTTCTTTTCGTTGCCTTTTTCCTTTTCTTTTCCTTCCTTTCTTTTTTTTTTTTAAACAAAACAGCAACAATGAATTCGGCAGCCAAGGATTAGGAAAGTTGATGTTTTTGGAAAGTGGTTGCAAGGTTCAAGAATTGATTCAAGACCCAATCTTTCAAGTCAAGAACTTCAAGATTCACTCAAGAACTTCAAGATTTCAAGATGACAATCAAGAAAGTTCAAGACAAGGCCACAAAGAAAAAAGACAGAATTTGAATGATGCAACCAAGATGAATTCGGACGAACAGTAACAATGAACAATAGCAGTGAACAGTATCGCTACAGTATTCCTACAGTGCTAATGAACAGTAATTTTTTTTTTTTTTGTAGGTTAAAACTGAAACTTGAAGACACAAAAGAAAATGAAGAAGATTGACTCTAAGACGATATACTTTGTTACCTCCAACTAGCTCTGAGGCCAACTAATACGAACTATGCCAAACGTGACGCAACTCGTACACGAAGAATGCTTAGGATCTAGGATATTGGTAATCAAAGTTGACACACACACAGCGGAAGACCTTCACCTGTTGAACACTTGGACAACGAACGTTGGTATAAGGTAGAAGACGCCACAATTCAACGCGTTCTTGAATTGATAAATCAAGGTGAACACCTAAGAATTTCTCTAAGGTATTCAAGCCACTTCAAAGAAGCAAGAGAAGTGATAACACTCACAAAGCAATTTGCTGAATAATTCTTGATTCATTGAATAATGGAAAAATGTTGGCTATTTATAACCTTACAAGACTTGAAAACCTAGACCAAATAGGAAGATTAAATTCGGCCAGTTTCTATAAGCTTTAGGAAACCAAAAAACAAAGGATTAGGAAACTTGGTTTTAGGTAACTACTAATAAACCTAACTACTAAACAATTAGGAAACAAAGAGGCATTTGGTTAAGATAACCCAAATTTAGAAACTACCTAACCGATGCTTTATTTGACCTAAACAAAACTTAAACTAACTAACATATTTGGTAACACATTCGGCTAAGGTAATGGACCGAATGGAGCAAGCCCTAAACCAAGCGAAGACTTCAAATGACAATCAATTTGGAAGAAACATTGCTTGAAACCTCCTCTACACATAACATTGTGACACACGGAAGTGATTGCTCATCCAAATTGCTAAGCGGTTTGAATTGATCTTGCACATCACGAACCAATGCGGCTAATTCCTCCTTGAGCCGTCTGACTTTTGCACGCGTCATTGGACCGGATGTACTTGTAACTTGAATTTGCACCATAAACTCCTTGATTTTAACTCTATTCATTGGACCCTAATGCACCATAGTTGGGTCATTCAAAAAGAAACAAACACCTCTTAGGATTCGTATCAAAAGGAAACAGACAAGGTCAACTGAATATCATATATATATATATATATATATATATCATAAAATTACAAAAAAAAAAAAAGGAAACAGACAAGGCGTGTGTGTGTATATATATAGTGAACTGAATATCATATATATACATATATATACACATATGACACACACACACACATATATATATGATATTCCAACTAAATATCATATATATACAGATATCCACACACACACATATATATATATATACACACACCTTGTCTGTTTCCTTTTTTGTAATTTTATGAGTAAATGTTTGTGTCGGAAGGAATATGGAAAAGCTTCTCAGTTTTCCTCACCGTTGAAAAGTGTATTTAAACTAGTGATTTTGCCTAATGGAATCAAATGTTTACAGAATAATACAACTCAAGATCCAGTCAACTTTTGATTTCATCTAAAGAAAAAAAAAAAGATCAAATCAGCTTATCTTATGCAAATAGTTTAGTATTGTTAGAGCTTTCTTACCTATACGTTTACATTGGAATTCTCACTAAACGTTACATTTCAAGCTAAAGATGTTTCCTTTATGATTGGGAATTAGGCCCTTTTTCTCAAGAATGATGCATGAACCACAACAATTTAGGCATTTAACAATTCACAATACCATTTCGCTGTCGTCATCATGTAATGATTCTCTACAATTTCTCCGTCTAAAAGTTATAAAGTAATTCCGTGGCGATTATCAAATGAATGAAACAGATACAAATGGAGGTAGACTTCTTGCTTTAGATTTTCAATTAGTACACATGATCAACTGAGCAGGATAGTTGCAAATGGAGGTAATATGCTTCAAAAGTAGTACTGATGAAATACCTTTGGATAGATGATTATTTGAAATAATACCGTAAAGCTTTCTTATGATGTGATATATGTAAAATAAAAAAGCAATTAGAAATTGTGATTATGATGCAACCTAAATATTATTGGAAATATTTTTTTGGTTGCAAATGATACTAACAAACGAACCCAGAGTCGAGGGTGGGTAAGTGGGAACCCCATCCCCCCCCCCCAAAAAAAATCCTAGAAATTTATATTTTCCCCTTGAAATTTGTAAAGATTTCATGGATGTAGTTATAAATTAAGTTTTTTGGCCCTCAAAAATTTTAGGGTTGGATGTAGTTTCCCCCTAATTTTGGGGATAATCACACCAATCCACCTAAATTTTGGAAGGATACACCTTACCTTCTATGAAGACTGATCAAACGTCGGAAAAGAAAATTCCATCTAAAAAAATTATGAGCACAATGACATTATTACCTTCGACTATTAAATACAATTATTAAGGACCATATATATTCAAGATTGTAACAAAAGTTAATTACCTAAAACTCTAATGTGCTTTAGTAATAGTCATACTTGAAGACAGAAAAGATACACTCTGTTTAGTATAATCAATATTAGATAAAAAAAAAAGTAATAGTTTCTATTTGGACTGGTGTTAATAATGAGTTGGAGGCATGTTTACTATTCGTTATTAAGTGTATTACTCTAAAAAAATTGTCCTTTCTTGCTATAGAACTAGTATTATTCTCCTCGCATCTTACCTCACTCTGACTGGGGTGGTAGTTCTACCTAACGCAAATTACTGTATCAGGCCTGCTAGATTCAGGACCTCCGGCATCTACTAAAGTAGTTATGGACATTTAGGCAACAAGAAACTTCATTCACAAACTCATATACCCAGCTCCAGAACCCTTCTGTGCCTCTTCTCAACAACTGCAAATCAGAGAGTAGAAGATGGAGAATACCCTTGTCCTGTATCCAGCACCAGGAATAGGCCATATGATCTCGATGCTGGAGCTGGCCAAGTTAATCCTCCGCCACTACAGCAACAAATTCTCAAGAATCCACATCCTCATCACTACTGGCTTTCGTGACATGAAATCCACTTACCTTGACCACATTTCCAGCACTAATCCCTCCATTGTCGTCCACCAATTCCCCTTCATTCAAGCGGATTTGTCTTCTAGTCTCAGTCCGCCTGCCATTGGGTTCAAATTCATCCGCAAGAATGCTCCCAATGTCCACCATGCTCTCCAAGAAATCTCCAAGACATCATCCATTCGGGCTCTGATCATTGATTTTTTCTGCACATCAGCGATGCCTTGTTCCAATAATCTTGGCATCCCGGTTTACTATTTCTTTACATCTGGTGCTGCAGCTGTTGCTCTTTTTCTGTACTTCCCCACAATCCACAAGCAAACAAGTGAAAGCTTTAAAGATCTTGTTCAGACTAAGTTTGATGTCCCAGGGTTGCCTCCTATTCCAGCAACACAGATGCCTGAGCCTGTGCTGGACAGAGATGACCCTGCCTACGATGATATACTATACTACTCTGTTCATCTTCCTAAGAGTAGTGGCATCATAGTCAACACATTCGATGAGCTAGAACCTATTGCTTTGAAGGCCATTACAGATGGTCTGTGTGTTCCTGATGCTCCGACTCCACCCCTATACAATATTGGGCCATTGATAGCTGACGCTGACAGCAGACCAGCTATAGATGGTGATAAAGGTATTGACTTGGATCAGAGTGATTGCTCCTCATGGCTTGATAGACAGCCAGACCAATGTGTAGTGTTCTTGTGTTTTGGAAGCCGAGGAACTTTCTCAGTTGAGCAAATAAAGGAGATTGCTAAAGGGTTGGAAAGAAGTGGTAAGAGGTTCTTGTGGGTGGTCAAAAAACCTCTACGCAACAACAAAAGCAAACAGGTCGAAGGATCAGGTGGATTTGAGATTGACAGCATACTACCAGAGAGGTTTCTGGAGAAAACCAAAGGTATTGGCCTGGTGGTGAAGTCATGGATACCTCAACTGCAGGTGCTGAGACACCCTGCGGTGGGGGGATTTGTGACTCACTGTGGGTGGAACTCAACCTTGGAAGCGGTGGTTGCAGGTGTGCCTCTGGTGGCTTGGCCACTACATGCCGAACAGCATGTTAACATGGCTGCATTGGTCCAAGACATGAAGATGGCAATTCCAGTGGAGCAGGGTGATGATGGCATTGTGAGTGGGGAGGAGGTGGAGAAAAGGGTTAGAGAATTGATGGATTCAGAGAGGGGAAGGGAACTTAGAAAGCTGAGCCAGAAGACGAGAGACATTGCTGCTGGGTCTGGGGTACATTTAGGCTCTTCTAGTACTGCCCTTGCTAGCTTGATTCACGTTGTGTTTGGAAACTAAAAGCAGCCAAAATTCCCCAGCCCCTCCCTACATCTTTCAGTACTCCTATTTCTTCGGCTTAGCCCAACCAAGCTTCGAGTTTTTGAGCTGTATTTCCATACCAAAACATTGATTATCGAACTCTGTTCATGGCACAAGTTATTGTACTAAGTTGATTAATTTAACGGATTCAGAACATACGTTCACCAGCAACAAATCAAACAACTGCACCAAGATCTTGTACTTTTCTTGTGATTGATCTTTCTTACGAGGCCCTTTTCTAAGCAACAGATCCGAGAGAACAAAAACGTAACAGATATCTTCAGTTGTTACATCATGTCGCCCAATTTACATACATAGGGTCTTGAAGCGTTCGTCCAGTATATTAATTTCGCAAGGAAAAGGACCTACCACTTCCAAAAGCTAGAAGACAGAAATTTCTTTGCACATATACACAGGCCTTTCACATGATCCACATCAATCTGTTTCAATAATTGCTTGTTACAAAAGATGAACTTCAGCGGAGACACAGAAAATGGTTACTTCTTGCAGTTTGATCTTTGAAGGAACACTACATTTTGGTAATTGAGACCGTCAAATGCCCATTTTGTCCATTCCTCAAGTTGAACTGTCAAACCCCAAAGCTTGTAGGGTCTTCTTCAAATCTAGCACATAAGCCTACCTATAAACACTGCATAATCTGATGACCGTAACGAAGCTAGGGGGTCATAATCAGAGAACCTTCCTAAGACTCAAGTTTTAACCAATGCAATTACTTGCATTCTACAGCTTCAGGACAGGGTACACAATTTCATGCTAAGACAGAAACAAGACTTGCTTGTTTTACTAATGCAGACCACTTCTCTTCCCTTTTTCCAAGAAAGAAGATTTGAAACTACAATTCGAAAGAGACTGAGACATCAGAATGGACAACAATAAGATGTTATGGACAATCAGTTAACTTAGCAAGCCTAACAGGGTTACACCTGGAAGCCAAGTTTATCAAACAGCACGATCCAGAGATAAAATAAGATAAAGACAAAAACCATATAGACCGTACTCATGGAAAAATAGTAACTGATACTAATTTGGTATCAGTGCATTTTACATTTCTGCGCATTTAAAATGGAATTTCAAAGTTTAAGTTAGCTGCAGCACATACACGAGACAGAGTAGCTCCTAAGGGAAGCCTCTTCACTCGAACGAGTCAAAGAGGGACACAAGTATGTGATGCAAGGAATACGTAATTGATTACAAACTTTCAGTACTACCAAAAGTTTTATTGATCTAATATCGCCATAGTACATGCCGTCTTTATGGCAAACGGAATTTCACCTAAAATAAGAAGCAAAACATAGATACCTTCCAGACAACATGCTTAAACAAAGAGGTAATTTACACAATATTTGACATCTACCACAAAAGCATCCAAGAAATTAGAATCAGAGGTAGACAGTGATGACACTATGGTGTAGATCTTATCGTACCAAGCCCTTTTTTAAATAGCAGCATCTACAGGTGTAGAAGAAACTGAAGCACAGTAATATACTGTATTTTTGCTGATACTTCGACATAATTGCCAATTCACTTCAGTTCACTTGGAAAAAAGTTTTGGTATTCCAATTACTCTTTGGCAAAGCATTTACATTTCTTTTGCTGCTCCTTGAGTTCCTGCCACATTTACAATTATCAGTAAGTGGAAACTCTTGCTCTTATTTAGTCAATATATAATATCTTTAAAGAACTACACAGATGTACTACTGCATACTTCTTATCAAGTTGTTTGTCCCTAGAGCAAAAACAGCGACAGAAGATGGTAACAAAATTTGTTATTATTACATCCTACCACTCTCTTCTGTCCAATCTTTTAGTCAGAAACTTCTCACATAAGTTTCACTTACAGACCAGTGCCTGCATTACCTGAATTTGTTTCTGTAGAAACTTGACATACTCTACTGCTTCTTCTAACATGTCTGCTGTGTTTGTTTGCTGCAAGTAATAGAAGCAAAAACTCCCAAATCAACTCAGGAAAATCAATATAGCCTTGGTATATATCTGTAATATAAACGCATTCAATTAAAAATGCAAACTCAACAAAGCAAGTAGCTCCACTCTCAAATTGCTAAAAACTAATGCACAATACCACATTTAGGCTTAGTCTTTGAAAGTCATCCAGCAAACAAGATTTGGGTTCTATTTCTGGATTGACAGCCTTCTGATGTATTTTCAAAAATCCCAATTTCTCTAATACAAAATCAATCACACCAGCATAGTCAATTACCTTATCCATATTGGGGACGAGTTCCTGAAGTTTCCTTATCCGGTCACTGATCCGTGTCCTTCGAACCTAATTCAAGAAATAAATAAATCTTCAAGCCAAAGAGCGGAAAACAGAATATAATAAAAATTCTCCCCAACTATTTGGTACTGTCTCCCCCATTGACCCCATGTACAAAATAATGACAGGAAACTGTCAATTACGAACTGCCATTCAAAGTTTAACACAAACAAAATGAAGCAGAACCTAGAAAAATTGCCAAAATCTTACTCTCTCAGCAATGCTCCGAGGATGTGTAGCACAACCTCGTTTTGCCCGAACCCTACACAGAACGGCATCCTCTGAAAGCTTTTCCATTTCAGCATCCAACAATCTACCCATTCCAGCATGCAACTGCTCACTTTGTTCTCCTTTCTATGAAGTGCAAACAAGTTTTCATCACAATTATACATATAGAGGCAAGGTGGGAAGGCGAAGGTTAAAAGGTTAGATCATCAAGTTGATGGACATGAAGAGTGAAGGTATCATCAGTATGATTACCCTTTTACCCACTTCAAGAAAAAATGAAGATTTACAGGAAATATATCATATGCATATGTAAATATACTGTACAAAGACAGCAGGGACAACATTGCTTATTCGTGTCCACAAGTACACCATCTAACCAATTAACCGCACAACTCAGAGGAAGTAGTTAGAAAAAGTTCTCTGTTAAGTAATATATATTTACCTGCAGACAAAAGGTACAAAGAGGAAAACGTTATCTAGTGTTTACAACATAGAGTGGAGAACTTTCTTTCTGTTTCTCTCGATTCTTTAAGATAGTTTACATTAAAAGAATGAACAGTAATTACTTCAGTATCCCTCTCTTACTGTTTCAAAAGCCAAACATGCTCACCAGCAACATATACATCAAGATCAAGATACATCTTCTAAAATATGACATGAAATATGAAATCTGTGTGAGTTCTTTTTGAAACTTTGATTATATATATAGCCAAAGAAACAAAACCAAAATCATACTTGCAAAACTAGAAAAACATCTATATTGACAATGACAGATGCATCATTAACACATACGTAAGCACAGGAGAATTTTATGAGTGAACAAAATTTAAAAAAAAAAAAGAAAAAGAAATCCACAGGGAACCACCAAAGGTCACCAGAAGTATTCAAAGTTACACATAAATCCAAAATCCACAAATAGCATATGAAGGAGAGATGAAGCAGGAATTTTGCTTTCGAGAGTAAAGTTAACAGTGACATAGTTGAAGGACTTCAAAATCAAACTTAAAAGTATGTAGTAAGTAGAAGTCAATTTTTTCAATTGGCAAATCGCAGAAGGAAAATGCTGCACAACAATTTCGTACTGAAGAGGTGGACACCTTCCTAACTTGCAGCTCAAACTCCATCAAACTTTTCTCTGCTCTCCTAAACTTGCAATTCACATCAAAAGCACTATCTGTAGCATAAGTACTCCAACCATTCCACAATTGATGTATGTGGGGTAAAACTCCAACTCCCTATGAAGCAACAGTTATATAGTCTTACTAAATCTCATCGAGTGAAACAGTTTCAGCTAATTAATAATATTTACCTACACTTCTTGGAGCTTTTACGTCTTTCTCTTTCCCTTCAAAACCATCAAACTACGTCCATACTGTAGTTCAACCAAAAGCAAGATGCAAACAGAAAGCATCCAATTCAAGTTGCAAAAAAGTATGCATTTAGTTCTCATACTTAATTTCATATGTTTCCACCCCACTTCCTTCTTCCTTTCCTTCTCCTTTTTGCCCCTTCATCTCAATCTCCAATTTGGAAATTAAGTATGCCCACTTGTCAACTAATTTGCCCCAGAACGGTTATACTAATCGGTAACTACCGCTACTAGCCAGAACCTCCCTTTACAAAAACGAAATCCCACCAACTAACAAAACCAACATTTCAAAACAGAATCCTCAAACTAGTAAAAAACAAGAGCAAAAGGACATGAATCCTTAGATATAAATGAAGCTAAACTAAACTCGATTGTACAACATACCACTTGAGAGGAAGCTTTTGGAGATGGGTTATTGGAATCAGCCTCTCTAGGCCGCTTGGCGGGCGACTCCGATGAAACGTCCGAAGGACTCACCAAGAAATTGTCATAATTGGCCGGAACTCCAAAATTCGCGAAGTACCCATCAGACAGAAGTTCCGCCGGGGAGCTATTCTGCCGGAGCAACCCACTGAGCCCACCTCCACCACTCCCCACCGTGTCCAACAGCCCCAGATCGGCAGCATATCTACTACTACTCCCAGAGCTGGACTGCTGCTGCTGCTGCTGAGTTGACTGAGCTTGAGAAGCAGCCGGCGGGTGCAAAGGTGGCTTATTGCTACTCGGGGCTAAAACCGGTGGGTCCAAAACGATGTCGCCGTCATCATCATTTTCCAACAGTGCTTCTAACCAAGTCGCCGGAGCTGAGCGAAACCGAGCAAGCCCGCCTCCACCTCCACCTCCTCCACCACCAAGAGCTCTGCTTAATCCGACTCCACCGCCACCAGCCGGTTGCATCTGCCCTCCTCTCTCCTCTTATTCTTCAGCTGCTTATTCTTCAGCTGCTTTTTTTCACTTTTTTTTTTTTTTTCCTTCCAACAAAAAAGTACTAAAAACCAGGAAAAGGGTAGTAGTAGTAGTTCTCTAGATAGTTCTACCAGTACAGGGTTGTGCTCTTTTTACCTTTCATTTCTGGGATTTTTGCCATTGCTTTTGGGTGATTTAAGGTTGGATTTTGGATTGTGGTGGGTGTCTGGAGCGACTGGAGTGGAGGGTATCATTATTTGGGTTCATACATACAAAAGTGGTAAAGAAAGAGACTTGGGGAGGTAACATTTAATTTACGGTAAACACACTTAGACCGCAACGATTCGCGTCTTGAGTTCGATTCTTTCCAGTTTCGAGTTTGAATCTTTTCTCGATTGAATAGATTCGAATATATATATATATATTATTTTTTTATTTTTTATTTTAATAGTAAAATTACATATATATCTCTAATATTTTTATTATTTACTAAAAAAATAATTATTTTATTTATTTAAAAATAATAATTATTTTTTTATTTTTTCGAGCGATTAGCTGAATCAAACTCAAGTTTTATTTTGAGAGTCGAGTTAGTGAAAAAAAGTGAAGCTCTACTGACTCAGCTGATTCGACTTAACTCGTTTGCAGCCTACACACTGTACCTTTTTGTTGCTTACACGTAGCGTGGTCATCTGTGGGTGTGTGTATGTGTACGTTATTTTAGTGGTTGATGGGGACCATTGGATCTAAGCCTTGGAACACCTTGTTTGCCTTCCAGAATAATTTTTGTGGGTGGTTTTTGAAGAAATTGTGTTGCAGTAGTGGTGCAGTAGATTTTTAGGAGTAAATTCTCCAAAGGCGGGGTTTGCTAAAATCACCTTTTAAGGAGTGGTGCTTTTTTAGACATCTTTTCAAAGGGTGAAAAACACACTTGGTAAATGTGTCCTTAAAAGATGCGTTCACAGAATGTGTTCTTTTATTTGTTTAGATATTTTTTTTAAAAAAAAACACATTCATTGAATGTGTATTATAAAAGACGCAGCATCTACTTGTGTTGTGTTGTTTCAGAATTTTTACTATCTAGAAAGTTTCTTTCAAAAGTCCAACTACTTGAAAAATTTACTCAGATTAGATTTTTAGTTAGTGTGTATTTTAGACACAAACTTGGTTGAGAAAAATTTTAAAATTTTGTAAAAACGTTCTTGGAAAAGTAAGTCCATGCAAATGGAGTCATTCTTCATGTTTGTTTGCCTTTGTGGGTGTACGTACAAATATCCGGTTTCAATTGTGATTTTTTTATTTAAAAAGTTGAGTTTTTTAATGTAACAATGAAATTGCAGTTTAAACGAGGTATTTTCTTTAACAATATTGATGTAAAGATGGAATTGCAACTAGAAGCGAGTTAGAGATAAGAACATATATTTGCAAAGGGAAAAAAAATCTTTCCATAATAATAAGTTTTAACCGATTCGACTATCACAAGTCTTTCCTTTTTTTGGCTGGACAATAATTTACATACGAATATGCATCTAAACTCCAAACTCTTATATTAGGATGCTACATGAGTTTTGATTTTTGTCCAAATCTTTGCTTAATTGTTCAGTCATTTTCCTTGAATATTTCCATTGAAGAGTGGCAAGACAGTGTAGGATTCTTAGATGTTTTCGACAGTGCCTACAAACTTAAATTGACTTCTTGACATGGGGAAGAAAGCTCAGGACCATTTTAAGATTTGAAGTTCAATTTAATCTTTAGCTCTTCTTTTTATTGTTTTTTTTAGTTAAAAAGAGATTTTAAGCACTTACAAGGGACCTCATGACATGATAATGGATGTGAAAATCAACCAGAAGGAATTTAAAAGAACTTGTATTAAATAGTTTTGAAGTCCTAATCATATTGAAATCCCTTGAATTTAACATTGAAGAATATCAAATTTTAAGAATAACAAGAACTTGAATTTATGTCAAGATATTCCTCTAAAATAACAAAGAATTCTGGGTCCTTCTATTTTGTAGTTTCCAAACACGTAATAAATGGTTGAATTTAACTCATTTTTTCACTGAACCAGAAAATTTAAGGAACAAAATATATTTTAGATTTTTTATAGTTCATTCATCCATAGTTGGTGCCTTCTCCTACTTCATTATAGGCCTTGAGGACTCAAAATAGAGAAGCAAATCTCTCATGTGTCCTTCCTGGACAATTTAAAGTTTATGTTGAAAAGAATTGTGAGATGTGGTCTCATTTGGATTGCCATTTTTTAAACTTTTCGTAAAAAAAATATTTATTTTAGTAATTTAATATATATGAGATAAAAAAATATTTAAGAAATGTGATTAAGAAAAATGTAAAAAATTTTTTTGCAGAAAACTTCAATCCAAACATAAAGTAGGAAAAACAAAAGGTAAAAAAAAAAGACTAGTTATGGAGGTTAATTGGTACTCTATTTTGGGATTCCTAAAAAGAAAATACGGTAGCGCACCTCCCAAACAGTTCCTTACATGGACGGTACACGCGTAGAGCACAAATAGCACGAGTGGCAGCGGGTGCGTGTACGGTTAGCTACGTAAAACGTCACTTCCGCCGAACTTTTCACTCCAATCATCAAATCGAACACGCAGCTTGGCGCGTAACCTCCAAACTCCAAATACATGTGGTCCGTTTGATGTAATATGGTCAACGAGAAAATGGAAATTGTACTTAACGATGTTGCTTTATCTGAATCCTCTGGAAGAGGTGGTTTGCGGTTCCGGATTACTGGGAGATTTGGAGAAGCGAGTGAAGGTAGAGCGTGAGAGAGAAAATCATTAGCGTGTGCTTTCCTACTAAAGTTTCGCACCGTCGATTTCGCCATACGTGGTAAAACGAATGAGAAGGGACAGCTGTCCTTGCATTTGAGTTTGGAACAAACTAGTAATTTGATACTTCTGTTAATTTTTTATACAAATTTTTTTAAAAATATTTGGTTTAACCTCATTGGGTGCCGACGGAGCCAGACTCGAGCATTATCTATCATATATGTATTATAGATGAGGTTTTAGATTGGTTAAATAATAAGACTTCTAACTTTTTATTCTTTTTTTATAGAATTTTGAATTTCTTTTAATTATCAAATATCCATTCATAACTTTTGAATTTCAAATGCAAGAAGTGACACCATAAATATAGAAATTTAGATAAAATTTATTCATACGAGGATAAATTAAAATATGATATCACAAGTCTTATTAAAAGTTAAAAGAATAAATAACAATATTTTACTATTTAACTCAATAATACTAACTAAAAAAATAAACTACATAAAAAATAATATTCAATGGTCATAAATTTAAAAAATCAATAGTAGTACTAATTCTGAAAGTTATGAAATCAGTAAATTAACTACAAAGTTTTACTGGCGCTTCAAAATAGAAATTATTATTTAAAGTCTTTATCTTTGATAAATAATAATAATAACAACAACGACAACAACAACAACAACAACAGTCCTACAAAAAATAAAAAGTAAGTAACAATATAGTTTAAGAGAAATATATAGTACATTTATCCGTAAACTATATCTACTCAATTAGTATATATCTAATCTAAATTTCACTCTAATTAGGTTTAAACAAGAGTGTAAAATCCAACCACTAAGAATAAACTTTAGTATTGTTGATTATTTTACATATTTTTATTTTTTTCTTCAATGTAAATATGTTTATACAACTATGTCATTTTTAGAAAAATGACTAAATCTTTTTTTTGGTAATTATTGAAGGTACTACAAGATATTATCAGTTTTTTATTTGTACCTTGAGATGCCAATAATCACATGTATTGTGATTAATTCTAGTAATTTGATACTTCTGTTAATTTTTTATACAAATTTTTTTAAAAATATTTGGTTTAACCTCATTGGGTGCCGACGGAGCCAGAGTCGAGCATTATCGGACTCTATCGGGGGGTGGCTGGCTGCATGGGATCCCAAACGATCCAAAGTCGAGCATAACCTTAGGGGAGGACCGACTGCATTGTGTTTAGTGATTGTATTGGATTCTAAATAATTCATTCAGAGTCGAGCACTATTAGACTTTTTTTAAAAGTTGATTGCATTGGTCTTTGACTGATTCAATGTTGAGCATTGTCGAACCACTTTCATATGATTCTCCCAGCCAGCACTGTTTGCACCCTTCATAATATTTAAACTCAAAAGTTATATAAAAATATGAAGTATCAAACTCAAAGTCAGAGGAGGAATGGATTGGATTGTACAGGGGGAGTGTAAATAAGAGATTTTGAATACGAGATTCCTGACTTATACTTAAAAAAAAAAAATCAATCTCACTTGACCTAATCACCATTCACTTCTTTTGAAAAATAATCAACTCTCGTTGAACAAGAGAAGCATTTTATGCTGAATTGCCATGATTAGGTAGTGTATTGTTATACAATGGAAAGGCCGCATGCCCACTTAGAGTGGCGAAATTGCACCCGTCATGTTTTAGAAAATTGTGTTAAATGATCTGAACTCTGCAAACATCAGTTTTCGACCCATTAGCCCCCTGGCCCCTCAATTTTGTAAAAGCACTTGCTTCCTCCCTTCCTATAACTTTGTAAGATTCTCTACATGGACTCCTTGACAATCTACCGAGTTCAAACCTAAATGTTAATTTTGCAATATTATTTTTTCAACTTATTTATTCCCTCTCCCTCAACTTTGTAGAAGCACACTCTTTGCTCCCTCCCTCTCCATAATTTTGTCAAATTTCTTGCGTTGACCCCTTGCCAATTTACTAAGTTCACATCTCTATGTTTTTTTGCTTCTTAAAATCTACAAAATTCTCTCTTCTATGTAAGAGTTCCATTATGTTTTCTTTCAAAATTCTTTGCATCTAAGTTAAGTTAAACATAGAAGTTGTTTTGTAAGGAAAAACTTCAACCTTGCGTAGTTTAAACACAAGTATGATTTTCATGGTAAAGATGAGGGATATGCAATGCTATGTTAAAAGATTAATCTTAGCTTTATTAAACATCATCAAGTTAAAAATTGTTCCCCCCACTATTCTCAAATATAATAGTATAGTTGAATTCCAAGAATGAAAATCTCAAAAATTTTAATTTGTTCAAAGATATGTTTAAAATGTTATGCCAAGGGTCATTCCATTATGTAGCCTTAAGATACAAATTAGACGTGGGCTTTATGTCACTTTTCCTACGAAAGCATTAATTTTTCTAGAAAAGTGTTTACACCTTACAATAAAGGAGAATGAATGGTAATTTTAGCATTTTTTTATGTGAGCCCAACGTTTTTCCTTTTTATTCTGTTATTGTATTTCTCTAAAGCACAGAGTAGAGAAACCCTTATACTGAAGTTACTAGAGTTTCTATATTTGAAAAGTACATATGAGATACTTCTTCTATTGCATTGTTATTCTCCTATTTTCACCTGTTTTATATCTCAAAATAGGAGCCAACATTTAGAAGTTGGCATAAGTTTTTATCAACATTCTCATTTTTGTGTCACAAATAATAGAATTAAAAAACAATGACTTAATATAAATTCATTCAATATTAACTTATCATTGATTACATGTTCTTTTCAAAACTAATTTTTCACTGAAGGACTCAAATCATGTAATGAAAAAAAGCAATAGTTCATACATAATATAGATATTTTTTGTGTCATAATTGCATCAATTGGAAAACAATTGAAGTTTGAGGAGACTCATTGATGCTTTGAGATATTAAGTCTCATTTGGATTGCCATTTTCTGTATTTTTTGTAAAATAAAAAAAAATCGTAATAATTTGATGTATGTGAAGTAAAAAAGTATTTGGGAGATATAATCACCAAAAATGTAAAAATTTTTCTGCGAGAAACTTAAATCGAAACAAGACATAAAGGCGAATGAGAGGATTTTTCTAAAGAGGAACCTACTGTAAAATTGAGACGCCATAATCACTAGTCCATTTCTTCATTTAGAATTCTATATTTTGGTATACTAGGCATAGAGAAATCATACCAATCATCCTGAGCTTGGTGGTTAAACTTTATTGCAGTGACGATAGTGTAAGGAATTTTAATACACTTCTTCACACAGTTCCTTTAGTTTATATAAGTTTCACAAATAAACCATTATGGTGCTTCATAATCACTTAACAAAGTAAAAAGCAAAGGATTAATTTAGGAAATTCTTGTGTACTTCAAATTGTATTAATTCTAATAGGGTCATTGAAGGCCCCTGATTCTGCTATCAAAATTTTCCCTTTCACCTTACAGAGCTTACCCCTAAACTGGGGAAAAAAAATGAGCTACAAATTTGTGAAAAAGTTTTTTAACTTTATAAATGCTCAACCACAAAAATTTAACTTTATAAAGTCCTCTTAACTTTACAAGTGCTTAGCATCCAAACCACAAAAATGGTCCCCATGCAGAAGTGGAACTTGTGGGGTAGAAAGGAGAAGGGTTTAGCGGTGGTCTCTGCTGGATTCCTTACAGCCGTCGCGTTCGAGTGGCAGTAGACTTATTTAACTTTCTTTCTAGAGCCAACTTTTCAATTAATAGAACATTTGATTGACTTGTTTGTCGCGGACCACTTATGTGGTAAAGATTCGGGTAGTTTGGGTCCAAGCTGTTAAGCTGCAAAATGCAATCCAAAGGGTCAAAGTCCGTAATCTCGTGGGTTCTGAATCTTTATTATGGGGTTTGTCTGGATTCATATAATCATCGAGATATTAAAAGTGCTAATTGTTTTCGGGCTTTAAAGTCCTAGAAGAGGGAAATAACGAGTACTGAAGTAAAGTAATGAATACACATTGACAGTGTATACATATATGTAAAAATTAAATTTTAAATTTAAATTTTATATAGTTATTATTCATTTAAGACTGTCCGTATATATACATCAGTGTACCAAAGATTATGCCTCATAACTTCTTTAATGAATCAAGAGGCACCAACTAAAATCCTCTAGATCCACTTAGTAACCCCTAAAGGGGAATCTCAAATTAGGCGTCATACAGAAACATCACTTTTTAAAGATTCAAAGCTGACTGGTGTCAGGCGAAGAT
The DNA here is from genome assembly GCA_013103745.1 of Gardenia jasminoides. NCBI lineage: Eukaryota > Viridiplantae > Streptophyta > Magnoliopsida > Gentianales > Rubiaceae > Gardenia > Gardenia jasminoides. The sequence continues at coordinate 28,658,985 of CM023101.1, read as the reverse complement.
TATATGCCACAGAAGCAAGATTCCACAGAATCTCATCCAAATAACATGGGGAATCCATCCTATCCTCAATGTCTTGTGGAAGTTACAACTTTATCTTTGCCTACCATTCATCAATAAGCATGAGAAAATTCTCAAATAAAATTGCATATGATGCTGTTAGGCAAACTTGTCTGCAGAAGAACAGTGGCAGAAGTCACCATGTTCTAAAAGAAAGATCTCAGTCTTGCTATTCAATCAACCAAAAGAATCTACAGGCCATATCTTGCTTATATAGCTCTAGGCAAATCAGATATGATAGAATATTTTGTCCTGAGATTTCTCTAGAAAACAATACTACACTTGGGATCAGTGGCTCAATTGCATTGAATATTTTCTCAAAGGGGCAGAAGTTGGAGCTCCAGCTGTACTTTCCATGGCTGCAAAGAAATGTAAGGAAGCAAAAAAAGTTGGAACAGTGGCAAATAAGAATATAATGCATATGCTATTCCACGTTGCCTAAAGTCTTGATCACCAAATCCTGGCTGAACAGAGATACAGGGCTACTGAAATTTAGTTAGAAAAAACGACCAGACTAGTGTAATGGAACACAGGGTTGCTGAAATCAATATGCAATTTTCACTTTTCATGTTCAGGTATGTGAAGAATGTATTCAATTGCGGGCAAAATTGAACTTGTTAGTACATAGAATTGAGAATCTGCAGCTGCAGTCTGCCGCATCAGGAGTATCTCCACCATTGGTACTGAAATAGCAGATTGATTTTCTCTTTTCTTGCATGAGAAGTTGCAAGACATGAGGGTGTTTCTAGCAGCATGCTTTGTACTTACTCACACACTCATACTCAAATTTTATATTTCTGTAAATACTCCTCAGGAATAAATTGATCACAGAGAGACAACAGCACCTGGAATTTCCCTAAGAAAAGCCCACAAAAAAAAAATCAAGAATTCAGCAAATGAAGAAAGAAAAGGAAATCAAAAAGAAAAATTTCATCATTACAGGAGAGAAAGTTTACAGTAAAATCCAAAAAAAAAAAAACCCAAAAAACAAAAAGAATGAACAGTAAAATCCATTGGAGAAAGTTCAACAAAGGGCAATAATTGCTACAATACTCAGGAATGAGTTCAGAAAAACCAAAACTACGAAAATACCACGACAAAAAATCCCAAAAATGAATGAACAGTAAACCCACTAGATAATAATCAACAAAGGACAATAATTGACGCAATAGTCACGGGATCAAATTCATTAGATAGATACCAAAACTTCACTCATCCACCGAGAGGGAGAGAGAGAGAGAGAGACAGCCTCCAGCAAGTAAAGAATGCGACTGCAGGAGCTAAACGAACGGGGATTCATCAGATCGGGGAGGAAAGGAGAGTTGCTGGTCGGAAAAGGCGGAGGAGAAGAGAGGAAGAGAGTCGACCGTCCGTTCCGTCTTGGCTTCCTCCGGCGCCTTTGCCCAGAAACGACATTTCTCAGTTCAGCTTCAGCAGGTGAGTTCTTGACTCGACTACTTATTTTGACCAATTTGACTGGAAAATCCTTTTGGATCAGTTTGGGCTTGTAATTTCTGGACATTCAGGATAGAGAAGGATTTGGTTAGTTCCGGACCTCCGGTGATGATGGGAAAGATTTGCTTGCTTTTAGCTGATCGGTTTGGGCAGGACAAATATGAAAGGAAGATCTGGAAAAAGTCTTCCAAAAACTGAAATGTAGTCCAAATCCATTTGATCTTTTAGGTTGGTAGATTTAGAGATTTGACAAAAAATTTGAAATTCGTCTAAATCATTTTAATTATTTAGATTATTTAACAGTTATTTGAATTTATAGTTTATCAATTATCAAAATATATTTTGAATACTATAATAATTTATGAAATACAAATTTTAATATCTATTAAATACTCTAAACAATTAGAGGATTTTGAGAAGATTTCAACTCTTTGGTTAAATCCTCCAATCCAAATGAAATCTTAGTAAATAGTAATGAAAAGCCCTTTTTTTAATATTTTAATATTTTATCGAGGAGAGAGAAGTGATATTTAAGAAGCGGAAAAGAGGCATGAAGACTTGAACCCAAAACCTTTGTTTCCGGGGGCCTTAACAGTAATGAAAAACATGCTAATCTTTTATATTTTTATTTCATTTATGCAAAGAGATTTTATTTAAATTTTCTATAGTTAAAAATGCCTAGTAGTGATTCTAAATCTTGTCTTTAGGTCGCCTTCCTTGGCAAATTTCTTGGAATATTGTTATTTGTGTAAAAAGTCCCCCGTTTGACGTTAATTTTTTTTTGTTTTCCTATCTATAGTTAGTACATTGAATGTGCGGCACGAGAAAATTTTATTTTTTAACCAGGTCCTTCTTTAGAAATTTAAAAAATGTGCACCGTGTAAAATTTTTTATTTTTTTTTAATGAGGTTCTTTCTTTAAGAAAAAAAAAAGACATCAATGTGAAGAGACAAGAAATTCCTTGTCTCATCTTTTTTTTTTGTTAATTTCTAAAAAAGGGGGAATTGTTTAAAATTTGTAGAAAAACTTTATAAAACTCGAGAGACAAGCCTGTTCTTTAAAATTTGTAAAAAAATGTGCGAGAATTGTAGAAAAACTTCAGAAAACTTGTAGGTAGATGAAGACAAATATATATAAATATATAAACATATATAAGTACATATATATAAATATGTAAATATATATAAATATATGTGAATATATACCATATATGTGTGTGTATATATATATATATATATATGACATACATATCAATATATATATATATTAACATATAAATATATTATTATGTATATAAATATCGTAACATTATATATATATACAACTAAAATACATATATATACATATATATAACATATACACATAAATACATATCACATATACATATATACATTTGCATTAATATATATATCAATATATAATTATAACACATATATATATACGTATATGTATGTATATACAAATATATATATATATATACATAAATTAATATACACATAGATAAATATACATAGCTAAATATGTGTATATATAAATATACATACAAGCATACATAAATATATTCATATATAATAAGTATATAAATATATGCATATATATAAATATATGTAACATATAGATATATATATATAGCTATATATTCATTTAAATAACATTGGATTATTAAATTCTTGAAGACAATCGCAAATTCAATCTCTTATAACATGTTAAAATTATTTATAAAATTTAGTACTAAAAAATAAAAACACTAAAACTAATTTAATACTAAACACCAAAACCATAAATCATAACCAAATTTACAAAAACACTAAAACAAATTTATTTTTTATTTACAAAATTTTAAACAATTCCGGACACCTTTTGGGAAATTTTACAAAAATTGATTGACTACTCCAAGACATTCAATGCGAGGAGACAAGAAATTCCTTGATCGCTCCCCATTACATTGAGTGGAATCAATCCTTTTTTTTAAAAGCCTCTGTTTAAAAAAATTTTCTCTGCACATTTAATGTGCCGCACCGATAGATGGGGAAATAAAAAAAAAAAAGCATCAAACGGGGGACTTTTTACACAAACAACAATATTCCAAGAAATTTGCCCGCCTTCCTTAAGCCATTTATGTGAGAGAGGTGGATATTATGTTATAAACAACAAATATTTCAACTAACATATTAGATTGTACTAATGATTCACAATTTAAAGATTCCAAGTTAAATTACTAATATTTGTTAGTGTAGTTGTACTCATAAAAGAGGTTTTAGATTTAAAACTTCAACTTACCAATCCAAATAAATTGTTATTTGTGTAAAATGGCTTAAGTTTTCTTGTAATGCTTTTGGACTTCTTCTTTTTTTTTTTTTTTTTTTTTTGTTAGAGAAAAATTCGATAGACTAATCTTCTTTGTTTGAGTCCTATGGGATAATGTCAAGCAGTCTAATAGTTGAAATAAAAAATAAGAGTATTAGATGGAATTGGAAATAAAGTACACTGTGGTCAGGATCAGGAGTAGAAATATTGTGAAATGCAACTACGTACTATGAGAAAGTGGAACCTGATGGAACTATAAGGTCGAAGGAGCATGTAGATGATGACATAGGATCGGTTGAAGCGTGCTCAATGGCTCCAAAAAACAGTTATATAAACTAACAAAAGTACATGTAAGAACTCACAAGACTGAAAGCGCAGCAATAAAAAAAGGAAAAAAGAAAGAAGCATTAAACTCTTTACGTGATAAAAAATCAAAAGATTGATACAGTTGATGATGAGGATGATGATGAGATCTACGGAATTGATAAAAAAAGATATGGTGGCAAGGGATAAAAAATGCAAATTTCAAGCAATCTATCTAAGAGAGTCATACTTGCAATGTTTAGAAGAGCAATAAACGCATTGTTTGGCAAAATTTGCCACAAAACTAATTCTAGAATGTTAAATGGGAAAATTGTTTCCCTGTGTGGTTGGTCTCACAAGCCACAGTCAGTTCTTAGGGTAGTTACTCTTGTAATCTGTAAAGATCTTCAGTTGATATATCTATATAAAGCAACTATTTTGACCAAAAAAAAAAAAAAAACAAAGGCATTCATTAGAAAGAACTCGATCTTTTATGTCTGTGCCACATATTATTTATAAAGTAAGTTGTTATAAAATTGCTCACGTTTAGATGTTCTTTTAAAGGAACTAGAGGTCATGGGTTCTAATTCACTTGTCTGCTTCTCGTTTCTTAAATCTCAACCCCTTGTTAGAAAAAAAAAATAAAAAAATATTTTTATTTGAAAATTGCGAACTTTAGGATACGTTTATTCTGCTACCCCAAAATTAACAACTTTTGGAAGTAAAAGATCACCATCACACAATTGCGCTGTCAAACCAGGTGTTAAATTTTCAGTTAGAGTACCTAACTCGTGTATGCTTTGTTACAAACAAAAAAATCAATAGAATCTCATTTGTAGGGGAAAATATAAAGAGAGCCAGTAAGGTACTTTTAAAATGTTTTCATTTTGATACTGTATCATTTTATGCAGCTGATATTGACCCACGATCAATCGATTATTGATTGGATTGCTAAAGTTGGTCATAGTATTAAAGGTCCCTCAACTTACCAAGTTGGGGATGAATTGAATGAGGAATTAGAAGAACTTGAGCACTATGTTTAGGGTAATTATGATAAATTACTATTTTTTATAAAAAGTAAAATTTATTAATAGATTGTTGAAAATTATCGAGTATGATTAGATTTATATCATTATTTTAATGGCAGGTTAAATATGTACTAAAAATTATAGATATGTAATTTAACGAATACAATAGACTTAAAAAATTATGAATAGATCTAGAAAATACAAGAAATTTCAAACTTATTTTTTTAATAAGATAAATTGCTGCAACTCCCTGCCATACATGTTACAATTGCCAAATCTGCTAATCAACAGTTTTAAACTCCAATATGATTATGAAATCTATTGAAATAGATTTGAGATCTGAAAAAATTTTAGATCTAACGACCAGGTTTGAAATAAATTCAGATCCAACAACAAAATAAGAAAAAAAAAACACAAGAATCTCTATAACAACACATTGGAGAGCAAAAAATTCTCATTAGGAAGCCCTAGAAGAAACAGAAAACTCGCATTAAGAAAATTTAGTATTGACTTTATTAAATGAATAAAATAAAATGAAATTCATGAGAGGGATTCAAAATAAACCAAAAGAAATTGCCAACATCTGAATGTATAATTATATGTGATGGGTCGATCAGTCATACAAAATATCTAATAATCAATTTTATTATATGTCGACATATGATATATCATAATTCTATTGATTGTACCAATATTGACAAAACTGCTCAATTTTTTTTCACGTAGTGGATAAATTAGTACGGGACGTTTGGGAAGAAAATGTTCTACATGGTGTGGTGAATAGCAGGTATGTATAGGAAAAATACCTGTCTTGGGCATCTTGTGCTGTTCATTATCGTGGTTTAATGTTATGAGACATTGATAATATGGATGCTATTAAAGAAATCACAGCATGTTGAAAAAGACAAAAACTTTCATAAACACTAGTGACAAGGTAGTGAATCTCATGAAGTCACACGTGTAAAAGATGGAACTCTTATAACCAAGCACTACGAAGTTCACTGCTATATTTAAGGCTTGTTTCCTACTAAAAAACCGCAACGGATCTTCTGTCCCACTCCCCGTGCCATTCTCTGTCTCACATTTTATTATATTGCTATTTCTCCTTCATAAATATCATATTTTAATTCTTTTTTGTTCCATTGCTATCAAATGAAGGAAAATACAGCAATACACAAAATTTAACAAACTCAAAAAATTAAAATACACAAAAAATAAGTTTTTTATGAATTTTCTTATGTATTTTTGAACTTTCTATTATATAATGTTTTTTTTGAGACTGTTATATTTATTTTTTATTGTGTTGGTAGTTATTTGATAGCAAGGGAACAAAAAGAATTAAAATATGATGTTTATGAAGGAGAAATAGCAATATAATAAAATGTGGGATGAGAAAGTGGGGAAAATGCTTAAAAAAACTAGAAGGCATAACCACGCCTGCGTAGAGTGACAGATCGTAGAAGTATATTATTAGACTAATTATAATTAGAAAAATTATCATTAGAGAAAATTATCAATAGAAATTGTAACGGCCTCAAAAAAAAAAAAATTATTTTGATATTATTACAACTTAATATTTTTAAATAATGTTATTATTATTATTAATTCGTTTAATTATTTTAAAATTATTTTTTAAATGAATTTTTCAGAAAATTTAGATGAAAATTCAATTTATTCATTTATTTATTTGTTTACTTTATTTCATTTTGAGAAAAAACTTAATTTAGTTCTATATTAATTTTTCAGGTAGATTTTCAACATTCCATTCATCTTATTTTCAAATTTGCTCTTTTTGTATCAATTATACAGAAAATGAGAAAAATACGTTTTTCGAGGTAAAATTCGGGCAGAGAGTGACGTAGCGATGGAATGTAAGGATGATCACCGTAGGTTAGAAATGCCATCCAGTGACTAGAGGTGAGATTAAGTGGGGTTTTGGAACCTTAAGACCTAGTTGGACAAATTTCCCGAAAGTTAGGATTTTAACCTGCGATTGTTTATCCATTTAATTTTCTTTGAATCACCTTAATTTTTCCTCTTCCTTTCTCTCCCCTAACCGAGATAACCCCCTTTAATCTTCTAGCTAAATCTGTCCTCCCATTCTCTCCAAATTAAGTTGCAAGACATGACATTCAAATGGGGGACAATAACCCTTGAAATAAGGCTTTAAGTCTTATTAAAGCTTTATGTTAAAACAATCCAAGTCTTCACTTCATCTCCTTCTATTTTCCGCCAACCATCCTCTTTCTTCTTCCATTGTGAGAGTCGAGAGACAAGAGAGAGATGGAGAGCCAAGGGAAAGCTTCACCTTCTCCCTTATCAACTCAAAACTCCATAGCCAAAACCCAAGCTTCACTTCCACTTCATCCTTTCTTGCTACTCCAACCGAGAGACAAGAGAGAGGGAGAGAGCTGTGAACCGTGGGAGAGAATGAAAAGAGGGGCAAGGAAGCTTCTTCATCTAGCCTTCAACCCACTCCAAGAAGCTCAAGCAAAACAACCCAAGCCATCACCTCCATCACCCTCCATTTTCTTGAGCAAACTGAGAGCTTGAAGGAGGGAGAGGAAGAAAACAAGAAGGGTTGTTGGGTGGAGGCTGGCCGACTCAAACTTGGGCAGAGGAGAGGTGGTTGATTGCTGCCATTTTCAATTGGAGCAAGGAAACCAACCAAGGGAGCTCTAGGAAGCAAGAAACACTTGGGAAGTTGATTAGGTTTGGACATTGGAACATTTCTTGGGAATTTTGAGCTAGGGTTTGATTGCTTGAAAGGTAAATTTTCTATGCACCTTTAATTTTCAAAATTTCAGATTTAATTAGGTTCTATATATATGATTTGTGGTATATTTATGGAATTATTGGGTATTTGTTGGATGATTCTAGCTTAGGAGTTTATTGCCCTTTTGATGTGTTGGAATTTACCTTGAAGAAGTTAGATGATGTTGTTGAGTGGGCTCTTGAAATTCCCACAAAATGTATGAAATTGTTTGCTAGTGTTGTTAGATGATGAAATGTGTGTGTACATGTTGGAATTGGTGGTTGAAATTTGGAAGAAAAACCTCCATGGAAGAACCGAATTAGGAAGGAGGAAATGGGGTTGAAAATTTGCTGTTTTTCCTTTGATTTTCGTGGCTGCATTTTGTAAGTTTAAGGGCTGATTATAATGCTTAAATGATGAGCTTTGAGTTGTTAATTTACTCTACAAAAGCCCCTCAAAAGTTCTAGTAAGAATGGCATGAGAAAATTCTGCTATGGAAGCTTAATTGTTAGCTGAAAATCCTGCTAGGTTTCCCCTGTTTTGTGGTTGCGTTTTTTGCAAGTTTGAAGACTGAATGTAATGCTTAAATGACGAGGTTCTAGTTGCTAATGTTTCCCACAAAAGCCTTTTAAAAGTGATAGCAAGAATGATAGTTAAATTGGAACAAGAAAAGCTGTAAATCGAGCGAGCTTGCTGTCCGGATCTATGGGCCTGTTTTGTGCTAAATTTTGATAAAAGCCATCATCATTTGTGATCACCATTAGGTTTAGAAAGGGTAAAACTATCTTAGGTTCGAAAATGGGGTCATTTGGTGGTGGTTTAGATGTGTTAAAAGTAATGAGAAGAAGGGGAATGAAACTTTGCAGGATTGAACCAATGTTGTCGAGCCCACTTTGGGTGAGTAGAAAGCTGTCTTCCCGAGGGAATTTTAAGTTGAAATTTGGTATGAATCTAGTTGATATAAGGAAGTATTAATGTGCCAAATTTGACAATTTTTGGACTTGAATTCGTCACTCAAACAATGTTTTGAAAACTGCCCTGTAACTTCACATCCTAGAAAATTTCAGATTTTCGAACTACCCTTGTTTGAACTGCTTTCATTTCATGCTCGGGTGTCGGAATTGAGTTCAGTCAGTGGCTGTTGAAACTCCTTATGTAGTACTATATTGTGTATGAATTTGAGGCTAACTAATTTTCTGTAATTTTTGGCGAATTTTCAAAGTACCACTGGATGGCCACCGATATGCTCTGTCTCTTTTCAGCTGGTGTTGAACGAAAATCCTGGTTAATTTGTCTAGAATTTTAATTGAATGTCTTCTACAAAGTTTTAGAGCTTTCAAAGAGGTTTCCAACGGTACCAAATGCGCAAAATTCCGACTTGTATAACTTGAGTTATGATTTTTCAAAATTTTTAGCTCAACTTAAGAAATTGTCGAACTTTCGACTTTTTAAACTAAACTTGGTTGGTGAATTAGGAGAACTCATTTTTATTCTCTTTTAATTATTTTAGGGCAATGTTGTAACAGCCCCACCTCCCCCTAAGGCTAACCAGAGGGGTTAGCGGGCTGTCTGCCCAACTCTCGCCAGGACTCAAGCATTCAATTCAATACTAACTTAAACGTGCAATTTTCCCAAATAACATAACATTAACACTAAAACTGAGAAGGGCATCTAAACTTAAAATTACAGTCATCCATTTAAAACATTCACAATCCTCGAGCCAAGGCTCAAACACTTCCATAAACTTAAAGTACTCAACACCAAACAAATATACAAAATATTTCTTCGTACTCGAGACAAAAGTCAAAAGATCAAGACGCTAGCCCTAGTTACGCCTCGGGATTCTCGTCACCTGTTAAGGAAAAACAAACGGGAACGGGGGTGAGTTAAAAAGCTCGTGAGTTTCCAAAATTCATGCACATGCACTTAAAACGGTAAAATTAAAAGTAAATAATTAAAACACATAAACAAATCCAATTAACACATATTGAGGATACGGGGGCTCTCAGGAGCCAATTTCCACATTTCACGAGCAGTTATAGTAGTCGACACTCCGTCGACTTTCAATCCAAGTAGACGACTCTTCACGCCAACTCCATCCACCTAACTCCCCTCTCGGACGCCACATAATTCAACAAGAGAATGTAATTTACGAGGCACTGCGGCCAAGAGTAATTGTATATCACGTTTCCATCTCCCAAGTTCAATACATGCAACAAATAAATTTCCGACTCTACAAAAAGGGAGCAATAAAGTATACTCTCCTTTAAGTGAGTGGTTTAACAGTTCAAGTTTCAACAAAGCACAGCAGTCACATGGCACATTCAAGCACTAAGTTAGTAAATTAAAGCGTAAACATGCATTGGAAAACTCACCACAAAGTAGGGGTGGAGTCCAAGTTTTGATCGGTTGCAAAATCAGCACTTTGCACTAAAATAATTAAAGAGAACAAAATGAGTTCTCCTAATCACCGGCCAAGTTTAGTTCAAAAAGTCGAAAGTTCGACAATTTCTCAAGTTGAGCTGAAAACTTTGAAAAATCATAACTCAAGTTATACAAGTCGGAATTTTGCTCATTTGGTACCGTTGGAAACCTCTTTGAAAGTTCTAAAACTTTGCGAAGACATTCAATTAAAATTATGGATGAAATTAATCCAGATTTTCGTTAAACAACCCTGATAAAGAGATCTGGCTTATCGGTGCACATCCGATAATTAAACTTTGAAAATTCACCAAAATTACAGAAAATTAGTTAACCTCTGAAATTCATACACAATACAATTACTACATAAGGAGTTTCAACAGCCACCGACTGAACTCAATTCTGACACCCAAGCATGAAATGACAGCAGTTCAAACAGGGGCAGTTCGCAATTCTGAAATTTCTGGGGATGCGAAGTTACAGGGCAGTTTTCAAAACATTGTTTGAGTGACGAATTCAAGACCAAAAATTGTCAAATTTGGCACAATAATACTTCCATATATCAACTAGATTTATACCAAATTTCAACTTAAAATTCAAATGGGAAGGCAGTTTTCTACGTGACTCAAGTTCATCCATCGAAACTGTCCAAACCGACGAAGTTCATTTCCTTCACTTCTAGTCTCTTTTATCCAACATATTCTACTGCCGTTTCACCTCAAATTTGACCCTAAGCTGGTATTAGACTTATTTAACCTAATGGTAATAAAAAATGATCACATCTTTTGGCAAGAATATCACGAAATAATTCTCAAAAATTCGGACAGCAAAAAATTCATTTTTTTCCAGCTTTCACTTCCAAATTAGTAACTCTAATAACATCAACTCTTGAAGGGCTTTTTGTGGGGAAAAATAACAGCTTAACATTCAACATTTAAACATCAAATTCAGCCCTTAACCTAGCCAAAAATACAGCCACGAAATTCAAGAAAAAATCAGAAAATTCATTCCCCAATTTTTTCTTCCTCTAGCCGGTTTTTCTCCTTAAGGTTTCCTCCAACTTTTAACCACCATCATTACACATAATGCACTTAGATAGCATTATCTAACCATCTAGCAATCAATTACACACATTTAGTGGGAATTCAAGAGCCCACCAATTTTTCCATAATCATCAAATTACTCAATAATGAAGCTCAACACTTCACACAACACAATCATCACCAATTCAAGGTTCCATGAACTCATTAACCACCCAATTTCTAGTTATCATGCTTGGAATTTAAAGAAATTAGACAAGAAGGAAGTTGGCAGAATTATACCTCTCTTAGGTTTGCAAGAATTCAAGAAACGAAATGCAAGATGAAGCCCACAATATCCTCTTCCTTACGCTCTTTGTCCAAGCCTCAAGCTAAGCTCTTCTTAGTGCAAATTTAGTTGAGTTTGAAGGAAGAAAATGGAAGGAATTTTTGATGAAGAACAAGAGGGAGAAGAGAGGGAGGAAGTCGGGTGAGAGGAGAGGAAAAATGAAGCAATTTTGTGCAATTTTTCTTGAGGAATTAATGAGAAAAAGGAAGACAAGACATGGGTCTTGTCTTGCCCCCAAAGTCAAAATTGGCATAGTGACTTTAATTAGCCATTTGGAGGAAAAATTAATCACTTCATTTGGCTTGAGATTAAGGGACAAATCTCGATTAGGAGAGGGGATGGAGAAGTGATTTTTAAGTGATTGGTAGGAATTTAGTTGAAAGAATTAACGGTTAGCTAAAATTCTAAACTTAAAGTGGTTGATCCAAATCTTAACTAAAATTTCAAAACCCTAATTAATCATCTTCAAAGACCCAAATCCAGTCATTTAATTACATTTCCAACTTATCAGTGATCATCTATACTTATCCCCACTAATTTACTCACAGTCCGAATTTATCTCGAAAAATGTGCCTTTAACATTTTACCGCTAATAAATGCTACGAGACGAAATTAACAGGGGAATAGAGTTAAAATTAAATGAGACGTTGTGAATGAGGAAAAATCGGATGTCACAAGATAATTAAAGAAATAATTATATAAATAAATAAATAAAACTTCAATTTTTTTTTGAAATTAAAATTAATTAAAATTTTTTTAGGCCGTTACAAAAGTGCTGATTTTGCAACTGATCAAAACTTGGACTCCGACCCTTACTTTGTCGGTGAGTTTTTCAATGCATGTTTATTGCTTTAATTTACGAACTTAGTGCTTGAATGTGCCATGTGACTTGTCATGTGCTTTTGTTGAAACTTGAAACTGTTAAACCACTCGCTTAAAGGAGAGTATACTTTATTGCTCCCTTTTTGTAGAGTCGGAAATTTATTTGTTGCATGTATTGAACTTGGGAGATGGAAACGTGATATACAATTACTCTTGGCCGTGTGCCTCGAGTAAATTATTGTTTACTGTCTACTGTTGAATTATGTGGCGTGCGGGTCCGGTAGGGGGAGTTAGGTGGACGGAGTTGGCGTGAAGAGTCGTCTACTTGGATGGAAAGTCGACGGAGTGTCGACTACTATAAATACTCGTGAAAGGTGGAAGTTGGCTCCTGAGAGCCCTTGTATCCTCAATGTGTGTTAATTGGATTTGTTTATGTGTTTTAATTATTTACTTTTAATTTTACCGTTTTAAGTGCATGTGCATGAATTTTGGAAACTCACGAGCTTTTTAGCTCACCCCCGTTCCGGTTTGTTTTTCCTTAACAGGTGATGAGAATCCCGAGGCGTAAATAGGGTTAGTTCTTGTCCTTTTGACTTTTATCTCAAATTTGGAGAAATGTTTTGTATATTCTTTCGGTGATGTATATTTTAGAATTATGGAAATGCACTAAAATCTTGCTCGAGGATTTTAAGTATTTTGAGTGGGAAACTGTAATTCTAAGATTTGATAGTATTATACAATTTTAATATTAATGTTGCTATGATTGGAGGTTTTACTCGTTTAAGTATGTATCTTTTCATGCGTGAGTCCTGGCGAGAGTTGGGCAGACAGCCCGCTAACCCCTCTGGTTAGCCTCAGGGGGAGGTGGGGCTGTTACAGAAATTATCATTAGAGAAATTACATTAGAAAATATGAAAATCATGCGTGGAAGTATAGAGAAGAGAAATTATCATTAGAGACAAAATAAACACCAGCGCCCTCTCCACAAGGAAAACAATAACCTAAAGCAGAAATGCATAATGCTATTGGCACATGATCTCTTTTCTGTTTTGTCCGAAAATTAAAATAGCATACAGAATACCCATTGCAGCATAACTTTTGTATACAATCTAGTTTTATTAAAGTGAAAGGAGTTTTACACAATAGTACCAGAATTGAAATAGAATAAGTTTCGTGTTTGACAACCAAAAAATAAAAAACCAATGTTATACATGTGACTGATCGTAACGATAAGCGATTTCACACGATGTAGAAGCAAAATTTTCTTGTTCGAGAAAGTAGTGGAAAACCAGAAGTAAATAGCTGAAAAGAAAAAAGGCCGCAAAGTCAAAAATCTAGGAAAATTTTTAATGCATTTTTCAGACAGTTTATTGATAATAAATTGCTTTACACTAACCAAATTACAAAGAATGAAATCAAAATGCCAAGAATACATCTTTCTCCCCATTCAATCAAAGAAGATAATCAACTTTGCCAGCAAGTTCTCTAGTAGCTTCTACAACTTGATCATGGAATTGAAACCAAAAAACCTATGAATTATGTCCCACTGCAGTCACTAATGGTTATATACATTGCACATTAGAAATGGGTGGGTCAATAGACCTTCAATGATTCTAGCACGAGATAAACTCAACAACTACTAAACCTATAGATAAACTTGATTAGAGTGACATCCTTTCCCCTCTTCAAGAGTAGCAGGATGTTGTGGCTATTCAACAATTGTCAAAAACACAAAATGATGAAATGAACATTGCAAATATTAAAGCTAGAGCACCTTGCTTTGTAAATAATGATCCCACCCAAAGCAGAAGAATTAGCTATGCTACTAAATCCATAAAGATGGCATGGAAGTAGCTTTCACAAATTGATCATAAAAGTAAGATATTGAAAGGGTAGTCTTTATATAAAGGGGGAGTACATAGAACTTTCGAACTCAATCCCATAAGCCAAGAATAATCCTAAAATGTAAAAACACAGTCAGAACTTTACCATAGGGACGATGACTTTGTATCTAGAAGATATATACACTTCAAAAAATACACATATTTGTAAATAAAGTTGTGAACTGCAGCTTAACCTCTAAAGGTCCAAATATAATAAATGATTAAAATTCAAAATCGAGAAAACCAAAGCCAACTTAGGGTTCATGACAACGGAGTATGACAAAAACTCACAAATTTAATGCTAAAAAAAGAAACAAAATTATCAACATGAAACTAGAAAAAAAAAATAAAAAAAGGATCGAGAAAAAAATATTACCTATTAAAAGCATAACTCACCATGAAAAAAATTACAATACATTTTGAAGGACGGACATCAAGTTTGGCTCATTAAAAATTTGAAGACTATCCAGCTTTTTAGATTTTGCATTCACAAGAAAGCGTAAAGAAGTGCTCAAACTAAAATTATCCTTCTACAAGTACCAACCAAAAGACACTCATAAAAGCAATAGAGAGATTCAAAAGAAATCAAAGAAAATAAATTTTAGGCTATCCATCTCATATATAATTTTAGAAATCCTTTTTTAAAAAATCCATGTCATCAGTAAGATAGTAGCATAACACCTTTTTTGAAGGACAGATCAAGTTTGGCTCGCTTAAAATCTGAAGGCTACCCAATTTCAGATTTTTGCACTCACAACAAAGCAGAAAGAGGTGCTCACAACCAAAAAATTCTCCTTCTAATAAGTACCAACAAAAGGATTGGACGTGATTTCCTACACCACTAAGATGCAAGAATCGGGATCCGTGAACGAGATATCAACGTTGGGATGGATCGATTTTGAGACTTGACCGCTCAAAACACTAATTGAGATAGAAGATGCTACAATCAAGAAGTTGCTTGATTGATAAGTCAAACAAGCATCTAAGGTTAGCCTTATGATGTTCAAAGGTAGTTTTCACAAGCCAAAAGATTGCTCTCCAATGAAAGAAGGAAATCTGGAATTTTATTAATCATTCAAACTTCCATGTTGTCTTGAACGAAAATAGGTTTATCTCAAACGGTCCCACGTACCTCGGTTTCAATTTCTTCCCCTTTTTAGATACTACACCACCTTTCACGGGATTCACCCGCAAGAAAACTTTATCACCTACCTCAAACTTCAAATCTTTTCTTCTATTATCCGAGTAACTCTTTTGCTGACTCTGGGCCGTTTGAAGCCTTTCTCTAACTAACTTCACCTTCTCATAAGCTTCCTCAATCCAAGGTATAGCAGTCGGATTAAGAACTTTCTTTTCCCCTACTTCATCCCAATGAATCGGTGACCTGCACCTTCTCCCATAAGTGCCTCATAAGGTGCCATTTGAATCGTAGCGTGATAACGTTATTATATGCAAACTCGACCAACGCCATAATCGACTCAACCTTCACCAAAATCCATTATACCGCATCTTAACATATCCTCCAAGGTCTGAATGGTCCTCTCGGCCGACCCACCATCTGCACTGGGATGATAGATACTCAAGTTTAATTTGGTCCCTGTGGTCTCTTGCAACTTTTGCCAAAACCTCAAAACAAACCTGGGTCTCGAAAACAATACTTTGGGAATTCCATGCAATCTCACTATCTCATCCAAATAGAGTCGCTAATTTTTCAAAGAATACTTCATATTCACTGTAGAAAATGTGGATTTAGTGAGTCGATCTCGACTACCATACAAAGATCATGTCCCTTTGACTCCTCTGTAGTCCGACGAAATCCATAGTAATATGTTCCCATTTCTATTGTGGATCTCTAAGGGTTGTAGAAGTCCCAGGGTTTTGGTGTTTTCGTTGGCCTAAGTAAGACAAGTCCGCACATATTTGCTACATTCTCTTTAATCCATCCCACCAATACCTTTCAAATCTTGGTACATCTTATTACTCCCTGGTGAATAGTATACTTGGACCGATGCTTTTCTAAAATCTCTATTTAATATCTCATCATTCGGACTACTATCCTTTCCCGAATCTTAACATTCTTACGGTCTGTCGCTTTAAAATCCGAGTTCTTCTGACTTTTTTCGCATTTCGCACCACTGGATCTTTTGACCGTGCTTCCTTAATCCGTTCCAATAATGGAGACCTTAATTGACATTTCCAAAATAACTTCATGCTACCTAAGACAAGGTTTCCATTCACTTACTTGCTCCAACATTTCCCATTCTTCACTATCAAACTCATTCTTGAGCTTTATGACTTAACGATCAGCTACAACATTACTTTCCAGATGATATTTTATGGAGCAATCATAATCCTCAAGAAACTCTACCCATCTCCTTGCCTTAAATTCAACTCCTTTGAGAAAACAAATATTTCAAACTCTTATGGTCCGTGAACACCTCAAAAGTCACCCCATAAATAATGTCTCCACTTCTTCAAAGCAAAAATAACCGCTAACTCTAGGTCATGTGTTGGGTATTTCGCTCATGGGTTTCAACTTCCTAGAAGCATATGTTATGACTTTTCCATTTTGCATCAAAACACAACCCAATCCATCCTTAGAGGCATCTAGACCACAAATTCTTCTTTTGCCATCGTAGAGTTAAGATCGGTGCCTCGCTTAACCGTTTCTTTCAATTCTTGAAACCTTTCTTCACACTTAGGACTCAAAGGAATTTTCCATGTTTCTTAGTCAAGTCGGTCAAAGGTCCAGAATTCTTGAAAAATCCTAAATGAACCGAGCGATATAATAACCTAATCCTAGGAAACTCTCACCGGGATTTTCGTCTCTTCCAATGTGTAAAGCCTTCCACTTTAGATGGGTCAACTGCAATTCCATCCTTGGAAATTCTATGCCCTAGAAAAGATATTTCTCTCAACCAGAATTCACACTTACTAAACTTGGCAAACAGCTTATGCTCTCGGAGGGTTTGCAATACAATCTTCAAATGTTCGGCATGGTCTTCTAGGGTTTTGGAATACACCAATATATCA
The DNA here is from genome assembly GCA_013103745.1 of Gardenia jasminoides. NCBI lineage: Eukaryota > Viridiplantae > Streptophyta > Magnoliopsida > Gentianales > Rubiaceae > Gardenia > Gardenia jasminoides. The sequence continues at coordinate 28,641,553 of CM023101.1, read as the reverse complement.
TCAATAAAGATCACTACAAACCGATCCAAATAGGGCTTGAATACATGTTGCATCAAATCCATGAATGCAGCCGGAGCATTCGTTAATCCAAAAGGCATTACTACGAACTCATAGTGTCCATATCTTGAATTGAAAGTTTTGGTACATCCTCTTCCTAATCCTCAACTGGTAGTATCCCCTGTCTAAGATCTAGCTTGGAGAATACCACCCTTGCAATTGATCAAATAACTCGTCAATGAGTGGTAAGGGATACTTGTTCTTAATCGCCACATCATTCAACCCCAATAGTCTATACACCTTAAACTACCATCTTTCTTTTTAACAAACAAGACTAGTGTTCACCTGAGAATCACTTTCCTTGATAAAACCTCGCCCGTAAAATCTTGTAAGCCCTTCAACTCTTTAAGTTCAACCGAGCATTCTATAGGGAGTCTTAGAAATTGGTGCCGGTGTACTAAATCAATCTTGAACTCTACCGCCTTCGAAGGCAAAGACTCCAATTCCTCGAAATACATCGGAAAATTCCTAACAATCGCACGCTTCCAACTTCATCTTATCATTTGAGGTTTATAAGAAAAGCCAAATACCCTTGAACTCCTTACTTAGAAGTTTTCTAGCCCCTAATACCCCAAATAAGGGCCGATGAAGCCAATATTCCCTTAACGTCCAACCTCAACGTCGCCTCCCCCGGCATATCAAATTCCACTACTTTCAATCTACAATCCACCTTGGCATGGTGTTTAGCTAAGCAATCCATCTCAATAATCACATCATACCCTTTAATATCCGACTTACCAAATCCACCATTAATTTTCTCTTTCCTATCCACAATTCACAATTTTTATACACCAAACTTCGTAATCAAACTTTGTCCCCTCGTTGGTGTTCTAACCTCTAGGTCAAAGGTAACCTACAGGTTTTATATCTATACCACAAACAAATGCAGATTAACAAAAGAATGAGTGGCACCGTGATCACTAAAACTCTAGCTAAGCGATGAAGAGGGAATGGTACCTTGACCACCGACGCAGCACCTCTTGATGATCTAGCGCATAGACTCGGTACTCTTGTCCCTACTTCCCACCAACTAGCTTGGCTGGGTTTGACTGGCACCACTCCATCTCGGTTTGAGGACGTGAAGATATTTGATGGTTAGAACTTCCACACCTTAGGCATTTTCCTTGCTTCTTCCAACATTCATTGGCGTGGTTTGGTTTTCCACAAAACCGCACGTAAGACCTGAATTGGAGGCTTGGCTCCCCTGTGAAACACTCCTTGTTGGACCTCTACCGCCGATAGACCCTCTAGATGCCCCTCCTCCGAGGAAAGGTTCCTCTTGATGTTCCCAGGCACTAGCCCCACTGCCCCTCCCAAACTTGGGCACTCGACCCATTGGACCCCACTACTAGAAGAGGTACTTTTCTTGGCATGAAAGCTCTTCAGTTGAGCCTTGGCGGTCTCGATTCTTTGGGCTTTCTCAATGGCCTCACTAAAAATCCAGCCCAGCTAACCTTCTTGAATCTCCAAATTCAAGCCCTGAATAAAACGTCTAATTCTTCTTGGCTCCGTGGCCACCAACTCTGGGGCAAACTTGGACAACTTAGTAAATTGTGCCTCGTAATCCGCCACATTCAGAAACCCCTGTCGACACTTAATGAAATCATCTTCTCTCTTTTCTTGTACCAAGGGAGGAAGAAACTTAGAGTAGAATTCCTGAGTAAAATTCTCCCAAGTCCTAGGAGTCTGGTCCCTATCCCATTTGGTCCGAATCATGTTCCACCATGATCTCGCCTTCAAACCGGAAAGCGGCAAAAGATACCCGCCTTTCTTGATAGTTCGTAGTACTAAAGATATCATGACACGCCTAGCAACCCCTCACCTCCTGGACAGTCCCCTAAAGAACTTAGGGGGGCGAACTTTGAAGCGCTTAATGTTCTATCCTCGCCACCCTCGTGGTTCTAGGATGATTGACTGGACTGCCTTGGTCCACCAGGACGAGCCAAGATGCCCGCCATCTGGTTTATGGGTCGCCACTTGTTCCCCAAAATCTACCCTTGACCTTGTTCCAAACCTCGCCCTGACCTTGGTCAAGCCGATCTCTCGCTCCCCTCATGGAGTTGTCCGCCTCATCTCGACCTCACTCTCTGCCCTCTACTCGCCTCATCCATGATTTCTATAATGGGTAGACATAATTAAGTACAAACATAATATAAAATAAAATTTAATACATAATAATTCGGAACAAGGTAAAGTGAAATAAGAGAAAAGAAAATGTAAAGAAGTAATACAAAGTAAAATAAAGAATTTACAAATTAAATCGAGAAGCAAACAAGAGAATTTTCTAAAATTAACCGAATTTTCATATATATAACCGTGGGAATTCAGTACACTACAGTGGCATGTTTATCACAAAAAGAGTATTACAAAAATGCTTTCACAATAATTTATCACACAAAATATAATAGTGAAAGTAATAGATAAACATGCATCCTGTGGACTAGAATCCTCTAATAAAGTCTCCCGACAAACATTAATAAAACCCTAACCCTAATACTCTAGGACTACTCCTCTAGTCCTCAAGAGACCACTGAGGAAAATTGCCCTCGACGGGTCCTCCTCCTCCTCCTCCCTCAGCCTCCCAGGGTCGCCCCCATCAATATATCCCATGGCTCCACGCACGAGTCCTCATCAAAGGCCCCATCAAGCATGGCTCCGCAGTAACATCGCCACAATATCCTCCAGTGTAGGGCCCCTAATCCTAGCGTCCCATGGACCTCGCTGGACATCCCATCGAAGCCGGGTCAAACCTCTGGACTGGTCACGAGTGGCTCTAGTCCTATCTCGCCAAGTAACCCGAAGTCTCCACACTCACGGCCCATCCTCCAACTCTGGATCCGCCTCCCCGACGAAGGCATGATACCTCTCGCCACCATGTTCTCCTCCCGCAGCTCTCTAGTGGTATCCAAGAGTTCTCCACGCCATCGCCCATAGACAATACCACGGCATTAGGATAGAGTACCACTCTACATCTGCACCTCGAGCCTCCCCTCGACGGGTGAACAAAAGGCTGGTCATGTGGTCGCCCCGCCACTCTATACCGCGACTGTCTAGCAGTGGCTCATGACCATTGGCCCCTGCCCATTAGCTCAGCCCATTACCACTTTCCATACCTACACCAAAACCACAATTTAAAGTTAGACTTTTCAATATTCAAGGTAGTTAAAATATCAAACTTAAAGTACAAGAAACCTTTCTAAAAGGACTTTTAAAACTTCCTTTATAGACTCTAACCTAGGCTCGACACCACCGTAATGCCCACCTCCCCTAAGGCTAACCAGAGGGTTAGCGGGGTCGCCAACTCTCGCCAGACTCAAGCATTCAATTCAATACTAACTTAAACGCGTAATTTTCCCAAATAACATAACATTAACACTAAACCTGAAGTGGCATCTAAATTTAAAATTACAATCATCCATTTAAAACATTCACAATCCTCGTTAAGGCTCAAACACTTCCATAAACTTAAAGTACTCAACACCAAACAAATATACAAAATATTTCTTCAGACTCGAGACAAAGTCAAAAGATCAAGACGCTAGCCCTAGTTACGCTGATTCTCACACCGTTAAGGAAAACAAACGGAACGGGTGAGTTAAAAGCTCGGAGTTTCCAAAATTCATGCACATGCACTTAAAACGGTAAAATTAAAAGTAAATAATTAAAACACATAAACAAACCAATTAACACATATTGAGGATACTGGGCTCGGAGCCAATTTCCACATTTCACTAGCAGTTATAGTAGTCGACACTCCCGACTTTCAACCAAGTAGACCACTCTTCACGCCAACTCCATCCACCTAACTCCCCCACCGCCAGACGCCACATAATTCAACAAGAGACAAGAAAGCATTTACTCGAGGCACACCGCCAAGAGTAATTGTATATCACGCTTCCATCTCCCAAGTTCAATACATGCAACAAATAAATTTCCGACTCTACAAAAGGAGCAATAAAGTATACTCTCCTTTAAGTGAGTGGTTTAAGCTTTTAAGTTTCAAACAAAAGCACATGACAGTCACATGGCACATTCAAGCACTAAGTTCAGAATTAAAGCAAGAACATGCATTGGAAAACTCACCGACAAAGTAGGGGTCGGAGTCCAAGTTTTGATCAGTTGCAAAATCAGCACTTTGCACTAAAATAATTAAAAGAGAACAAAAATGAGTTCTCCTAAAAAGTCGAAAGTTCGACAATTTCTCAAGTTGAGCTGAAAACTTTGAAAAATCATAACTCAAGTTATACAAGTCGGAATTTTGCTCATTTGGTACCGTTGGAAACCTCTTTGAAAGTTCTAAAACTTTGCAGAAGACATTCAATTAAAATTATGGACGAAATTAATCCAGATTTTCGTTAAACAACCTGCTACAGTAAAGAGACAGGGCTTATCAGGCTGCACATCCAGATAATTAAACTTTGAAAATTCACCAAAAATTACAGAAAATTAGTTAACCTCTGAAATTCATACACAATACAGTACTACATAAGGAGTTTCAACAGCCACTGACGGAACTCAATTCTGACACCCAAGCATGAAATGACAGCAGTTCAAACAGGGGCAGTTCGCAATTCTGAAATTTCTGGGATGCGGTTACTGGGCAGTTTTCAAAACATTGTTTGAGTGACGAATTCAAGACCAAAAATTGTCAAATTTGGCACAATAATACTTCCATATATCAACTAGATTTATACCAAATTTCAACTTAAAATTCAAATGGGAAGGCAGTTTTCTACGTGACTCAAGTTCATCCATCGAAACTGTCCAAACCGACGAAGTTCATTTCCTTCACTTCTAGTCTCTTTTATCCAACATATTCTACTGCCGTTTCACCTCAAATTCGACCCTAAGCTGGTATTAGACTTATTTAACCTAATGGTAATAAAAAATGATCACATCTTTTGGCAAGAATATCACGAAATAATTCTCAAAAATTCGGACAGCAAAAACTCCATTTTTTTCCAGCTTTCACTTCCAAATTAGTAACTCTAATAACATCAACTCTTGAAGGGCTTTTTGTGGGGAAAAATAACAGCTTAACATTCAACATTTAAACATCAAATTCAGCCCTTAACCTAGCCAAAAATACAGCCACGAAATTCAAGGAAAAATCAGAAAATTCATTCCCCAATTTTTTCTTCCTCTAGCCGGTTTTTCTCCTTAAGGTTTCCTCCAACTTTTAACCACCATCATTACACATAATGCACTTAGATAGCATTATCTAACCATCTAGCAATCAATTACACACATTTAGTGGGAATTCAAGAGCCCACCAATTTTTCCATAATCATCAAATTACTCAATAATGAAGCTCAACACTTCACACAACACAATCATCACCAATTCAAGGTTCCATGAACTCATTAACCACCCAATTTCTAGTTATCATGCTTGGAATTTAAAGAAATTAGACAAGAAGGAAGTTGGTAGAATTATACCCTCTTAGGTTTGCAAGAATTCAAGAAACAAAATGCAAGATGAAGCCTACAATATCCTCTTCCCACCTTCTTGTCCAAGCCTCCCAAGCTAAGCTCTTCTTAGTGCAAATTTAGTTGAGTTTGAAGGAAGAAAATGGAAGGAATTTTGATGAAGAACAAGAGGAGAAGAGAGGAGGAAGTCGGGTGACGTGAGAGGAAAAATGAAGCAATTTTGTGCAATTTTTCTTGAGGAATTAATGAGAAAAAGGAAGACAAGACATGGGTCTTGTCTTGCCCCCAAAGTCAAAATTGGCATAGTGACTTTAATTAGCCATTTGGAGGAAAAATTAATCACTTCATTTGGCTTGAGATTAAGGGACAAATCTCATTAGGAGAGAGGGATGGAGAAGTGATTTTAAGTGATTGGTAGGAATTTAGTTGAAAGAATTAACTTAGCTAAAATTCTAAACTTAAAGTGGTTGATCCAAATCTTAACTAAAATTTCAAAACCCTAATTAATCATCTTCAAAGACCCAAATCCAGTCATTTAATTACATTTCCAACTTATCAGTGATCATCTATACTTATCCCCACTAATTTACTCACAGTCCGAATTTACCTCGAAAAATGTGCCTTTAACATTTTACCGCTAATAAATGCTACGAGACGAAATTAACAGGGGAATGGAGTTAAAATTAAATGAGACGTTGTGAATGAGGAAAAATCGGATGTCACAATATAATTAAAGAAATAATTATATAAATAAATAAATAAAACTTCAATTTTTTTTTGAAATTAAAATTAATTAATTTTTTTTCTTTGTTTTTTTGAGGCCGTTACAAAAGTGCTGATTTTGCAACTGATCAAAACTTGGACTCCGACCCCTAGTTTGTCGGTGAGTTTTCCAATGCATGTTTACTGCTTTAATTTACGAATTTAGTGCTTGAATGTGCCATGTGACTTGTCATGTGCTTTTGTTGAAAGTTGAAACTGTTAAACCACTCACTTAAAGGAGAGTATACTTTATTGCTCCCTTTGTAGAGTCGGAAATTTATTTGTTGCATGTATTGAACTTGGGAGATGGAACGTGATATACAATTACTCTTGGGCCGTGCCTCGAAAATTACCGCTTACCGCCTACCGCTGAATTATGTGGCGCATGGTCCCGGTAGGGGAGTTAGGTGGACTGAGTTGGCGGAAGAGTCGCCTACTTGATGGAAAGTCGGCAAGTGTCGACTACTATAAATACCGTGAGGTGGAAGTTGGCTCCTAAGAGCCCCTGTATCCTCAATGTGTGTTAATTGATTTGTTTATGTGTTTTAATTATTTACTTTAATTTTACCGCTTTAAGTGCATGTGCATGAATTTTGGAAACTCACTAATTTTTAGCTCACCCCGCTCCCGCTTTTTTTCCTTAACAGGTGACGAGAATCTCGAGACGTAAATTGGGCTAGTTCTTGTCCTTTTGACTTTTATCTCGAATTTGGAGAAATGTTTTCAGGTATTCTTTTGGTGATGTATATTTTAGAATTATGGAAATGCACTAAAAATCTGCTCGAGGATTTTAAGTATTTTGAGGGAACCGTAATTCTAAGATTTGACAAGATTGTACAATTTTAATATTAATGTTGCTATGATTGAGGTTTTACTCATTAAGTTTGTATCTTTTCACGCGAGTCCCTCAGAGTAAGTGTACCTGCTAACCCTCCTGTTAGCCTCGTGAGGCTGTTAGAAATTATCATTAGAGAAATTACATTAGAAAATTTGAGAATCATGCGGAAGTACGAGAAGAGAAATTATCATTAGAGACAAAATAAACACCACTCTCTACAAGGAAAACAATAACCTAAAGCAGAAATGCATAATGCCATTGGCACATGATCTCTATTCTGTTTTGTCCGAAAATTAAAATAGCATACAGAATACCCATTGCAGCATAACTTTTGTATACAATCTAGTTTTGTTAAAGTGAAAGGAGTTTTACACAATAGTACCAGAATTGAAATAGAATAAGTTTCATGTTCGACAACCAAAAAATAAAAAACCAATGTCATACATGTGACTGTTTGTAACGATAAGCGATTTCACACGATGTAGAAGCAAAATTTTCTTGTTCGAGAAAGTAGTGGAAAACCAGAAGTAAATAGCTGAAAAGAAAAAAGGCCGCAAAGTCAAAAACCTAGGAAAATTTTTAATGCATTTTTCAGACAGTTTATTGATAATAAATTGCTTTACACTAACCAAATTACAAAGCATGAAATCAAAATGCCAAGAATACATCTTTCTCCCCATTCAATCAAAGAAGATAATCAACTTTGCCAGCAAGTTCTCTAGCAGCTTCTACAACTTGATCATGGAATTAAAACCAAAAAACCTATGAATTATGTCCCACTGCAGTCACTAATGGTTATATACATTGCACATCCGAAATGGGTCAATAGACCTTCAATGATTCTAGCACGAGATAAACTCAACAACTACTAAACCTATAGATAAACTTGATTAGAGTGACATCCTTTTCCCTCTTCAAGAGTAGCAGGATGTTGTGGCTATTCAACAATTGTCAAAAACACAAAATGATGAAATGAACATTGCAAATATTAAAGCTAGAGCACCTTGCTTTGTAAATAATGATCCCACCCAAAGCAAAAGAATTAGCTATGCTACTAAATCCATAAAGATGGCATGGAAGTAGCTTTCACAAATTGATCATAAAAGTAAGATATTGAAAGGGTAGTCTTTATATAAAGGGGGAGTACATAGAACTTTCGAACTCAATCCCATAAGCCAAGAATAATCCTAAAATGTAAAAACACAGTCAGAACTTTACCATAGGGACGATGACTTTGTATCTAGAAGATATATACACTTCAAAAAATACACATATTTGTAAATAAAGTTGTGAACTGCAGCTTAACCCCTAAAAGGTCTGAAATATAATAAATGATTAAAATTCAAAATCCGAGAAAACCAAAGCCAACTTAGGATTCATGACAACAGAAGTATACAGCAAACTCACAAATTTAATGCTAAAAAAGAAACAAAATTATCAACATGAAACTAGAAAAAAAAATAAAAAAAGGATCGAGAATAAAATATTACCTATTAAAAGCATAACTCACCATGAAAAAGCAGTGCAATACATTTTTTGAAGGACAGACATCAAGTTTGGCTCGCTTAAAAATTTGAAGACTATCCAGTTTTTAGAGTTTTGCATTCACAAGAAAGCAGAAAAGAAGTGCTCAAACTAAAAATTGTCCTTCTCACAAGTACCAACCAAAAAGACACTCATAAAAGCAATAGAGAGATTCAAAAGAAATCAAAGAAAAATAAATTTTTAGGCTATCCATCTCATATATAATTTTGGAAATCCTTTTTTAAAAAATCCATGTCATCAGTAAGATAGTAGCATAACACCTTTTTTGTAGGACAGATCAAGTTTGGCTCGCTTAAAATCTGAAGGCTACCCAATTTCAGATTTTTGCACTCACAACAAAGCAGAAAGAGGTGCTCACAACCAAAAATTCTCCTTCTAATAAGTACCAACAAAAAGGATTGACGTGATTTCCTACACCACGAAGATGCAAGAATCGCCACGGGATCCAGGAACGTGAGATATCAACGTTGGGGATGGATCGATTTTGAGACTTGGACTGCTCAAAACACGAATTCGAGATAGAAGATGCTACAATCAAGAAGTTGCTTGATTGATAAGTCAAACAAGCATCTAAGGTTAGCCTTATGATGTTCAAAGGTAGTTTTCACAAGCCAAAAGATTGCTCTCCAATGAAAGAAGGAAATCTGGAATTTTATTAATCATTCAAACTTCCATGTTGTCTTGAATGAAAATAGGTTTATTTATAACCTTACAAAACCCTAATAATACTAGGAAACAATGAAGACAAAATTCGGTTCCTACTAGCCTAAGGAAAACTGACTTTTGACCTAACTAGTAAACATAAACCTAAACCAATTAGGAAAAGTAAACTCAATTCAACTAGGAAAAGGTAAAATTAGCCTAATCCAATGAGTAATTGGCCGAACAACTTAACAAAATAACCTACTAACAATTGTTAACTACTAATGCTAATTCGAACCAACCAAAAGCTAAGCTAGCTGAATTGCTTATTTGAAGGAACTTAATAAATGACTAACAAAACTAGCAAGCCAAACAAGTACAACGGATGCCAAATGTTTTGTTCTTCACTTTATTCATTGGACCCCATTGAACTTGGCTTGAAAATTCTTGTACACGTGGCGCTCGACTTGAGCTTGATTCATGATGAAATTGCGTTCGTATCAATGATAGTCATAAGAGCAATAGAAAGTTTCAAAAGAAATCAAAGATAAAAATAATTGTAGGCTATTCAACTCATATAAATTTTAGAAACATTTTGTAAAACATCCATGTCATCACTTAGATAGCCCAAAAAAAAAAAAAAAAAAGTGTTAGTTGCAATCGTTAATGGTAATGCTTGTCTTAATTTGCAAAGTCTTAACAGTGGTGATGCATTTATTCTATTCTTCTAAATATTATACACTATCTATGCAAAATGGGAACACAAGTGAAAGGGAGTATATAAGGTCCAATGTTAAAAACAACGTAATCCTCAAATTACGTTCAAACACAAAAGAGAACTTTAAATACATACTACAATATGTAAAGTTCTGAATATAACCCTCCCTTATCATAGTCTTTGAAAGATAGGATCCAAAATTGATCCAAATCCTTCAAAGGGAGTTCAAAGCCCTTCTAGCGTATTTGTAGACATACATATTTTGTTAAACTAGGTGAGATTAAATCGTGCTTTGCCCGGTAAAAATATGTACATATGTTTGCCCAGTAACAGCTATGTATGCAAGTTTCTAAGTAATTGTTATCATTTTTTTCTTTTTTGGTTATGGTCTTACGACAATTATTACTTTATAAGATAATTTGAATGGAGAAAATATAAGTATCAGGTATCACATGTTTTTCCAAAAAGAAAATCACATACAATATTGCTCATTTGCATGTTTTTGAAGCATGAACTTTCAAATGAAAGTGACATAACACAGTGAATGTTTCTTTAATATATCTTGTGGAGATTTTGATATTTAGAATGAAAGGTAATAACCTACAGAAGATTGTTTGAAAAACACTTTTGTAACAGTTTGCTAATTGTCTAAATATCAAGCACCCTCGAAAGATGCTTAACATCTAAAATTTTTTGTAAGCGGTTGCATTAGAATCTTGGAAGGAATGCTGGACTAATTTTATGACCTCCTCTTCTTCAGATGTAAAACAGTATAGCTAACTCCAGCAAATTGAAATTCAAAAGCAACGAATTGGTTATGAGATTTTATAGGTTCAGAGAATTGAATCCCTTCCTTAAATATCCTATGATTCTTCACGGATATCTTCCTTTCTAAGAGAGTAAATGATGAGCATGTGTAAGGTTGTTGAAAATGAAAGAAAAGCAACCTATTGTTATCTTTAGTATGAAACTCAAATGAATAGAACTTGAGATTAAGCATTCATGATGCTGTACAAAGAGCCACAGACTACAGCAGATGCGAGTTTTGAAAAGGTTTAAAACATCATGAAACATTACCATACCATTCCAATAAGCAAGTTTACAGCAGGCTAAGATGTTCTGATTTCTAGATTGATAATAATAACATAGTATAGATTTAAAAAAATAAATGCCGCATAACTGTATGATTCCAGAACTCTATTAAATGCAAGCGCTTAAAAGAGACAAAGCACATGTTTCTGCAAAGAGTTATTGCAAAATAATGCTACTTATGCTGTACCAGACCATGTTCTCAGCCTTGTCTAAAACAGAAAACCTCATCCTAAAGCTAAAAATCTTAACCAAGCATCTGTATACATAAGTTTCGCAAATGGTAACGTAAGATTTGATATTCATAACTGCTTCATAGCTATATTATAGAATTATTATAGTGTTTTGGTTACAGGAAAGTTTCCAAGCTCCATTTTCTTGAACATCCATAATCGACAGTCCACTTCAGAGATTAGAAAGAAGATGACATCAATTATCCAATCCATTTGTAGTGGCTTCAAATCAATATGTCATCTCATTTCTATGGAGAAAGTAAAGCAGTAATTTCTGCATATTAAAATTGGCACTTAATAAAAGTTAGCAAGTGCAAGAGTTTAACACCAAGCATAGTGAATTTTACCACTGTGGGCCAATGAGGTACTTCTGCAAAATGGAAATCTCAAGGCATTCTTGTCAACCAGCTTGTGGACTGACAAAGCTGTTATCTATTCTGCTTGTGATATCAACTTTCATAGCCTATAAAGAAAACCTGCATCTCTATAGCGAGAAAAAGTGCTAGAAGTTATCCATTTGTAATTTTATATCATGTAAACCAGGTAATTGGATTCTTCATAGCAATTGGAGAAAATCAGGTATCAATATAGACTTAAAAACTTAAAGAAAACAACACTTAGTAGAATGAACAATTAAACAAAAACATTAATCAAGATACTAAGATCTTAGTCTACTTCCATTTTTTTTCATTTTGAACCTCTCGTCATATTTCCGAGAAAACTCGTAAATGTGATTTCAATCCATGCTATCATGTGAGAAAAGAAAAACAAATACCATAAGTAATTTTCTAAACCTCTTGATATCATAAAGTTAAATAACATTGTTGAATGATGAAAGTCTACAAGCTCTTGAAACTCCTAATAACGAATCTCCTTTTCAAAATATCAACATATTTGAATTATGGTCCAATGAAAGTATTCGATACCAATAATGTTAAAGATATTGCCTTTTCAAACTACTTTGTTGATCATCAATGAATGAAAAAATATATTTAGTAGGCTAATTTCAAATAGATTTACCTAAACTTTTCATCGTTCAAGACAGTCTCCTGAACAACACAGACGAAGAACATTTATTCAATACCTAAACTTCATGGCAAAAGGTAAAGGAGTTAACAACAGGAATGTATCAAAGCATTCTAGACCAAAAATTGAATAATTCACGACACAAGTACTTAACCAAACTGTTTTAAAACAATGAAACTGAAATTGAACAATGGGCATTGACTCACCACATTGCAAACCCTCTATTTCAAGGACAAGCCTCAGAATTTAGACCTTCCAAATGGTCTACTTAGCATAAAGTTACAAAAAAAGAAAAAAGAACAGAAAAATTTTATTTTTTATCACTTAGAATGAAAATAAATAAGGCATTGATGAACTGTGCATTCACAAATTCATACATAATCTATTGAAGAAAATGCTAAGATTCTAGAGTAATCGATGTAACAGCTCTACATGATCTGCCGAAGAAAATGTGGTAGGCCCATAGGTACAACTTCAAAAGCCTCTACATGAAGCCAAACGTACAAACTCAGAGAATTAGATGGCTTGAACAATTAACATACTCTCCAAATTAAAACCTACCAAGAAAAACTGGATTTGATGACCTTATTTACAATGTAGATTGCATTTTGTGAGTTCAAGATTAACAAGAACTGCATGGAGAGCAGTCTAAAACAAAATAAGAAGAAGAAAAAATCATCACATAACAAGTATCAGATAAGCTTCACGTGAATGTTGATAAATCACTTAAATATCCCAAAAAATAATAAGAAAAATAGGACTTTTTGAGTATTTTATTAATTTAAAGCACCATTGTAAGCAAACAAAATAGAGAAAATAAAACACTAATTTGTGAACTACCATAACCTTATGGAAATATTTTCACCCTAAAAAACAAAAGGAAGAAGAATTGTATTTGTTCATAAAACCAAAATTTACCTATTGTTGAGGTGTCAGGTCCACAACGTGCTTTTGCAATGTAGAATTATCATCATTTCATCAAGTGTTTCGAATAGCTCATCTGTCACCAGAATCAAAGTGGGATAAACTTTCATGATTCGTCTACACTAAGACAGCAGAGAAGAGTAGAAAGCCAAATTCAACCATAAAGTATTGAAAGATAATCAAAGAGGGGAGAAAAATGCCCATTCTTGAGAAACCAATGGTGTTTTATATGAAATTTGTTATTCTTAAGAAAAATCAATAGGAATATAAAGCAGAATGCATTGCTAAAAGTATCAAGACAAGTTATTTCTAGATTACAATTATCTCATACTAAAATTTCTCAGATGGCCAAGTAAAAACATTTTCTTATTATATTACAAAAACAAACAACCAAGATCGAATTTAACTTGTTTACAAATTACCTCTGTCCAACCCTATCTATATTCCTGAAGAACAATCATAGCTACTATTAAAAAAAAAAGTGAGTTAGTAGATAAAAAATTGAGGAAAAAAACTGTAAACCAACAACACAAAATTAAAAGTTAACTGAAGTAAAAATGACAGGAGCCTCTAAGAATAACTACAATTTGCAGATCTAGATTCAACAAGCAAGAAACTATTATATAAGTGAACAAATTCATCCAGAAAAGGGGAACTATTAACAGAAAAAATGAAAAACCGAGAAGAGACCTGAATTGGAACATGGTTGCTGAAGAATTAAGAATAAAATATGCCCCTTTCCCGTGCTCCATCAGCTCTTCGAGATCTAGACATGCCCTCCTGGTTGAGAGTTGTGAATTACTTTTTTTTCTTTTTAGATGTTAAAGGACTTTTTTTTTCTTTTTGCTTTAAGCTGGAAATAAAATGGAAATAAAAACAAAATGAATGAGAGAGAGAGAGAGAGAGGGAGAGGGAGGGAGGGAGGGAGGCTAACCCGATAGTAAGACATGGTGGTTTCCGGTCAGTGAGGGAAAATAGAAGAGCAGAGGGGATTAGAGAGTCCATAAAATTAGAGAGAAAAGAGAGGATGAAGAGGAAAGAGCAAGAAGAGAGTGAAAATTGATAGGATTTCTTCAGATTGTACTCTTCTGCACCTTGAACCCATCACCCGGGTAATACCCAATGGATGAAAGAAGAAAAGGACTAGTTTTTTGTGTTAAGGTCTTTTGAGACATGATTGATGGGGTCTAATGCCAAGAAAAGCCCCAAATCAAGGAAAGGATGCATGAGTTTACAATAGTTGAAAAAGAACCATCGGGTCCAATATGCGTGTAAGAAGAGAACCCAGCAATCTACTTTATTATAAATAATAAAAAATCTCTCAAATATTTATACCTCAATCAAAGAGGGAAAAAAAATTAGCAAAACTTAGCAATTGATTTCGTTCTTGTACTCATTAAATTTTTTTTTGATACCTTAACGAAAGAGGGAATAGGGAAAAAATCGGAGGAACAAATAACTCTCTGTTACTATTTCTTTAAATTGCACAACATTTATACCCCAAAAAAAAAAAAAAGATGGACAACGAAAAAAAAAAAACGAACGACAGGGGAAAAAAAATAGACGGACGAAGGGAAAAAAGAAAAAAGAAAAAAGGGAACCATACAACCAAGGAAGACTACCATGGACCACCAATATTTCTGTAAATTGGCCAACATTTATATCCAAAAAAATAGATGAACGATGGGGGGAAAAAATATGGACGACAGGGGAAAAAATGAAAAAATGGTATACCAAAAAAAATAGACAAACGACGGGGGAAAAAGAAAAAAAAAGACGGACAACGGGGAAAAAAAACAAAGAAAAAAGGGTATATAAAACAAAAAAAGAAGGACGACGGAAAAAAAAAGAAGAAAAACGGAACCATACAACCAAGGAGGACTACCAAGGAGTACCAAATAACCAAGAACTATCAAATCTCCTAAAAAAATAGATGGACAACGGGGGGAAAAAAATAGACGGACGACGAGGAAAAAAAAGAGAAAAAAAGGGAACCATACAACTAAGGAGAACTACCAAGAACTACGAATATTTCTGTAAATTGCCCAACATTTATACCTAAAAAAAAAAGGATGGACGATGAGGGAGGAAAAAAAAAAGGAATAAAGGTATACCAAAAAAAAAAATAGACAGATGGTGGGGGAGAAAAGGGAAAAAAAAAGATGGACGATGGGGCGGAAAAAAAAAGGAAAAAAAGAAAAAAGGGAACCATACAACTAAGGAGGACAAGGACTGCCAAAGACTACCAAATCTCCTCCTCCCTTTTATCTATTTCTGTAAATTGCCCAACATTTCTACCCAAAAAAAAAGATGGACAACGGGTAAAAAAAGATGGACGACGGAGGGAAAAAAAGGAAAAAAGGGTATACCAAAAAAAAAAAAAAAGACAGATGATGGGGGAAAAAAGAAAGAAAAAAAAGATGGACAACGGGGCAGGGAAAAAAGAAAGAAAAAAGGGAACCATACAACTAAGGAGAACTACCAAGGACTACCAAACAACCAAGGACTAGCAAGACTACCAGATCTCCTATTCCCTTTTATCTATATTCTAATGAGAGAACCAATAGCCCAACTTCTCATGGAATGTAAGGCAATGTCTCAATTGTATGCGTCACTCAGAATACTTGCAATCCAAATCGATGGCTCTAACCCTCAAACAATCTCCACCATATCCCCTTCTTAGACGGTTTCTAGACTTCCACATCCTATCCTAGAGGACTGTTATAAGGAAATAAACAACTTGGTTGTTTAGAAACTTTACCTTAAATGAGTTGCTATTAAAAAGCATTATGCTGACATCAACATAATCAAATTTAAATCCAGATACCTATGCAAATTTAACACAAGAATAGATGTGGAGATAAAGGAGTCAAATACCTTAAAAAGATAAGCATAAAGGAAGCAATAGGATAGATGAAGTGATATAATAAGTGTGGTGAGTGGTCAATAACCACTTCTGTGCAAAAAAACTATTGAGTGAAAACAGAAAAGAATAATTAAAATCTCGAGAAGGGAAAAAAAAGAAAGGGAGATTTTATTTTTCTTTAAACCATCAAAAAGTTTCAGAAATACTATATGCATAATTATACCTCAGATTAGCACTATTGTTATTCAAGTCAAAATGGATGAAGTGGGGTGAGTAATAACCACTCCTTAGCAAAAAATCCTATTGAGTGAAAACTGAAATGAGCAATCAAAATTTTAGGAAATAAAAAGAAAGGAAAATTTCATTTTTCTTTAAACTATAGAAAGAAGTTTCGGAAGCACTATATCTATGCTTATCTCAGATTAGCATCATTGTTATTCAAGTCCACGAAAAAAATACTGCACCAACAAAGGGTAACCAACATAAAAGGTATTGAGGTGATACAGTGAAAGAAACTAGATTTTCAAAAAAAAAAAAAAAAAAAGAGAACGAAACTCATAGACAATAGCAGTGAATGTGTCACTGCATGTTTTCTTGGGGGCACAACCTCTATATACAGAGGGAGGTAAAAAATAGAATAAAATCCAAAATACCTGGAAACAAGAAACACAGAACTTCCAACAAAATAATAACATCCAAAAGTTGAGCTCAATTCCTACATTAAACAAAGGGAAAAGAATTAGGGTATTCTTTATAAGTGTAACAGCCTCACCACTCCCAAGGGCGAACCCAAGGGTATCAGCGGACTGTCTGCCCAACTCTCGCCAGGATTCACTACAAATTCCCAAATATTAATCCAAACATTCATTCGTAAAGTCATCAATATAAGATATTAAAATTACTAATAAACTCTCACAAAACATAGACCCCAAAATTTCATCAAAATTACATTGATAAAAAAACTCCAAAATATCGTAAACCATCAAATTCATCCATTAATTTCAATCTTACACAAAAAGGAGAAATCCTATAAAAGTACTAACTTTCTCGATTCGCGTGCCTCTCCTCGAAACCTGTTAAGGAAACAAATTGGGATGAGCTAACGCTCAGTGAGGCCAAGAAAACATGCACAGGCAACTCAAAGCAATTAAATAAATTAATAAAACAATAAAAGAGCCAAACAGTGAATTTAGCAATAAAGCTTTCAAACATTACAATTTAAAGGATACAGTTGTCGCTCCACGTTTCAGACTTCTCTGCAATTATTTTCTTCACCCGCATCAATTCAAGCCACGGTTGACACTCCACAACCACTCACTCTCATATCCATATTCATCACTTTTCTCCTCTCCCGCTCTCACTTACATCCCCTTGACCGGGCCCAACTCCTAAATTTGAAAAGTGTTTGGCAACCCACTATGAGTATGCCAAGTCGGTGGACTCATTCCAACCGACGATTTTAAACAAGTAAAACCCATGGTTTTCCCTAACCCTTGCCCTAGCCCTTGTTGCCGGACAAGGGATCCATGGGGTTTAAGGCCCCACGCTACAAAAGCTTAAACAGTCCAATCAATTCAAGCAGTCAAACAAGTAACCATTTAAATAGTTAAACTCATTTTGAGACAATTTAAGAATGTGAGCGCGATAAAGTACACGCTCACCGTGGAACACAAGCATGCTTTCAATTTATTAACATCATTTAAAGCAAGTAAACATGCACTTGGACACTCACCAATTGTTGAGAATAAGTGAGAGCTATTCATGCGATCAATCAAGGTTCTCGGAATTCAAGTTTGGATCACTTTGTAATTCAGCACCACCCCCTAAAATATTTAAGAAGTGATGAAAATAAGTTCCTAGTTTATCAACCAAAACTCGTTCAAGAAAATCAAGTTCTATAAGTTACTACTTGAGCAGAAATCTTTGAAAAATCTCAACTTGAGTTATATAAGTCCAAATTTTACACACTTGGTACCGTTGGAAACCTCTTTGAAAGTTCTAAAACTTTGTAGAAGACACCCAGTTAAAATTATGGACGAAATTAATCCAGATTTTCGTTAAACAGCCTGCTACAGTAAAGAGACAGGGCTTATCAGGCTGGACATCCAGGGTATTTTGAAAATCCACCAAAAATTACAGAAAATTACTTAACCTCTAAAATTCATACAAAATATATTAATATATAATAAGTTTCAAACACAACTGACGGAACTCAATTCCGACACTTGAGCAAGAAATTATAGCAGTTCAAACTAGGGTGGTTCGAAATTCTGAGATTTCTGTTTTCCAGATTCGCAGGGCAGATTTCTAGGCTTTGTTTGAGTGACGGTTTCTTGTCCAAAAATTACCAAATTTGGTACACCAAAACTAACATATATAGGCTAGGTTTATACCAAATTTCAGCCATAAATTCAAGCAAATGAATGTCAAACCTAAATGAATTCAAACAGTGCTCAAAACTGGGAAAAGTTTTCCAGATTGAAGAGGCAGTTTTGAGATATCATTTGAGCAATGAAACGGTACTGGGAAAATACCAAAATTTTCAGGCATACACCTCAGTACATGAGCTACATCTGTACCAAAATTTAGCTAAAAACTAGTACAGGAAGACAGTGAAAAAACAATTAATATCAGAGCAGCAAGGTTCGATAAATCTGGAAACTGTTTTCCAGATTTTAACTTCATTTTGTTCATGCGATTTTGACACACCAAATGGAATGATTTTTGCAAATAAATTTACATACATATAGACCAACATTTCAACTCTCAAAATAGTTAAGAAACTCACGAAAATATGTAGCTAAAACAGGGCATAAAAATTGCTAAAGTGAAACCGGCAGCATAACCTTCCTCCTTTCTTCCTAGCTTTCTAACCTCCATGAATTCATCACAAATTCATTCCATCACACACATACACAAATCATGGCAGTCCAATAATCAAGGGATGTGGGATTTCATAGAGCCCACTTCAACAACCCAATTCATCAAGAACAACAATATTAAACTATCAAAGCTTAAAGCTACAAAAGACATCAAGAGAGCTTGGTTGAGTTGGAGAAACTACCTCTTCCTTTCAAGATCAAGAAACCCTAGATTAAGTGTGTCCAAAGAACCACCAAAACCACCAAATTCTCCCTCCAAGAACTCGGGTTTGCTTCACTAGTCGAAGGTCTTCAAGGTGCAAGAAAAGGAAAGGAAGATGGAGCAAGTTTCCTTGGTTGATTTGATGAAGCTTGGAGTAAATTTTGGAGATGAAAATGAAGGGGAATTTGGGGGAAGGGGTGCGGCTGAGATGAGGGAGAAGAGAGAGATATTTTGTGTGATTAGTAAGGTGGAAAAGTCAAAGGAAGAAGAAATATAAGACTTTGCTTTATGGAGTTAAAAATCAACTTTAAATTGGTGACCCAAAATGTTCCAATTGGAGTTTAATCCTAATCACTCGCTTCTAATCCCCCAATTAGCTTTTCTTAATCTACAAATGATCATTCTTATTTTCCGAACTTACGTCACTCTCAGTCCGAATATTTGTCTCGAAAAACGTGCCCATTTTCTTTTTTCACAATTAAGTGACAGAAAAATCAAATTGATGTTTAACAATAGTTTTTAAAATAAACTGAGGTAATGTATGGTGTAAATGCAATTAAAATGATTTAAAACAATTAAACAAATATTCAGAGAAATTAAATAATTAATTAAATAAACAGGTCAAATAGAAATAAAATTTTCGGGTCCTCACAATAAGCCTGCATCTGAAGTAGATTTTGCTGTTAAAGCCAAAATATTCAACTGATATGATAAATTTTTTTAGGAAATCTGATCATTAGTTTCTCTCAGATTCAAGCTGTATATTTAGTTGTATCATTAACTTATCTCTGACACAGTAGTAGAAATTTCATTGAGTAAATATAATCTTGTCTTTGAGGAGAAAATTATAAAAAATAACATATGAACATAATTTAAAGGACAAGGACACAATGGTCCCATTTGACAAGTGAGTTTTTTGGATATTTGTCAAAATTTCATCAGAATTTCATCAGAAGTTATAAAATTTTTTTGATGTAAAACTTTGAAGATTTTTTTTTTTCTTTTTCTTTTCTTCTTTTCCTTTTCCTTTCCTTTCCTTTTTTCTTTCTTTCTTCTTCTCCCCAACCCACCGCCTCACAGGTGCTTAATCATGACAAGCACCCCAATCGTGATTTTTTTTTTTCCTTCCTTTCCTCCCTCTCCTCTCCCTCCCCTCTTCCTGTCCCTCCCTCGCCTCCTCCTCCAGTTCCTCTCCTCCTCACACCCTCCCTCACCAACCAGATCTAGTCGGTGGGGGGAGAGGGAGGGGAGGGTGGCTGGAGGGGGAGGGAGAGAGGAGAGGAGAGGGAGAAAGGAAGAAAAAAAAAAAGAAGTCACCGGTGCCAGCGCTACCGCCAAAGTTGATGGCCGATGCCAGCGGTGAGTGTATGTTTGGCACTGATAGCCAGTTTAGAGGTGAAGAAGAAGAAGGGGAAAAAAAAATTTTCCTGTAAGAAAATGGAAAGGAATGAAGCAAAAAAGTTTTTTTGTGTAGTATTTTTGGGTGTGTATGTTAAAAACTTTGGGAGTTTTTTTAGGGTTCTTGTAGTTAAAGTAGGGAAAAAACAAGTTTTATACAAATTAGGGAAAAAACAAATTTTATACAAATTAGGCAAAAAACTTGTTTGCCAAACACACCCAATGTACAAGTTGTATAAGCTAACCATCCAGCAATTTGGTCAATATTGTGAGTTAGGTGAGTGTATTGCACATATCATTTTTATACCCACTTAAGTGAAACATATAGGAAACAAGGAATAGATAGTTTCACCCAAATCTTTATCACTTTATCCAAATCAAAACAACCACCATATTGTTTCTAATTTAAAATTTGTAATGATAGCTACATTGATCATTCCTTAAAAACCAAAATGGCTAGTTCATTTGATGAGGCATAAGATTAATCATCACTTATAATATGAGTAGATACCAACATTACCTTTAAGAAGTATAGATTTTACACTTTTAAATTCTTACTCTATTCCTTAACCCTGAATGCTAATTGGCATGATACCTTAAATACCTTTTCAACACTTAAAAATAATTTGCCTAATTGTAAAATAATTTAGCTCCTGCCTCAAGTTTTCAAGTTCCATGCGGTCTACAAATAAATGAAAATCCAGAAAATTAGAAACACTGTGGAAGATGCAATTCCTTCCAAATTAGTAACTTCTCATTAATTACATGTCGCAATCCGAAATCCAATGAAAACTGAAGTCTGCTATTAGAGTAACTTTAAAAAAAATGGCGATAAAAGTTAAACTCTCAAGTCATGTGTCATCCAAATACAAAACCTTTTTTTTAATATGCTTATATTTACAATAAAAACAAGTTTAATTAAAAGCAATAGTTTCAAACCTGCGGATCTAACTCCCAATACTTGGATATTAAAATACTCATAACTTAAATAGTTAATTAAATGGGCAATAACTGAGAAAATGGAAATGGTCACAAATGAGTTTTTCAAGGTAGCCTATAGCCAACTCATAGTCTCAGGCAAAAAAAAAAAAAAAAAAGGGGAAGAGAATGCAAACACGAACATAGGGATTGCAAAAGAACAAAAAACCTCAACTTCTTTACAAATGAAGGCAAAACAGATATTGACAAGCATGACCAATAGAATGAAACTCAAGCATAAAAAGATCAAGACATAGGCCCCGTTTGATAACACGATTCAGCACTTAAATTTAATGGATTCAGATCTTAACACGTTCAGACCGTTTGATAACTGAAAATAGAACATCTGAATGAATTAAGTGGCACTGAATTTTCTAGACCAAACTTGCTCCCAAAAATAAGTGATAAGCTATTCACTTATCACTGAATGTAATATACATTCAAATGTATTAGATTTAGCACTTAATAATTCAATCACTTAGTGTATTCAGACTTCATATTTCAGATTTCAAATTTCAATTTTCAGACTTTAGTTTTATTAAACGCACCTATAGTCACAGGTGGGAAGAAAAGGATGGAAGAAAGATGTGAAAGACAACATATCCATAGTGTATGCTGGCCCAAAAAAAAAAAAAGAATTCACAAGATCAGGTTGTAAGGCTGCAATAACCTGCAACAAAAAGAAAAAAAATCAACAGAGATTAGTAAGAAAAATAGAAGCAAAAAAAAACAAAAAAAAAGAGAGGAAAAGCCACTGAATAACAGTGAAGCTTCCGAAGCTCACAGAAAGAGTGCAACGGTTAGAAGAAATCTCATCTCTAATAGAATATCGGAAGCCAACAAGCCAAATGAATAGAGGGCAAAAGTCCTGCAAAATAGGTCACGATAGAAGATTGCAAAAAACAAAAAAAGCAATACCCCAATAGATGGTCCAAAGGAAGCAAATTCCATTCCATCCATATTACCAAAAATGTTTGGATATTCTTCAAACAGAACCACAACCTGTTTCCAAAACACAAAGGTGTTTCATCCAACCAAGCCATTATCCTAGATTCTTATGTTCAAAGAAGAATTTCCACCACTCGAACCATTTGTTAAGAATGGATCGAAACATTGTCCAAAAGTTTAAAATTTTTCTCCTACAATCCTTCCATTAGGACAAACCATTCCAGTTAGCAAAACAGAAGAAGTTTTGAATTGGCAAACTGAAAACTCTTTGATTCAAAATAAAGCTCTTACCTCAATTTATCAAGGAGTTTCAAACATAAGTTCAAAAATAGACATATGGATGAAAAGATCCATACTCAGAATTCTCAGGTTACTCACATTATCTTTGTTCTTGAAAAAAGGCTTGATGAACTCAAGTATAACCTTCCTATTCACTCAACTTCCTTCTCTTAGTTTGTTACATCGGAATAAGGAAGCATAGTTTCTCAAAAGGCAAATTGAATCCTTAAGGATCACAAGTAAGGTTACTAAGTCTTCAGATCTTATCCAAACTCCTCAGGTAAGCCTAGCATTTGGAGCTTCTCCAATCAGTTCTTTACCCACTCCATTTTATTTTAGTCCAACTCCTACAGTGGGATATTCTTCTCCTTCTCCTATATATCTTCCTAGTCAATTAATTGTGGAAAAGAAGGAACCATATGATTCACTTAAGTTAATAAGGCAATATTGAGCTGGGATAAAAAAATAAAAGGCTGAAGAAAAGCAAAGGAAAATGGAAGAAAAAGGGAAACAACAGGAAGAAGGAAGAAAAAGGGAGACAGGAAAAGAAAGGATAGATGAGGGAACTTCTAACTCTTTAATGTTTACTAAAAGTGAAAATCCTCTCTATAATATTGTTCCAAATAAAAAGGATACTAAGATATATAATAATCCTTTGTCTTCAATATTGCATGAATTCTATGAAGAATCAGTGCCATACATTTCTACTTATCAGAATCAAGATGAAGATCAACTAGAATTAGACGATCTCCAAACATCATCAGAAGAAACTGATGATTATGAGTTCTTTTCTGATAAATTTCATTCAGCAGAAGGTTCTGAGGAAGCTGATATTGATACTGATACTGATATTTCTGATCTTCCAGGATTGCATATGGTAAAAGTAGAAGAAGGTTCTGATGATCAACTAGCAGATGAAGCAGAATTTCGAGAAACATTAGCTAGTAAGAAAAAGAATTCAAGAATAAAAGGTACTCAAATCTTTTCTATTGATGAAGTTCCATCTTCTAAGTGGGAAGAAAGATTTCAAGATTTTGATACGTGGATGATTATTTAGAATCTTATAGAAGAATCTCATTTTGAAATCCTGATTGATTTTACAGCAAGATTTTCAGGAATCTTGAAAGATTGGTGAGGTAGTTTAAGTGAACAAGATAAACTCTATTTTTTAACACGCCAGGATTTTTTTGAAGCTATTAATGTTTTGCATCAAACTTTCTAGGAGATGTTCGAGAAAGCAAGGAATCAAAAAGGAAAGAATTCTTCCAAATGAAATGTTTATTGTATTGCAGAAAAAATTTGAACAAACATTTTAAAAGAATGATCCAATTATTCCTCTCTTTAGGAGCTGATATCAATTTAAAACAAGTTTTTTTAATCTCCTTACCCAAATCCCTTGCTGAAGGTGCAGAAATATATATTCATTACAAATTTGGGTCTATACTTCCTATGTCTGTAGGACAGATTAAACAGGCTATTTTCCTTTTACTTGGTGATCTTTATAATAAAAGGAAAATCATCTAAGAATACCTCAAGGGAGATGCATGCTCAGACCAAACTTGTAAGAATCCTGAATCAATTATTAAAAGTAAGTCTACAGCATGTCCTCCATTAGACAGAAGGAAGAAGCATTTCAGATTCAAGAAATTTCACAATTATTCTAAAAGATTTCCCAAGAAAACTTTTCGAAAGAATTGGAACTATTTTAGATGGAAAAGCAAGCAATTCAGGGGAAATAAAGGAAACAAATATTTTATCTGTGGAAAACCTGGACATTTTGCAAAGAATTGTCCTCAGAATCAAAAGGGAGTACATTTGATTTTTGAAATACAAAAAGAATTTCATATTCCTCTTTCTGATGTTGAATCTGAATTTTCTAAATAAGATGAAATTATTGATTCAACTCTTTTTATTTTACAGGTACCAATTGAAAAATATCCCCTCAGTTATTCTATTAAACCTCTTGAACCTATTGAAACCTGTCCATAAACTCTTATCCGTATTCTTCCAGAAAAATTCTCCAAACTCATACCGGTCATTGCATTCTTTGACTCCGGAACTGCTATGTCTATTTTAAAGAAAACTATTCTTCCAGATTCATTCTGGGGTCTAGAAATACATGAGTTTAGATCAGCAGTAGGAGAAATTTTTCAAACCCATTGGGTCACAAAGAAACCTATCATTGTTAAGTTCCTCCCTGATAGTTAAGTTCATACCCGTGTTTTGGGGGCCGACTGTACTGGGAAAGATATCATTGTTGGGTCTGATATCTATGAACAGGGAAAATACCTTATGACAGCCCAATGTATTAAGTCAAAAATATTCTTCAAACCATCCACTGAAATCCCAAAACTTCATCTTATCCAAAACCCTGATCCACCACTTGAAAAGAAAATTGAAGAATTTCAAGCCCAAGTTATCATTCAATCTTGTGTCCAAATCACCAAGAATACAAGCCATCATCCACATTGGAAAAACTCAAATTTTTTTCATTCA
Source organism: Gardenia jasminoides (assembly GCA_013103745.1). NCBI lineage: Eukaryota > Viridiplantae > Streptophyta > Magnoliopsida > Gentianales > Rubiaceae > Gardenia > Gardenia jasminoides. The sequence continues at coordinate 28,616,241 of CM023101.1, read as the reverse complement.
CCTCATCTTCAAAAGAAATGAGGATATCAATCCTATAAAAACCAGTCATATTGGAATGAACCCAGAACATTCAAAACTAGCTGAGTAAGAGTGCCTTGAATTGTTAAAGTTTGACATCATTGAAAACTCCGACTCTCAATGGGCATGTTGGGCCTTTTATGTAAATAAAAGATCTGAACAGGTCAGAGGAAAAATGAGAATTGTCATCAATTATCAGCTTTTAAATGTTTTCTTACTTGATGATAAGTTTTCACTTCTAAATCAGTTTACTCTGTTCTCTCAATTTTGAAAAACTAAATGTTTTTCAAAATTTGGTCTTAAACTTGGTTTTTGGCAATTAGGAATCCATGCTGAGAAAAGATTTAAAATTGATTTTTGCATTCCAAATCACCATTTCCAATGGAACGTGATGTTTTTTGGTTTAAAAATTGCTCCATCTTTATTTCAAAAGGCAATGATCAAAATCTTCCAACCAATTTTGCATACAGTTTTAGTTTATATTGATGATATTCTGCTTTTCAGTAAAACATGGGAAGAGCATATCAAATTGCTCTACCAATTTTTTAAAATCATGGAGAAATATGGCATCATGTTTTCTGAAAAGAAAATGATTTTGGCTCAGCATGAAATCCAGTTTTTGGGAATGAGAATCTCTAATGGCATTTGCACTCTAAAACAACATATTAGTCAATCAATTTCTAATTTTTCAGAAAAGAATTTGACTAAACAATAGATACAATAGTTCTCGGGAGTAGTAAATTATATCCGAGAATTCATTCTTGAAGCAGCAAAAATCATTAGTCCACTGACTAAGATGTTGAGAAAAAAGCGACCTCCATGGAAAGAGTCACAGACTCGAGCCATCAAACAACTGAATGAGAAGTTGATTTCACTTCCAACCCTCCATATTTCTTCAGAAGGGAAAAGAATTTTGTAGACAGTTGCTAGTGACAAATATTGGGGAGCTGTTCTCTTTGAAGAAGATGAAAAGAGTGAAAGACATAGTTGTGGATTTGTAAGTGAAAAATTCAAAACTTCTGAGCAACATTATCATTCATCTTTTAAAGAAATTCTTGCAGTCAAGATGAGTATAAAAAAATTCTCATTCTTTCTCATTTCTCATTATTTTTAGGTCGAGATGGATATGGGAAGTTTCCCTAAAATGTTACACTTCAAGTAGAAATCTATTGCACACTCTCAACTCCTGAGATGGTCAGCATGGTTTTCCTAATACATTTTTGAGATAAAACACATCAAAGGAAAAATAATATTGTGGCTGATTTCTTTTCTAGAAAATAACCACCAACTATATCCACGTTTTTACCACACCGTAAACACCTACATGAAAATTTTCAAATTCCCTACCCATGGCAAAAAGAGGATATTGAAAGAATCCAGACCTCATATGAATTAAAAATGTTTAGTTCATATGGAGGATCGATTTTAAATCATTTTGGTATAAATTCTGAATACCCATTCTCCCAGATTTTTATTGTTCAATCTCAAGATTTTCCCAAACCACTTTTATGGTGTTTTTGGTATTTATGCCATCAATATCATATCCTTATAGAGTTTCAAAGTCCGTGTTTCAATCAATCCTTAGTTCCAAATCTTAAAATATTTCTTCAATGGTTCAAACCTTTGTCTTTCTAGACTGATCTATTTTTAACCAGAAATAACCATGTTATTATTCATTTTCACTGTCCAGCCCATCTTTCAAATAATCAAATCCAAGTTTTACCAATTGTAATTATTTACAAGGAACTTTACTATACTTTCTTGGACCAAGATGATGTGTATGAGGAAATTCAGAGATATATTTTTGAATATAATCAAGTGATTCCACAGTCAATTTGGTCTGGACATTATGAACTATGGAATTATCACAATAATCATCCACAGTGGACAGTTGTAAAGAGAGCAAAAAAGGAATATCAAGACATGGTGGATGACAGTATAATGCAAGATTCTCAAGATCCATATAATACTGGCCAAACTAGTACCTAACAAACTGCCAAATGGAAGATGAGGTCAGATGCCAAATGTGCTTAGAACAAAAGGAGAAACAAGAGAGCCCATCTGGATTAGAGTGAAAGACTCAACATCACTGATCCATATAGTATGCCCTCGGATACCCCAACAGAATCAGACCCACCAAGTTATTAAAGTTACTATTTAAATAGTAAGAGTCAAATTACTATTCAAATAGTAAGAGTCGTTTTTAGAAAGGTCATTTGACCTTTAAGAAAAGTGACTTCTAGGGGCTTGATAGGTTACCTTCATTGTGTATAAATAAACATGTTGATCTAATGGAAAGACAGAACGAGTTTGATCAAGAAAATTTTCCATACAATGCTAGTTTAAAAAGTCTTCCTTCTTCCCAAACTAGTTACTTCAGTTTTGGCAAAGATTCTTGTAGAAGGTTTCCTTATTTATCTCACAACAGTCCCTTGAGTAGTAAAGGCCAAGGAGTGCCATGTTGAACTCGGGACTATCTCCAGAAAATAAGAAAACTCTGATATCTGGATGATTTTCCTTTTATTACAAAGATTGATCCTTTTATTACTGATATCTGGATGATCAGTATATAAACCCTAAGGTTGATCATTTTTCCTCTGACCTATTCATTGACAAACATCAATATATAAGGAAAGATAGAGCAATAGAAAATAAAGAAATAAAAAAGAAAAGAAAGGTCACTTGGAAAACCCTAACGAACCTTAGGGTCGATGCTGAATGGTCAAGCAGCTGGGAGAGAAAACCTAAAAAAAGAGAGCACAATTATCAAAGGGAAATGGGAAAAGGATAGGAAAAAGGAAATGCAAAAGGGAATGCAAAAATGCGAGAACAAGAGGTAAAAAAATTTCAATCGGTCAAAAGATATCTTATCTTCGATCCAAAGTCAAAAGACCAAAAGGCTGGACGAAGCATGGAGGCCATAAATCCCACCAAAAAACCACCAAGTAATGAAGCTCGACCAACTCGTTACTCCAATGAGGAAAGATTCCTGAAAATACTTCAGCCAGAGAATCGGATAGATGGCAGATGGAAGAATGAGAAGGGAAATCATATCCAACTCACATGTTCAGATTAAACAAGTATAAGCTTATCCACGGCATGTGAGAGCCAAGTGAGGACGATGAAAAATGACCATCCTCGTGCGGCTCATGTGAGGATGATGAAACTTTGGCAACCCCACTTTCGCACTTAGTTTGTTATGTTAATAATAAAAAGAAAGAAAGAAAGAAGCATTTTTAAGTACTGCAAGTATTTTTTGGGTGTTTGATAACTAATTTTTTATAACTTAATATGTCCATCTTTTGATAACTTAGAATCACTTTGTTAAAAGCACTTATGTCAGAAGTGCTTCCTTATAAACCACTATAACCTCAAAGCGGAGCCTTATTACTATGAAAAATACTCTTCAATATTGTACTGAGATAAAATTGATGTGAACCTCAAATGAATTCATAGAATTTAATAAATTCCACAAGAAAATAGAAGTTGTGAAGGTGTCTCAATTCATACTACCATAGAAATTTCAAAATAATGTTAGACATGTTTATGCAATAATAGAGAATTTTCCTAAAATTATAAAAACTAGCTATTAGGATAAGAAGCTAAGATTGCTAATTGTTTTTAAGGTAATGTATAGAGTCAAACTCGCTATTAACAAACTGATGAAATTTTGGCCAAAAAAAATTAGGTTGATTGATAGTAATATAATGAACATCATTATAATTTGAATGCAGCAGATAATTTAAAATTATATAGGGTACTTAAGTACTTGAAAGTAGATGTTTTATACTTGTATTTGATTTTATAATTCAACTAAATGTTGTACCTGATCCTTCAAGACTCTAGCAGATAGTTATATCCAATAAGTTTAAAAATGACAACAAAAAAAATTACGAGATTGGAGTCAAATTAATTAGAAACATGAAGAGTGTGTTTATATATATATATATATATATATATATACATACACACACACACACATATATATATATATATATATATACATACACATATATATATATATATATTATATATGCGCGCATGTGTGTGTGTGCCACTATAAGATTAGGCAGTAGAACCGGCCATTATAACGGAATAAGTAAATAAATAGAATAAGTAAATAAACATTAGCCAAAACCCTTGAATACTATAAACTTATCCTTACTGACTCTGAATCTGTGAAATTTAAACCATATACACAAGAAGTCGAGGATAACGATGGAAACCTCAGAACCATCAACACACACTGTTGTGCCTAAATCTTAAAAGTCATTAAATCAGTTGAATGGGGAACAAATCTTAGTAGAGCTAAACTATTCAAAATCCTTTATAACCCTTTAGGATACTTCTATTAGGGTTATAAAGCGGCATGGTTTAATGCATTTTTCCTTACAGAATGAATTAAATCAACATTCTTTTCTATTCTACTTCATGAAGTGATATAATTTTCCCACCTAGTTCATCACCTGGTGGAATACTTATGATCCAAATCTTCAAATATTACCATTCGAAATCAAACAAGAATATCAAATGTTTGAGCAAAGGTTTGAACTTCCAAATAGTTACTTTCCAATTAGGTTACACTATTTCTTCATATTCTCTGTCGCATGGGTATATCAGTGGAAGTATGAATCAGACAGGGATACACAAATTGGTGGCCAACTTACAGAACATATTTTATTCAACCAGCAAACATTCATGCATGGCTCCAGAAGAACCCAAAAATGATTAACTAGGAGACCCCCAAACTAGTAGATTCCTACAATAAAAATCCTTGATGGCAGTAAAATTGGTCTCAATCACTGATAAACAAGAATACGTACAACAACTCTAACAAGTATTATAACAACTTCAAGTAGAAGAAAAGGCTAGTTCATTAACGGTATCTAAACAAAAGATGAGTTCCTCGACAGCCAAAAAGGAAACTACATCTTTTGGATTTGAAATAAGTTTTGAAGGATTTCAACAAAATGAAGATGATTGCTACGGAATCTTCTCCCAGATCCCTTAAACAAGATTCTAAACAAAATCACAAAATTTCATTGTAGCACTGAAAGTTACTGTGCAAATACAGCAAGAAAAATCAATATTGTACATTGTAGCGCATACTATAGCAGTTCTAAACACTACAGCACTGTAGCGCTATTGTAACAAACACTGTAGCAGGTACTGTGGTAGAATTGATTGAGTTTAAGATTTTTCCTTTATTGTCTGAAGTGAGATGTTCATCCCACCATCTTTTAAGTTGCCCTGCAAATCCTGTAATAAGAATATGAGTTGCAAGTTGGTCGATCCATCCTGAGTTGTACGATATGCTATTGCTATCATCATCATTTGTTGGAGGATTGACATTATATTGTATTCAGAAACACCATCTATGTTCCATTCACAGATATTATTGGCATTGTAGGAATTTTGAAGGATGTTTAGTTTTTCTTCTATAAGGATATCAGGATAGACTGCCCTAGAATAGTAAAGTTCTTGAAAAATTTTGTTATAAATATCCTTCAAATTCATCATTTCAAACACACCATTTTCTTCAGCATATTCTCTCTCTAGTTTGAAGAAAACTCTCCTCTCTCTCTCTAAAACATAGTTAGCATTAGGTTTAATTTGGAATCAAGTTTAAATCAAGATTTTAGTCAAGTTTCATCCTTGTAAGTCTTTTAGCCTCCAACTCTAATAAATATTTTATTCAATTATTACATTGTCCATGGTTGACTAAACCACTTGCTTACATTCTTGTTTATTTATTTATTCTATTTGTTTACTTATTCTATTATAATAGTCGATTCTACTGCCTAATCTTATAGTGGCAGTCCGTCTGTAACTCACTTCCTTTACTCTGCTTCTTTTAGTTTCCTGCATTTAAGGGATCTCTCTCGCCCCGCTCTGGCTATGACTCAAGTTTAGGAGATGGCAGAGTTGGTTGGTCCAACTCTTCTTGGGTCTTCTGCTGCTGCTGCTGCTTCTTTTTCTTGGTTATTATCTTCCCTATAAAAATTCACGGGTTAGATAATCAGGATTCGAGTTTGAAGATCCTTTGGTATGTTCTATCTCAAGGTCAAAGACATATAAAATCTCTTGTCATCTAGCATAAAATGCTTGGAGGCAAGGTTTTTGACATCCTTTTTCTAAAACATATTTAGTTGTTTTGCAATCTATTCGTAAAAGAAATTTTTGGTTTAATAATTTGGCTTGAATTTTTGAAACACATAAAATGATTGCTAGAACTTCCCTTTTGATCGTAGAGTAATTCTATTACGCATTATTCCAGTGTTTAGAAGTAAAAGCGATAATTTATTCCTTGTTGTCTTTTATCTGTTTTAGTATGCCACCATATCCAATGTCAAAGGCATCTGTCTCAACTATTTTGGGAGAGGTAAGATCAAGTAGTGAAAGACATGGGATAGCTTGGCTTTGGGCTTTAATTTAGTAGACAATATCGGTGTGTTTATTTATCCATAATGGTGGGGATTTTTTCAATCTTTCATATAAAGGTTTGGTTAGATTACTAAGATCCACAAAGAAGTCTGCAATATAGTTGAAACATCCTAAGAATCTCTAAAGTTGTTGTTTCTCAAGTACTTAGTTTGGGAATTTATCACCAAACTGGATTGATTTTTCTATGAGGGTAATAGTTCCTTGGTGAATATAATGTCCTAAGAACCTGATTTTTGTTTGGAAGAACTAATCTTTTTTTGAGAGACCACCAATCCATTTTTTTGGGTAACATGAAGGAAGGTGCTAAGGTACTTGAAGTGCTGGTCTATATTTTTTGAGAAGATTAGAACATCATCAATGTAAACGATGATGAAGGAAGAATAAGGATTAAAAATGTCATTCATTATCTTTTGGAACCCAAAAGGAGCATTTTTGAATTCAAAAGGCATGACATTCCATTTATAGTGTCCAAAGAGCACTGTGAATGCGATTTTATATCTGTCGGAGTGTCAGAATCCCAATTTCAGGTCAAATTTTGAGAATATTTTTGTGGAGTAGAGTTGTTGTAGAAGATCCTTTTTGTTGGAGATTAGATATCTGATCTATCGGAGAGCTTCGTTCAAGGTCGTGTAATTGATTACTAGGTGAGGTACTCCTCTCTCGATTTCTGACTGTTTGTTGACATAAAAGACTGAATAACTCCATGGAGATTGACTTGGTCTGATGATCTTTTTTGACAAAAGATCATTTATTTCCTCTTGGCAATGTTTAAGTAGATCTTGATTCATCTAGATGGGTCTTGCTTTTGTTGGTATGTTTCTTTCATCAAAGTCTGGTTCATTGGGAAGACGAACAATGTGTTGTTTCCTTTTCTAAAAGGCAGTCGGTATCTCAGCACATACTTGTATTTAGATCTTTGACTATAGATCTTTGATTCTGTACTGGATTTCTGGTTGTTGTAGTTGTTCTTCTATCTTTTTGAAAAAGATTTTTTCTTTAAGGAAGTTGATCTGATTTTCTTTTAGCATTAAAGAGTTGAAAATTTTGAAAACAGGTTTCTCTTGTGAATGGCAGAAGGGCGTTTGATCCATAATTTTATAGGATTATGCATTGGTGGGTAGTCAAATAAGGAACGAGTGTTGGATGAAGATTGTTCCTAATATGACATTGTTTGTCAGATCTTTGGCTAGAAGGAAGGTTTCTCTTATGGATACTGAGGAGAACTAGATTTCCACATCTGAGAGTTTAAATTGAATGTTTAATCTGGAAACATTTGCTCCGATGAGACTCTATTTTGTTCTCAAAAAACTTGGTAGGAATGAGTCCGTCTTGAATACAAGCGGTAGTATGTACCACGCTCTATGGGGCGGGAGGTACCGCTCATCTCGACTTGGTTTGATGTTAATACTATTTTGACGAGCGGGCCCGGTACAGGGGGTGTAAGTAGACGGGTGAGAGTAAAGTGATTTCTATGGTCAGTGAGATAGTGGTTGACGGAGTGTCAACATTCCTGCTGAAACTACGGCTTGGGACCGGACCGAAGCTGGATGTGGAAAATGGCAGAAAGATGGAACGGCACTGTATCCTTTTATCGTGATTACTTTATATTGTCTTGTATGATTTCCAAGTTTTCTACTGTTATTGGTTGTCAAGAATTGTTACCGCTTTCACCTGCTTGTGCATGCATTCTTGACCTCACTGGGCTTTGCTCACCCCATAAGCTTTGTTTTCCTTAACAGTGGAAGTGGGCGAGAATCAGGAGTACCCTTTGGATTTCCTCTTAGTACTTTTGTAGGATTTCCTCTTTTATATAAGATTGAAATTAATGAATGATTTTGACGGTTTATAGTATTTTGGAGTTGTTATCAAGGTCTCTTGGATGGAATGTTGGGGGTATGTATTTTGTGTGAATTTGTCGGCATTTTAAATACTTTTAAAGATGGTTCCTTAAATGAATGTTTGAGTCCTGGCGATCCAACCTACGGGTTCCCAGTATCGAGCCTAGGTTAAAGATCTATTTGGGAATATTTTAAGGACGTTGTTCTTGAATGTGGAGTTGGGATAGCTTTCCTATATTTTAGGTGTGTTATTTAAGGTGAAATAGTGGACTCTAAGTTCTAAGTTCTAAGTTTTAGCACCACTAGCTATTGCTATACTGGTGTGTAGGGTTTTGAATTTCTTCAAATAGACGAGTTGTGTTGAGATCTCTTGGATAGGTAGTTAAGTAAACGACACGATTCATATTCACAAGTCAATAAGTGCCCTTATGTTGGATTTCAAAGAGTTGAATTTTAAATGGTTAGAGTTTCACAATATTAACGGGGATTTTGATTTCCTTGTGTCAATTTAGTTAAAGGGAATTAGTGACATGGCAAACTTGGAAGGTTCACGCGATGCCATAGAAGCTCTCCGAAAGGAGTTAGAGTTTCAGATGGTGCTTGCTAAATATTGGGAAGGACGCTGGGAACAAGAATATAAGGAAAAGACTGAGCTAAGGAGCAAGAACATGGAAATGAGGAAGAAATATGAAGCCATTCTAAAGGAGATGCAGCATAAGTTTGAACTAGTGTTCGACCACATAAATTGAATTTGAGATACCCTAGCACTCAAGTTAGAAAACAGGAAGGAAGCTCCTCCAATGTTAAAGGAAAGCGTGAAAGAGATTAGCAAAAAATGAACATGCTGAAAATAAGGGAAAGAAACTAAAAGTTGGTGGACTCATGGCACGGCAACTTAGGGTTGCTAAGTGTGATTTTTGTAACAAATCTCATCCGACAGAAGGGTATTGGTTGAAGATGGGTGCATGTTCAAGGTGTGGGAGCCTCGAACACCGAATAAGGAACTGCCCTAAAACCTAGAATAGACTATGGAGGTCTTTGTCTTTTGAATGTTTTGTAAATGGGTTAGTTGGGGTAAAGCTTGTGGGGTCCATGACTATAACTGCATGACCGTTTGTATTTTGTGGTATTTGTATGTATATGTGTTGTGTTTTGTAACACCCCATGATTTTCTAATTATGTGTGAACTTGTTAATGTGAATGTATGCCAGTATTTCCTATTTCAAATATTTTCACTAGCGACTCTTGTACTTTTCAATTGTCATTTTATTTCTGCAGTTAGATGTAATTGAGTGATAGATAGTTGGAGATGGATGGTTGGACATGTAATCGAGTAATGGCTGTCACTACTCGAAGGATTGACATTTTAGAATATTTGATACATTGTCGGACTCTTACACTAGTGACCTAGTTAAGAGAAAAGGAGGAATAAAGTTTTGTAAGAGGTGAATCACTCATGTTTAGATTGTGAGGTAAATTAATGATTTGCGTTAGTTCATGAGACGGCTAGATATTAGTGATGATGATTTGGTATACGGTCTGTGCTCGAACATAATTGTGTATGTAAGACAATTTGGGCTTAAAGGTTGTGAATTTTTATTCATGTGATGGTCAAAGATTATGTCTTACGATTAGTAAGTAAAATTCAACGATCCGTGAATCAAGGAGATGTCAAATGGTTCTTCAAGTTTTAGATAAGCTAAATATCTTATGGAATGAAATTTTAATCCACCTTTGATAATGGAACCTGTTGTACTTGACTTTTAAAAAAAAAGAAAGGAAAAAAAAATGAATTCAAAAGTTTTAGTTTAATGTTGTATTTCTTCACCTTTCTAGATATTGATATTTAGGTTTGATATAAACGTGTTTTGAAAGCAATTTCGTATTTTATTTGTTTACAGTGTTTTCATGAAACTTGAGTTTATTAGAGTGATTTTCCTTTCAAAAGAGAGAAGAAATGAGAAAGTTTTAATCAAGCCTTTTGTGCCCTCAAAATCTTACTCTTTTCCATTTAAAGTTAATTGAGAGTGCCTTTTTCAAACGATTAAGGATACGATTGATAATTTTATACCATCTTCGTAAAAGTGTGAACATTTTGATTTTGATATACAAAGTTATATATCATTCTTATTGGAAAGGAATGAACCCAAGAGCCTCATTGTCTGTAATGTAAGATTTGAGTTGATAGGAGTAAGTTATGATTAGTAGAATAGTGAAGTTTTGGAAATGCTCAGGTGGTTTTAAGTGGTATGTAATGGAGGTGGCAAGTACCAAAAGATCATAAGAAGGGCATTTCAAACAACGAGATTAGGTTATGATACCCCGTCCATATCAATTAAGGTCTCTTTGAATTATGTGTGGTACAATGAAGAGATGGAAGAGATGGAATATACATATTTGGAATGATTAAATTTCGTGAATTTTATAGGTGATTCAACCCTCGTAAACGACTCCAAGTGTGAATAGGAATTCTTAATGTGTGAACTGTAAGCGAAAGAATTGGGGATCAAGCGAATTCTTTTATTGAAGATATTGTGGAAACCAAAGTGTCGAGAAAGTAACTTGAGAGTTAGAGGAAGGAATTCTGAGGAAACACCTAGAATTATTTCATGGTTCACGTATGAATTTCGAGGACGAAATTCTTTTAAGGGGGGAAGATTGTGAGGACCCGAAAATTTATTTTATTTGACCTACTTATTTAATATTTTTGTTTAAATTTTAACATCGACTTTAACACAACATAATGTTAATTATAATCATTATTGTTTACCAAAGTGTTTATATGGTTTGTTTTACTTCACAAAATGTTTTGTTTTAGCTATTTTGTTTTAACCCTAATTTGACATTTAAACCCTAGTTTGCTTTAAAAACTCTAAATTTCGACAAAACCTTAATTTGTTTGCACACGAAACCTTAATGTACTAACCCTAATATATTTTCTCGAAACCCTAATTATATGTGCAAATCAAACGTTTGTTATTTCATGAATTTTCAGTGTGAATTTGTACGCGCATGAGAGTTATTAGGGTAATTGGGTGATTAGTGGCCTCAACAAGTGTGATTAAGCTTTGATAGGCTAGGTTAAATTGAGTACCTATGGACTAATTTGATAGGAAAAGAAATCATGTGGGTAAGAGTGGAAAATGACCTAAGTTGTTAGGTTGCTTTGCATGAGAATTTTGACCAAATTTTGACCAAGACCAAAATATCTTTATGGTCTTATCCTTTAGCTATTTCAGAGCTCAAGTGAGCCGGCCAAAGCAGGAAAAAAAAGGGAAGGAAAAACGTGAAAAAAGGGAAGGAAAAGAAGAGAGGAAAAGAGAAGAAAAGCTTGGAGGATATTTGCAAGTTTCAACCATCCAATCTTGAAGTTGAGCTAGGAGGATAAGAAGGCTAACTTGGGGCTTGTAATTTCATCAAGAACATAAGCCAAGAAGGTATTTTCCTTTTCTATATAAGCTGGAATTTGGTTGAAGTTGATGAAAATGATGGATTTTGTTCTTGTTTTGGGTTCATTCATGGCCACTGATAGCTTTTGAGATGATTCTACGGATTGGTTTGGTGAATTTCAATGTATTTATGCCTAGCCATGAATTTGAGTTTAGGGTTAGGGTTCTTAATTTATTACATGTAATATTCCCAGAATGGGCAGATAAACAATCAATCATGTATTCCCATTGTAAACGGGTCGTATCAAGATGTACAAGTCCGATGTAACGGGTCATGTATTCCACTAGTTGTGGACAAGTAAACAAGTAACTTTCAAAGGATACGCTCGGTACAAGTGTCGATGTAACTTTCCGATCTCCGATCCTCGCTCACCGATTCTCAGTCCGAAGTCTCCCAAAACATTCAAACAGTGGGCGGTAATACTCATGAGTAAACCTTAAACAGGTACCCAAGGTTCGTTAACTTGCCCGACCTAACCCGATGCCAGCTCAGGGTCAAGCCACATCACCAATGGGGTTGGGATCCCAGAACAGGAGGTTGCCAATTGCGGTAAAGTACACAATGGCACAAGCAGGCATGCACAAGTACTTTTCATGTTTAGGCAAAGTGCGATAAAGTACACACTTGCCCCTTTTTCACGTAATTGACAATTTGCATGTATACAAGTAAACAGGTAGCATGTTGGAAATTTAAACAACAAAAAACAAGAAACAAGTCGGTCCCTCATCAGTATAGTCTAGGTCCGGTCCAGTGGTCCTTCTAGTACCTGGCGGGGTCCTGTAAGTAATTAGGTATTAGTTACTATTTTAGGTAACTTCCATTAACTAACAAGTTAACCAATCCACAGTATGTATTAGATTCAGGTTATAGGTCGGGACTTGGCTCGGGGTTCGGGTCGGTGTCGGGACAATATACGGTCGTGGGTAATGGTGTTGTTTGGTTTCGACCCTAGTTGGTATGTGTCGGACATGATTGGGGTGGTGATAGGCATTGGTCGGCTAGTTTAAGTGTAATTGGCAAGTTCGGGCATGAGTCGGTAGGTTTGGTACATGATCGGCAATAGTTGGCACGGATGGGTAGGTACCGACCGGCAGCTATCGACAACCGTCCGGGGCTCGTTATATCGATACCGCGTCGCTGGTGCAAGTCGGGTCCCGGTGTGGTCGGCCTGTCGGGTCGGTCTCGGTTAGTTATCATTGGTGCATGCATTGGCACTGGTTGATATGGGCGAGTAGGTTGAGCACGACCGGCCCAGCAACAGTTTGGTCGGGGATTGCAAATAACCTTGATGCGACGGTTGCTCGTCGGCATACGTTGACACCTGCCGGTGCGCGTTGGCACGTGTCGGTGCCGATTGCTGTTGTTGGTGCGGGCCAACATTGATTGGTGGTAGGTTGGTACATTCGGGAGTCGTCAGTATGTGTCGAGTAGTTAACGGGTCGACAGGGTTAAACATGGGCTACCGGACCGGCACGGTAGTCGGGCGCATCGTCGGGTTATCGCAGACGGTCATGCGGCTAAGTGCGGGATGTGGTCGGTCGTGGGTGGCGATAGGCGGCCGCCCCAGGTTAACGGCTGGCTAGGCATGTGTTATAAGGCTGGTCAAGCCGCTGGGTTATCGCCTATCGGTCGTGTTGTCGTCTGCCGTTGCACAGCTTAGTCGCGGTTCGACCTTACCGGCACCAATGGGGTGACTATTCCGCACGTGGTGTGCGGGCACGGTTGGCTTGGAGGTTGGGTGCTGGTCAGGTGCCGAAATGATCGGCACGTCGGGTTCAGATTCAGGCTTCCGTTTTGGTTGCCGTTTTTGGTTGGTGCCTTAAGATGGCTAGTGGAAACCTCCCTGGGTGCACATCACATCTACAGACCTGGGTAGTCTTGGCTGACGGGGTTGGTACTAGGGTCTAGGTCCGTTAACGGGTTAGGGTATGTCGGCTAAAGGCTAAGCAGTTGTTAACGGACAAGTTCGGGGTCGGCATATCCGTCAACCGGTCAGGCACACGGGTCAGCTAGGCATTTCTGCTAACTAGTGCGCACGGGACGGCACACCCGCTAACTAGTCGAGCACGGGACAGGCACCTCTGCTAACGAACGCGCACGGAACAGCACATCCGCTAATGGACGCGCACACGGGCTGCGACGGGTGCGTGCCGGCAGTGTCAATCCGTTAACGGACACGCACGACAGTCGGCTACCTGTCACAGTTTACGTTTCAGGTCATATCTCACAATCCACTAGTGCGTTTTTGGCCCATTTTATACCGTTACAAACGGCATTCAGATCACTACAATTTCTCAGAAGGGACCAGGTTCAGATTCAGGCCATAACAGGTTCAAATTTAGGCTCAAACACACAACAAATGCAAAACGCAGGCTTATCAGTCACAGAAAAATAGTGAACTTCAACGGGTTGCTGGAAACAGTAGGGACAGAATCTGGAGGTGTATCATATACCATTGGAAATCCTTTTCTGTCTAGTTTCCAACGCCACCAACGGCACCTAAATCGAACTTTCCTACAGTGAGTTATGGTCGAAATACTAACATTGGTTCTGGCAAACTGATAACACCCGAAACTGCATGTTCTTGGTTTCAAACGTGAATTTAACTTGCTCTTGGGGCTTTATTTTTACTTGGAATTCACAGCTAACAATCCCAACATGTAATTCAGTATATATAGCATGCCATTAGTCAAAATTACTGCAACAATCCAACACGATAAAGCACTCAAGGCATGGCATGAAAGCTGTAATTTCTATCAAACAGGTAGTCTTCATGTTCACAGGATTTTCAGCATATAAGCATGAATTCTTCAAGCATGTTAAACGAAATTTGGAGTTATATTTCAAGCAAAGGTTCAGCTTTGAACTACCTCAAATAAAAGCTGCAAGTTTGCTGAAATGATGAAGCCAAAATCGTGTGGAAACCAAGTAAGAAACCAGCCGAGCTTCAAGCCAGCTTCAACCTTGTTTGCTTTCAATTTTTGGTGGCTGTTTGTAGGAATGTTTAAGCTAATTTGTGGATCATTCTTCTCAGCATATTTTGTCCAAAAGGCAAGGTATCAAATAGAGTTATGAGCTGAGAATACGGGTTATATATATTGATCAAACAGGCAAGCATGACATGGCTTACTTGCCAACTTATGAACTAAGGAAATGACAAGTGTCCATGCAAAATTGGCTTTGTCATGTTTGAGTGAATTTGCTGAATTCAATTGCTATTTTCTGGTGGCTGAAAACGTCCAAGCAAGAGGTGATTGTAGGAATAATTTATTCAGCCTTTGCTATTTATTTTGAAGGGCTCAATTGCAAAAGCAATTTTTACTTTCGGGTCCCCGAAGTTCAAGCGCGTTCCTGCTTTGCCCCACACATTTCTTCCAACACCTTTGAAAGACAATTTGTAATCTGTTAGCCCTATAATCAAATGCTACAAGTGTTTAAGATTTTAGCAAGAATCTGTATTTTCCAAGTAAACTTTCGCACAAGCAAAATGAGATAAGAATGGCCATTTATTCACAAAATATGTACATGTATATTGACCAGCGGGACGTGGCTACACGGGTGCTCACAATGCGTCTTTTGTTTAGATGTCGTTGATGAATTGGCTCTTTCTTCTGATTGAAATTGTAATAACACTTGTTGAAATTGTTTTACATATTCTTATTTATCAGTGATTGAGGCCAATTTTGCTACCGTCAGGAATTTTTATTGTAGGAATCTACTAGTCTAGGGGTCTCTTGGTTTAATCATTTTTGGATTTTTCTAGAGTCATGTTTGAATGTTTGCTAATTGAATAAAATCTATTCTGTAAGCTGGCCACCACTTTTTGTATTCCTGTCTGATGAGAAGAGGTGGGAGCTCGTCTTTATGGAAAAAATTCATACTTCCATTGATATACCCATGTGACAGAGAAGATAGAGAAGTAGTGTAAGCTAATTAGAGTGTAACTGTCTGGAGGGTCAAACTTTTGCTCAAACATTTGATATCCTTGTTTGATTTCGGATGGTAATATTTGAATGTTTGGACCATGAGTGTTCCACCTGATTGAAAAATTATACTTGTTTTCCTTTATGAAATAGAATAGAAAAGAATGTTGGTTTAATTCATTCTGAAAGGAAAAGACATTAAACCATGCCGGTTTATAATCCGAATAGGTGTATCCTGAAGGGTTATAAGGGATTTTGAATGGTTTAACTCTGTTGAGATTTGTTCCCCATTCAACTGGTTTAATGACTTTAGGATTTAGGCACAAGAGTGAGTGTTGATAGTTCTAAGGTTTCCATCTTTATCCTCAATTTCTTGTGTGTATGGTTTAAATTTCACAGATTCAGAGTCGGTAAGACTATTTATGGTATTCAAGGGATTTGGCTAATGTTTTTAGTGCAAAATCTAGGTTTGGAGGCAAGATGGCCTTGGCTAGCAAGTTTGGTTATTGTGATTAAAATCAGGCTCTGTTTGGATGAAGGTTATAAAAGAGTTTGTTTTATAGTAGGTGGTTGGAGTAGTAGTTTTTCTAGAAATATATTTGGGCTTTCTTTCCTGTATAACGAATGGTTGGGCTGTTTGGATTAATTCAGATAGTTTAGATAAGGGATATCCTGCAAATAAAGCCCATTGTTTGATATCTGGTAACTCAACTTCGTCATCCTCTTCTACAACATCAAACCAGATTTTGGACGAAATGCTGGACAAAGGTTGGACAGAGACAATTGGTTGAAATGTATTGGTTGAAATACAGATTTCGTAGCCGTCATCTTCATTTTGTTGGAGTCCTTTAAAACTTCCTTCAAATCTAGAAGATGTAGTTTCCTTTTTGGTCGTTGAAGGACTCATCTTTTGTTTTGATGTCATTGATGAACTGGCTTTTTCTTCTGTTTGAAATTGTAATAACACTTGTTAGAGTTGTAGTACATATTCTTATTATCAGTAATTGGGACCAATTTAGCTGCCATCAAGGATTTTTGTTGTAGGAATTTACTAGTTTGGGTTCTCCTGGTTTAATCATTTTTTGGATTCTCTAGAGCTTGATTTTAGGTTACTCTGGAATAGTAAAGTTTTTTTTTTTTGGGGGGGGGGGGGGGGGGGGTTTTCCAATTTGGAATGTGAGAAGACGATTTGGTAATATTAAATTTGGCTATTTGATTAGTAGTGGTTTCAAGGTTAGATTTGTTTAAGACACATGTTTTCTTTAGAGGTTGGCTAATAGACACAAGAGAGTCTAATGATGGTTTTTCTAAAATACAGACTGATTGGTTATCAGGTTTATTGGTAGATATAGAGGCTTGCTCGGATTTTTGTTTACTTGTGAGGGTAATAAATGATTGTTCTATTTTGGCAATTCGTTTTCCAAGGTCATCAATGGAATTGTTCTAGAGCTCTTTATGGAATTTGTTTGGTATTTCATATGGTCTGAACAGAAAGTTGGATGAAAATGTTGTAGTTTTAGTGCTCGAAGAAAGTAAAGATTTAGGTTGAGAAGTTAGATATTCTCCGAGAGTTTGTAAGTATTTGTTGGTGTAATTACGGCAAGAAAATCAGTACTGTACACCGTAGCAGTGCAGATATTGTAGCACTGTAGCAGTGCAGATACTGTAATAGGAACTGTAGCAATCGAAAATTTTTACTATAAATATCCCTCAAACTCATTCTGTGAACAGTTTGGCCTCCTTAACTGTCATACAAAAAGCAGAAGAAGATCCAAACCCTTAACAAAATCATCTCCACAAAACCAAAGAAAAGCCCTGCCTTACAAAGCTAGAAAACAATTACCACCAAACAATCATATTCCAAATACTAGCCAACAACCTTTACTAGCATTACCATCCATTATTTGCCATAGATGTAAACAACCTGGACATATAGCCAGATACTGTAAACTAAACAAAAGGATCAGCACATTGGGACTCGACGAGCAGATAGTAAACCAACTCTCAAACCTCCTCATCAAAGAAAGCAGTGATTCAGAACGAGAAGAAAACAATTGGATCAATCAGCTGGAGGATGATGATGTTTCATCTTTATCAAATACCAGTGAGGATAATGATGAAGATGAAAAAGAATGACAAGCCACTGTAAATGTCCTAACAAAAGAACACAATCTGAGCTCTTAGATTCATACTAGCAGTATTATAGTATGTTAGGAAACATAATTATCACCCCACTTCTCCCTCTGACTCTGATACCAGAGCGGGGTTAGGGAGGTCCCCTAAACGCAGGAAAGTAGAAGGAGCAGAGTAAAGGAAGTGGGTCGCAGACGGACTGCCACTATGAGATTAGGCGGTATAACCGGCCTATTAACAGAATAAGTAAATAAACATAAATGGAATAAGTAAATAAATAAGAATGTAAGTAGGTGGATTTAACCAACCATGGACAGAATAATAACTGAATAAAAATGTTTATTGAAAGCTAGAAGACTTACAAGGATGAAACTTGACCAAAGTTTTGATCTAATCTTGATTCCAAACTAAACCTAATGCTAATGATGTTTAGAGAGAGGGAGGAGAGTTTTCTTTCAACTAGAGAGAGAAAGAACTGAAGAAAAATGGTGTGTGTGAAGAGGTAAGTTTGAGGGGTATTTATAGCAAAAATTTTTGGTTGCTATATTACGTGCTACAATATCTGCTATAGTATCTGCACTGCTACAGTGCTACAGTATCTACACTGTTATAGCGTGCGCTCTAGTGTACAGTACTGATTTTTCCTGCCTTGTTTGCACAGTAATCTCCGGTGCTATAGTTTCTCTGGTGCTACAGTGATTTTTAAGAAATTTATTTTTTGATTATTTTTGAAGCTTGTTTTGAGAACTAGTCAGTCAGTTGAGCCAGCTTGATCATTTTCGGAGTCTTGTTTGTTTGTCGGAGATTGGTCTGATTCATTCAGTCGATTCTCCTTGGTTAGACAGATTTATACCCTGGTTGGGCTATGCCTGGATTTTGCTTTAACAGGTTGTTGCAGTGATTTCTTCTAGGGTTTCTTGGATCCATTCATCATAATGTGAAGTATTCGTGCCCCATTCTTTGAGTAAATGCCTGTTGATAATGTACCTTTAGACATTTTTCATCTTCATAAAGCACTGCTCCTTCAGACTTGGAACCGAGTTTGAAGGCCTTAGACAGACCTTGCGGTGTTTGTCCAGAAGGTAAACAGGAATTTGTTCTCCAGTGTTGTAATCAAAGTATGAAATACCGTAGTTGCGGATCCTGTCTTCGTTAGTTTCTTGTTGGTATGAGTAATGATCTATTCTTAGATGTGAGATAACATCATCCTTGAGTTTTGTCTAAGAAAACATTCTGTTTTATGGATTGTTTGAACTTCTTTCGGCGTTTTCAAGATGGTTGGTAGTTGAACTTCCTTCGATGGATGACATGTTCCTGCAAAATAAAAGTTGAAATAATTGTTTGAAGGTTAGATTAACTATTGATAGGGGTATTTTTGTAAAAAGGGAGAAGGGCATCTGGACCAATAAGCTAAACAAGACCTTGACAACCTTGTCTTACAAAACATTGTCTTTTCTCAACCCAAATTCCCAAAAGGAGAAGAAACCTCTGATGATGATACAGATTTTCTAAACCTATTATCCAAAAAATCTCGTAAGAAGTTCCAAGTACAAATTAAACTAGTTATCTAAAATGACTATATCCTTGAAACAGAAGCCTTATTTGATACCGGAGCAGACTTCAGCTGTATTCAAGAAGAACTAGTCCCTACTGAGTTCTTCGAAGAATCTAATGAGGGACTCTGTGGAGCTAATAGCTCTAAACTCGATATCTAGTTTAAACTTTCAGACGTAGCCATCCAATTTTCAGAAGTCTCAATCAAAGAAACCTTTCTCCTAACAAAAGATCTTACAAATAATGTTTTATTAGGGACACCCTTTATTTCACATCTTATCCCATATTTAGTCACCGAAGAAGGAATCCGACCACAAAACTATGGTCCAGATGCTCTTCTCCCATGGAGGCCAAACTATTCACAGAAAGAGCCAAGGTCTTTTGCTCTCTGTGCTCGATCCTTTGCAAGATGCCTAAGCATCTTATCTTGTCTGCAAAATTTTCAAAGCAACTTGTTGGATTTGACTTGTAAACTGTCCATAAGTGATTGTTTCCCATGGTACTGTGCCATCATACTGGTTTCGAATTTCTTCTCGCACAAGGTCTCTTAAGGATTTGGGAAACCCATCCAAAAACTTTTCTTTCCAATAAACTTGATTTCCATCTGGTCTGGCATATATTCTTGTCAGGAAGGTGTCTTTGTACCATCAAAAATCTGAGAGGTTCCGATACTTGAGATTGTTTAATAATTCCGAGGATTTATCCCTGAATATTTCTGGATCCCTAATAAATTTTTTTGCAATGGTGAATATCAATGTTGCCACTGCGTCTGAGATGGTATCACCGTATTGTATGATTGGCTCTCCAACTGCATCAATTTTGATTGAGTTTAGGATTTTTTTTCTTTGTCATTTGAAGTGAGATGTTCATCCCACCATCCTTTAAGTTGCCCTGTGAATCCTGTGATAAGGATATGAGCTGCAAGTTGGTCGGTGCATCCCTGAGTTGTATGATATGCTGTGCCACCATCATCATTTGTTGGAGAATTGAGATTATATTGTATTCAGATACTCCATCTATGTTCCATTCATAGATATTGTTGGCATTGTAGGAATCCTGAAGGATGTTTGGTTTTTCTTCTATAAGGACATCAGGATAGGTTGCCCTAGAATAGTAAAGTTTTTGAGGGTTTTTCCAATTTGGAATATAAGAAGAATATTTGGTCATATCAAGTTTGGCTATTCGATCAGTAGTGATTTCTAGGTTAGATTTGTTTAGGACACAGGTTGTTTTCTTTGGAGGTTGGTTAATTGACACAGGAGAGTTTAATGAATGTTTTTCTAAAATACAGGCTGATTGGCTATCAGGTTTATTGGTAGATGTAGAACCTTGCCCTGATTTTTGTTTATTTGTGGGGGTAACAAAGGATTGTTCTATTTTGGCAATTCGTTTTTCAAAGTCATCAATGGGTTTATTCTGGAGTTCTTTGACTAGACTTGCTCTGCACGGCCCTCCTAATCATATCCATAAATGACTTGTTTTTGGTAATAGATGCACATTATCATATGTAAATTTTGGCGCATGATACACATCTCCAAGGTATTTCTCAGTCATGTAATAAATATGTTTTAACTTTCTCTTTGAAACTCAAAGTAGATGTTCCCATCTAATCTCAAGAATCACCGCTCGCTTCTACATAGTGATCATTTTGAACTAAAAGAAAAATCTTGGGTGGAATATTCACATTATGTAGAATATTTTCACTCTTAATAGTTACATACAAGTCTATAGAACATAGAAATGGATATCCATGACGGTAATGCGGTCGATGAACTAAATCTTCATTGAATTTTATTTTTTCATTAGAAGGAGCTCTCACATGTTCTACAATACCTCTCGCAAATACTCCGCCGGTATGAAAAGTTCTTAATGTTAATTGAGTACCCGGTTCTCCAATCGATTGACCTGCAATAATACCTACAACTTCTCCCTTGAAATTTATTTGGTATTTCATATGGTCTGAACAGAGGGTTGGATGAAGAGGTTGCAGTTTTAGTGCTTGGAGGAAGTAAAGTTTTAGGTTAGGAAGTAATATATTCGCCGAGGGTTTGTAAGTATTTGTTGGTGTAGTTATTTTGCTCATAGATACCTTGGATATCCCTGGCACTCATAGGATCTTCTTCTTGGACTACTTTCAGTTTGAAGGGTTAAGCACTAATTTCTGTGGATTTGTATAGAAAGGTAATAGGTTTAGGGAGAGGTAGCTCTGTTTAGATTTCTCCATCAGTTGTCTGCCATTTTGAAACACAGACTGATGATGAAAAAGGATATTCTATCTTGTTTTTTATTGCATAAATTTTGAACCACTCAAAGAACTGGATATGCAACTTGGTTCTTTCAAAGAATGGTAAAAGGTTGTCTGTATGGCTTTTCTTGATTCTCCTTTGTAGTTGTTGAAGAACTACTATTTCTTTGCTTGATTATGATCTGCATAGAACTCAACTCACAGGCCTTGCTTGTTGATCTGATATTCTGAATCGAGAACTCTCAGTTCTGGCAATGGTTCGTTGGTCATAGTTGAGTATGTAGGAGATATTGAAAGATCTTCATGGATTGTATCTTCATCTGAAGACTGTTTTTCTGAAGGATCTTCCGTTTGGATAGTATATCTTGCTTGAGGAATCCTTAAAGAGAGATCAATGTTATGGAGCTTTGTGGATATGGAGGAAACTGAGCGTCTCCCTCTATCAATGGTATCCATATTGGTACTTGCACTAGAAGATGCCTTAAAACTTCTGGACCTGTCAAATTTTATTTGGACTGTGCCACTAGGGAATTGCTTGATGCTTGAAACTGATGTATTTTGAGGTGGGACACTAGGGGCTATATCTGGTAGTGTCCAGTCTGCCGGGAGAGATATTTCATTCCAAGAGATAGTTCTAGGAATGGAGATCCTAGGTCTAGCTAGATCTGTTTGGAAGAGCGCCGTTTCTCTCTTCTTTGTTGTCTTCAGGGCTCTAGTGTTGAAGGCTGAACTCAAGACCTTGTATTGGATCCTGTAAATAATAGCAACAGGAAGAGTGCCAGTTTTTGTTTTACAATTAGCTGTTTTTATGTTTAGGGTTAAAGCATCTAGGATATTTCTATCCTGGAGGCATACGGAGAAATTTGGGAAACAGTCAAAGTACACAGGTCCTCCGCATAGGCTTGTTTCTGCCATTCCAAGTAATGAGTCATTGAGGTTCAGGAATCTGCAATCTCAGAGGCAAAGGAGTAGGGATGTGTCCAGTCCTTCCCTAGTCAAGGGTTTAGCTGTAACTGGTACAAGTCCAAAATGTATATAGTTGTATTTTTGTTGATGCCTTTCTATAGATTTCTTTGATAAAAGTTTGATCTCTTCATGATCATTGTTCAGGGCAATAGTTTGTTTTACAATTTTAATTGTGTAGTCTGTAGTTATTTTTCAACGTTTACTACTTTGATAAATCTCAGTTTCTTGATACCTAGGAATTTTCTAGTTATCAATGTCTTGGTTTACATCTTAAAGATTAATCTTTTCTTTAAGACGAGTGTTTGTAGGAAAAATGTTTGAGATATAAGATCTAGAGCTAGATCTAAAAAAGGAAGTCATAGATTAATCTGGTAAAATGAAATCAACTGTAAAATCAACAATAAAATCAAGAACAAGATCAATGATAAGATCAATGAGATATGAGAAGAAGATGAAATCAATTATATGTAAAAATTCCATTCCCCTTAGCACAGATCCGTCGGGATCCATGAGGGATACGTATACGTCTTAACCTACTATAATAGAGATAGTATGGATCTAATAGGTTAGATCTAAAATTTAAGCAGCTTACCGCCTCGGGTACTATCATTCCCCTCGGATCTCATTAGGCCTATAGGCCTTACTGCCAAATCTCATGGCCTTACTGCCAGGACAGCCCTCAAAGACTTCTAAAGCTTACTGCTTTCAACAAGATCTGAGCTCTGGGTTAGGGAGGTTGCCTAAACACAGGAAAGTAAAAGGAGTAGAGTAAAGGAAGTGGGTCGCAGACGGACTGCCACTATGAGAATAGGCGGTATAACCGGCCTATTAACAGAATAAGTAAATAACATAAACGGAATAAGTAAATAAACAAGAATATAAGTAGGCGAATTTAACTAGCCATGGACAGAATAATAACTAAATAAAAATGTTTATTGAAAGTTAGAAGACTTACAAGGATGAATCTTGACCAAAGTCTTGATCTAAGCTTGATTCCAAGTTAAGCCTAATGCTAATGATGTTTAGAGAGAGAGAGGAGAGTTTTCTTTCAATTAGAGAGAGAAAGAGTTGAAGAAAAATAGTGTGTATGAAGTGGTGAGTTTGAGGGTTATTTATAGCAAAATTTTCTCTTTTTGCTACAGTACCTGTTACAGTGTTTGCTATAGTGTTATAGTGTCTGTACTGCTATTGTGCACTCTACAGTGTGCAGTGCTGGTTTTTCCTACCATGTTTGTATAGTAACTTCCGGTACTTGTAGTTTTTTCGGTGTTACAGTGAATTTAGTCAATTTTTACTTTTGTTTAATGGATTTGAGAGAAGATTCCACAACAGTCATGTTCGTTTTGTTGGAGGCCTTCGAAACTTCCTTCAGACCCAAAGGATGTAGTTTCCCTTTTAATAGTCAAGGAACTCGCCTTTTATTTAGTTATTGTTGATAAACTGGTCTTTTCTTCAGTTTGAAGTTGCAACAATACTTGTTGGAGTTGCTGAACATATTCTTGTTTATCAGTGATTGAGGCCAGTTTTGCTGCAGTCAAGGATTTTTGTTGCAGAAATTTACTAGTCTGATGATCTCCTGGTTTGATCATCTTTGGGTTCTTCTGAAACCTTGATTGAATGTTTGTTGGCCGAATAAAGTCTTTCCTGTATGCTGACCACCACTTTGTGTATCCCTGTCTGATGAGGAGATGTGGGGGTTGTTCTTGATGAAGGTATTCATACTTCCATTGGTACACCCATGCGACAGAAAAGATGGAGAAGGAGTGAAGACTAATTGGAATATAGTTGTTTGGAGGTTCAAACCTTTGCTCGAACATTTGATATCCTTGTTTGATCTCGGTTGGTAAAATTTGAAGGTTTGGACCATGAGTGTTCCACCAAATGATGAACCATGTTGGAAAATTATACTGATTTCCTTTCATGAAGTAAAACAGAAAGGAGTGTTGGTTTATTTCATTTTGGAAAAAAAAGCATTAAACCATGCCGCTTGGTATTCCCAGTAAGTATATGCTGAGGGATTATAGGGAACTCCAAACACTGTAACGGGTACTGTAGCAAAAAGAGAAAATTTTGCTATAAATACCCCTCAAACTTACCACTTCATATACACCATTTTTCTTCAACTCTTTCTCTCTCTCGCTGAAAAAAAACTCCCCTCCCTCTCTCTAAACATCATTAGCATTAGGCTTAGCTTGGAATCAAACTTAGATCAAGACTTTGGTCAAGTTTCATCCTTGTAAGTCTTCTAGCTTTTAATAAACATTTTTATTTAGTTATTATTCTGTCCATGGCTGGTTAAATTCGCCTACTTATATTCTTGTTTATTTACTTATTCCGTTTATGTTATTTACTTATTCTGTTAATAGGCCGGTTATACCGCCTATTCTCATAGTGGCAGTCCGTCTGCGACCCACTTCCTTTACTCTACTCCTTTTACTTTCCTGCATTTAGGGGATCTCCCTAACCCGCTCTGGTATATATATATATATATATATACACACATACATCTCTCTGTACACACACACAATCACATATATAGACACACACATATATGTATATGTATATATACACACACAATATGTACATGTATAGGGAGCCGACACTTGGGTCGTCGGACTTTTTGGCCATGTGGCATCATGCCACGAGTTGCCGACAGTCTTATGGAGCCCATATATATACATATTTATATGTATGTATATAATGAGCAGCCGGATCCTTTTGTCACGTGGCATCATGCAACTAGTTAATGCCACCTATGAGTGGCCTGGCACGTAGGCCACAGGGTCTTTTTGCCACGTGACATCATGCCACGGGTTGGTAGGGGTTGTATGGGACCCATGGAATAGGCGCCATGTCAGTATGGGGGACGCCAGTGCTTTTTCAGCTGCGTGGCAGTATGTCATGGGTTGTCGACACTCAAGTATGTCATGAGCGGTGCGATAATAATGCTGAGTAGTTACTGATAGGTACAATTTTGAAACGTTGAATTTGAATTTGAATTCCTGCTGAAGGGTGTGGTTAGATTGTATACCAACTATAAAGTTGGGAGTTGGAATTGAGACATGTGTTAGCAGATGAGAGGCTGTCATTGTAAGAAATTAAAATGCATATTGCGTGTGGGGATGCTGGGGTATTATAAGTATCGGTCATTTACTTAGATGGTGTATTATAAAAAATGGTTGACAAGAGATGTTACAAAGGATTTTTCAGAGTGCTGATATATCACGAAATGGAGAAGGTGGTGTACATGGGGATGCATGAAATGCAAGGGTAGGCTCATATAGGTTCATGGAAGAGTTGGACAATCTTTTCAGGATGGTTGAAAAGATTAAAGAAATGCTAATGATGGAGAGTCAGTGTGACGTTGAGTTTAGCTTGGTAGCGAGCAGTAACAACAGCGATTCAGAGAGATGTTCGTCTTCAGTAGAAGAAGTGGATTCAACATGAAAAGGCAGCGTACAGAGTGCTCACATGATAAAAATTATATAATCTATGTACTTAGTGCACATTGTAAAGTACATTTATTAATAAAGTGGAATTTAGTACATTTCGTCTTAGAACTTGATATGATCAAATTCAAGATAAGCATAATTACAATTAATCGATAAACATAGTAGTTGATTATATGCTAATTCAATCATATGTGGACTAATGTGTTGGTATGGGAGAAGATATGGCGCCCGTTGTATGGGTCCTATATAACCCTTACCAACCTGTGACAGGATACCACGTGGCAAAAGGATCTGACGGCCCACGTGCCTATTGGCACGTAGGATGGGAGAGGGCCCACACAACACTCAACACTTCTCAAGTTAATCCTAACCATCCATCCATGTTGGGTGGAGTACACATGTCCCCTTTATTCACCGAACAAGTGGCGACTTTGAGCATCTTAGTAATATTATATAAAACGTTTGGGGGTCTTAAAGACGACTATTTATTCTACCCATTACACCCAATACTGAGAATATTTGTTAATTAGGGTGAGTGATGCATCAAATTGGGAGACTTTCACAATATCGAGAGCACCTTCTTCCTTCCTTATCAATGTAAAAAATATTTTCCTTACATATTTTAGATGTACACTATCAAAGGAGCAAGTCCTTGATTCATTCAGTTAGAAGCAATTTTCTATTGTGTTGGTTTATATCCAAGTTATTGCTGAAGAGCACCAGGATGGAACTCGCACATCTCCACTACTTAATCTAGTTTGCCAGCAAGTTTCGAACTAAAAGTTCATGATTCTATGATGTTCAATCAATTGTATCACATTCCACCATCCATCTAAATGTCCAAGGTGCAAGGAACTTAGCGGCAGTTAGGGATTACATTTCCAAATACAAAGATTTTGTTGAGTAGGGCAATTTCAGACTGATAGTCAGAGCAGATGAGTTGTCAACAAAGTTGATGATATGTATGTCACTGCGCTTGCCAGTGAAGATAAAGAAATGGCACTAGATGTTATCAAGAGAGACGATCCTCTATTTTTCATCATATGCTATGATAGGATGTCTTGCAATCTCGACCGCATATTCAAAAAGCCACCAGAACACTACTAGAGCAATTTTTCCCATTTTTAGAATGTTCCACAGTTCTTGAACCATTTGACTAGAGGTGAATTCGAGTCGAGTCGAGATCGAATATCCATATACTCGAGCTCGAGTTCGAAACAATAGAGTGAAACTCGAGCTCGAGCTCGAGCTCGATCAAGCTTGTAAAATCGAGCTCGAACTCGACTCGATTTAGTAGTAATAAAACTCGAGCTCGACGTGCTGATCGAGCTCGTGAGCTCGAAATGCATCTAACCAATGAAATAACGTTTTGACCCTTCTATAAAATTATCTCTAAGTTGGTAAAGATTGTTATATATTTAACTAATAAGGCTAAAAGGGTAAATTAATAAATAAAATATATTAATTATTAAATTATTTTTTAATCGAGTCAAGTAGCTCGATACTCGTCGAGCTCGATATTTTTCAACTTGAGCTCGACTCGATTTCTTCTATCGAGTAGCTTGAACTCGACTCGAGCTCGACTTTGACCGAGTTCGAGTCAAGTAGTAAATCAAGCTACTCGATTTGCCGAGTCAAGCTACTCGAATTTTTTTCACCCCTACATTTGACTACACAAAATGTAATTGGGTAAGAGAATAGGCCCTACTGGCCCAAATCAATCATCATTGAAGGCTCAAGTCGACTAGGGAAGACTTGTTGGGCCATAATCTTAAACCCACAGGCTCACAACTACTATGCTAGCATGTTGATCTAATTGATCATTTTGATAACCCACGGTATAATGTCATTGATGACATTAATCCCCAAATTTCTCAAGAATTGGAAGGATCCATTAGGGCCCAACATGATTGGGCATTAAATTGTAAATACGTAAACTGTAAAAGGATAAAAGTGGAAATTTAAACAATCATGCTTTCCAATCCTGGATCAAATTCCTCATATCATGGCTATTTAACCACATTAGATCGAGCTAAATTCTACAACTAGACAAAATAGAATATTGCCTTCTATTTCCTCTTGCATCCATTCTTCACTGACGGACAGCAGTGGCAAACGCAGGCTACTGAAGAGGAGCAAGAGCAAGAGGCGAGTTAAGTTCCACTGCAGGTGCTACTTAATAAACTGGCATGGATGCACACACGGCCACTACATTCTTTGAGCTAATGCTGCGAGAATGCTATACATGGGAGTTCCAGAAAGATCCTCTACATTTTACGACATTACAACACCGACAACTTGTCAGTGTCAGTATACGTAGATTACAATATCCATAGGACACTCTGATTGAACGCAATGTAGGTAAGGATCTGGATCCAAACCTTTTCGAAGCTTGAGAATGTATGTGAAAATATCATTAATCAGAGAGTTCGCATACTTGTCATGCGCGAACTCAGTAGTTACAGTCTTATCAGTCTACTTATGATTGAATTAGCATGTAATTAGCTACCCCATTTGTGGATTAATTGCAATTATACTTATTTTGAATTTGAACATATCAAATTTCAAGATGAAATACACTAAATTCATTTAATTAATAAAATTAATTTACAATATGCACTGAGTTCATAGATTACATAATTTTTATCACTCGAGTGCTCTATACGCCACCTTTTCATGTTGGAGTCCACTTTTTTCTTCCGAAAATGAATATTTCTGTCAATCATCGTTGTTGTTGCTCGCCATTGAACTAAACTGTCATTACGCTGACTCTCTATCATCAGCATTTCTTTGATCTCTTCAACTGTCCTAAAAAGGCCGTTTAACTCCTCCATGAACCCGTATGCACCCGCCCTCACAGTTACTTACATCTCCATGTATACCATTTTTTATGGTACACCATTCAAATAAATGACGTGTAATTATAACTTCTCAATATCCCCCATACTCAACATGCACTTTAATTACTTATAAAAATAACCTCCCATCTGCTAATACGTGTCTCAATTCTAATTCTCAACTTGATAGTTGGCATATAATCCAACCACACCCTTCGACTGGAATTCGAATTTGAATTTGAATTCAACATTCTAAAATTGTACCTGTTGACAGGTGTCGAGCCTGTACAATAATAAATAATAGACCTACTGCCAATGAAAATAACCAAAAGCTAATTCCAGGTACAGGAGCAGGGACTCCGGATGTGCAATGGGTTACTGGCTTCACCCTGATTCCAAGGAATATACTTAATCCGATATACCAGAATTAGTTAATTTGTGTATAGTGGCAAATAGGGTCGTCTCCACAGGGACTGAGGAAAATTAACTCTTTTTTCAAGTGACAGGAATTGGGGGGAATTTTAAGAATTGAATGCTAACAAAATATTAACTACTTAACCAACTATGAAAAATAATTAAAAGAGAGAATTAATGGGAAAAAACTCTAGCCAAGGATACACTTCAGAAATGGTTCAAATAACTGACCATTAATGCAAATATAATTCCAATATTCATTGACAAACATATTTTTCATTGCCGATACAATCTGATAGCAGTTTCTCCTTACTGTTTCGATAGTCAAAGTACGACCATTGACTATTTCCCTAATCCAGGAATAACCCTAGGTACGACCATAGGATTTAATTCCTAATTGCATTAAAAATTAGAGAAACCTTGTTCTAATTAACACACTACGAGGGTCCATTTAAATTAGATTGTATATTTTCCTGACACAAAATCAATTATGCCAGTCTGTGAGGACCCGAAAATTTATTTTATTTGACTACTTATTTAATATTTTTGTTTAAATTTTAACATCGACTTTAACACAACATAATGTTAATTATAATCATTATTGTTTACCAAAGTGTTTATATGGTTTGTTTTACTTCACAAAATGTTTTGTTTTAGCTATTTTGTTTTAACCCTAATTTGACATTTAAACCCTAGTTTGCTTTAAAAACCCTAAATTTTGACAAAACCTTAATTTGTTTGCACACGAAACCTTAATGTACTAACCCTAATATATTTTCTCGAAACCCTAATTATATGTGCAAATCAAACGTTTGTTATTTCATGAATTTTCAGTGTGAATTTGTACGCGCATGAGAGTTATTAGGGTAATTGGGTGATTAGTGGCCTAAGCAAGTGTGATTAAGCTTTGATAGGCTAGGTTAAATTGAGTACCTATGGACTAATTTGATAGGAAAAGAAATCATGTGGGTAAGAGTGGAAAATGACCTAAGTTGTTAGGTTGCTTTGCATGAGAATTTTGACCAAATTTTGACCAAGACCAAAATATCTTTATGGTCTTATCCTTTAGCTATTTTAGAGCTCAAGTGACCAAAGCAGGAAAAAGGGAAGGAAAACGGAAAAAAGGGAAGGAAAAAGAAGAGAGGAAAAAGAAGAAAAGCTTGGAGGATTTTTGCAAGTTTCAACCATCCAATCTTGAAGTTGAGCTAGGAGGATAAGAAGGCTAACTTGGGTTTGTAATTCCATCAAGAACATAAGCCAAGAAGGTATTTTCCTTTTCTATATAAGCTGGAATTTGGTTGAAGTTGATGAAAATGATGGATTTTGTTCTTGTTTTGGGTTCATTCATGGCCACTGATAGCTTTTGAGATGATTCTACGGATTGGTTTGGTGAATTTCGATGTATTTATGCCTAGCCATGAATTTGAGTTTAGGGTTAGGGTTCTTAATTTCAAGCTTTGATGTTGGAGGTAATGCTTGTGATTGATGGTTGGGTGCAATTAATGCTTGTTCTTAGCTTAACTTGTGAAATTATGGTGTAAATTTGGATGATTTGCATGCTTCAAGTTTCGGCCAGCTTGAGCAATTTTAGGGTTCTTGGTTTAATGTTCCATAATTGTTTCCATTAGTGTGTAAATGAGTGTTTAAGGTATGCATTGATTGTTGTATAAAGTGTAGTTGCTAGTTTGGTTGATAGAATGTTAATGAGATGATTGAAACCCTAGTGAGGAGTTGATGACCTTGGACCTAATGAGTTGCTTTGCTCACTTCATTGAATGGTTGTTAATTCCTTAGTAGTGCTTTGGTGCACATTGAAGAAACATGCATGAGCCTTGGTTAAATTGGTAGCATTTTGGGTGTGGTTATGAGCGAGAGTTAGACAGGAGATTTATGCTTTTCGAATATGAGATTGGGGTGTTTGAAAAGCTGCATTTGCATGTTAATATTACTCTCGAGTCATTTGAAATGCATATGCGTGAGTTGCATTTGTTGAGCGCGAAAACAGGGATGACTGGACAGCCACTTTGGTTCCATTTCTCGTATTGATCCTTTGTGATTTGGCTTTTGGCCAAAGCACAAAAGTTATAGCCCTTCGTTCTAGCTTTCCAACGCATCTGGAATTTCTTGATTTCGATTTGTGAGCACTGAGTTATGATTGTTTGAATCTAGCCTGTTGGAAATTCTGACGTGAAAATTTCTGGAACTGTTTCCGCACTTTTGACCTAGAAAGAGTGAATCTGGGTAAAAGTGACCTTCATGAAAGTTATATCTTGTTCTCTTATCTTCGAAATGGCACCTCGTGCACTTCAATCCGACACTCGTACCATGAGTTATGGTCAAAATGGTAAGAGGTGTCAAATCTGCCTTTCATACCTTTTAGTGTGTGTTTTCCGTTTTCATTCCGTTCTTGTCCGTTTTCCGTCTAACCATGCTTGTGCTCCTTTGCTATTTTAAGTGTTTATAAGCATTTCTCGAGAGTTTAGTTCATTGAGTATATGCACGACACGTCATTTCACATTTGAAAATGAATTTTCCCAAATCTTACGAGATTCCTTTTAATTGGAAATCGAAAGGTTAATTGTTTGAATTTGCATATCTCAGGGGATTCCGTGGACCTCAAAGAACGTGTTTGGTCCTCTAAATTTTCTCGCTTGCTGTCAACTGTTGGTGAGTGTTCAAGTGCTTATTACCGAATACTTGGTTGGGTGAATTTC
The DNA here is from genome assembly GCA_013103745.1 of Gardenia jasminoides. Taxonomy (NCBI): domain Eukaryota; kingdom Viridiplantae; phylum Streptophyta; class Magnoliopsida; order Gentianales; family Rubiaceae; genus Gardenia; species Gardenia jasminoides. The sequence continues at coordinate 28,584,253 of CM023101.1, read as the reverse complement.
GTTTGAAAAGCATGCTTGTTTGACTTGGTGGCGATGTAACTTTTATCAGCTTCACCCTTGCTCGAATTTGCTTGAGTTGAAGTCATTAAATGCTTGTGCTTGTGTTTGTTCTTGACTTGATAAGACCAAACGGTTGCATGTACCACACTCAGGTGAGTGGAGGTGCCTCTCCTCCGTTTTTGGTCGGTTCTAGTTAAGTCGATTGGGCGTAGTCTCGTCGACTCATTTACCGAAAGCGGTAGTATGTGCACGCTTCTATGGAGCGAGAGGCCGCCATCCCGACTTGGTTTGATGTTAATTCCCATGCGGTAGTATGTACCACGCCTTATGGCGGGAGGCGCTCATCCCCACTTAGTTTGATGTTAATACTATTTTGACGAATCCATGTGTAAGTAGGCAGGGTGAGAGTAAAGTGATTTCTACGGTCGGTGAGATAGTGGTTGACTGAGTGTCAACATTCCTCTGAAACTACGGCTTGGGACCGGACCAAACCTGATGTGGAAAATGGCGTAAAGATGGAACGGCATCGTATCCTTTATCTTGATTACTTTATATTGTCTTGTATGATTTCCAAGTTTTCTACTGTTATTGGTTGTCAAGAATTGTTACCGCTTTCACCTGCTTGTGCATGCATTCTTGACCTCACTGGGCTTTGCTCACCCCATAAGCTTTGTTTTCCCAATGTGTGAAGTGGGGCACGAGAATCGAGCAAGTACCTTGCTGGATTTCCTCTTAGTACTTTTGTAGGATTTCCTCTTTTATATAAGATTGAAATTAATGAATGATTTTGACGGTTTATAGTATTTTGGAGTTGTTATCAAGGTCTCCTGGATGGAATGTTGGGGGTATGTATTTTGTGTGAATTTGTCGGCATTTTAAATACTTTTAACCATGGTTCCTTAAATGAATGTTTGAGTCCTCATGAGTTGGGCAAACTTACCCTCCTGTTCAGGGGTCACAGTCACTACCAGGATTAGAGTAATCAAACAATTACGAATTTAACTACTCTAATTAGCAAATAGATTATGTGAATAATTAAATATTGTACACCTATTCAATCACACACAATAATCATAGCCAATAAAAGTAGAAAATATACAAATACCAACAAATAGAAGAAATAAATAAAAATCGATTAGATCTCACAGTAATAGTTGAACCAAATCCTCAGTTGTCCCCTTGACTAGAACGATGAAATTAGCTACACATCATGTATGAAATTCCACCAAATTTGTTAAAAGAAAATAGGAAAGTCATCTACTAATATTCGAATGAAAAGTAGCGAAGGAAGGGTGGAAAACGGAAAAACTAATGGCTAGGCTTGGTTCTGGCTCTTCGTTCGTTGCTTTCTTGTTTTCCCGAAGCTTCAAAGACGTAGTCACGTTCCTTTCTTTTCTCCGAACAAGAGATGATAAGTCTCACGTCTTCTTTTTGTTTTTTTTTCCAAGCCAAAAAGATCCTCTCCCAATCTATTAGTCCAAGGTATGTATGTATACCTTTTGCACGACACAATTGCACTTGTTGGCTCTTCCGAATTAAACTCCCCACGTTGCACACTTCTTTTCCAAGTCTGAAAATAACTTCCAGCCACGTTTCATCCGTTTCCTTCTTATCCTCCAAGAAACAAAAACTACTAATAATACCAAATCCTATTCTATTGAGAATTTCCTATTCTGAAAGGTTTCCTAAAAACAAATTACCAACTTAGTTCCAACTACCAAATAAGAAAACATCACAATTAACTCCACAATCTTTCAGAATTTGGACTTCACAACCTCTTGAAAATTGCCCACGCGCCCTTGGAAATCTTTGAAATCTGGCCTGGATGTCTGCCTTAGGCGCACCCGCGCCTAACTGTCAGGAACGCTTCTGGATTTTCCCTTTTTCAGCACAATTTCACCAAATCCTGCAATTGACCACCAAATAGATAAATTCAGCAGAATCCACCCAAGAATGCAATTTTTAGTCTAAATAACTAGGAAATATTAACACAAGAAATAACTAAAATTGCACCCTAGCACTTGTCAGTAAATACTCAATATTATTATCATACCACTCATGGCCCACTTGAGTGTCGGCAACTCATGGCAATGGCAAAAGGACATGACAGCCTATCACTCAGCACTCCTTGACTTAATCCTAGCTGTCCACCTATATTGGGCGAAACACACATGTTCTTTCTATTCACCTTATATGTAGTAGCTCCGAATGTTTTAGTAATATTATCTAAGATGCTTAGGCATCTTAAGAGGCATTATTTACCATATCCATTACACCCAATACTGAGAATAATTTTCAATTGTGTTGGATATATCATCAAGTTGGCTACAGCTTAGAGCATCAAATGACACTGACTGGCTATAGAACGACACCATCTTATCCACTTCACACACCACCACAGGGTTCATTGTTCTTATCTTCATCGAGTGTTACAGTGCAAAAGTTTAATAGAAATACCTACAGACCACTCCATCACCAGCTATTACAAATGCAAGGCCTCAGAAGCACAAGCATTATTGAATGCACAAATCATCAAGATATCGTTTCAAATAAATAGCTCAAATCTCCTACAGCGCATTCGAAAGCTCTCCCTCTTCATCGACCACAGCAAAATACGATATACTCCTCAAATTCCTATCAACAATACTGACAAGGTTTGCATACTCATATTCGATAATGACTCCAAGCACACTACCAGTTACAAGCCGAATACATGTTTCCGATGATATGTCCGATCATCTTTCACTATTATGGCACTGCATATTCGTTTCTCAATGAAGAGAAGTGCCCGTAGGTAGCAAAATAAAAAATGGAAGACTCCAACATCAACACGAGTATCAATTTTTGCAAAATCAAGACGTACATGAAACTATCAAGCTCTAAGACCCCAAACCTATTTTTCTTCCGGTTGCCCTGAGTTCAAATACCGTTGGACCGATTCAATGAAGAGGATATCGACATGTGGCACCATAACTATGCAACCAAATAGCTTGCATTATGCTGATCTGCGCTAGTATTGGTCCAACCCAGCATGGCCCAATACTAATTGGGCTAGGCACTTCACTGTCTCAAATATGTGCATTTTCATCTAAAGTTGGGTTTGGGCCATGACATTGTGAGTTAGATAGTGGATCTGACCCTGGACCATCTGCATCCCAAATGGGTCTCCCAACTAATCTGGGTTATCAAATATTAACAGAGCAATTGAGCCACATGATGATCCAATCTATATCAACAGTAATTTTGACAACCCAGACCCACGACCATCATGGGTCTCAATCAACTACGGAGCCTCCCATGTAACAACACATTAGGTTGAATAGCAGCCTAAATGTAATATTTTTTGTACTCTGCTGTGCTTGCCACATTAATAAAAGGTATTTATCACGTACACGTTTAATTTTTTTTCCATTGCACCAAACAGAATGAAATATTTTTTCCATGAGCATTGAGTATATATTGATCACAAAAAAATGATCCAATTTATAAAAATAATATTCATTTATATGATGGTTAATGGTAGTACATCATTCGACTATTACTGTTAATGATAATTGTATTTTCAACTACACACTATATACAGCAGCAGTGCATTCTCTTTAATATTCTTGTAACATCTGTCCATTATAACTCCACTATCCTTAAATTTTGCTAGGAATTTATTCTTCCCGAACAGTGCGAGGTACCTATTTTTTGAGATCTGACTTCTAATGTTATTGTTTCGTACAGCAATCTTTTCACGCATCAACATGTGGAATTGGCTAAGCATGTTCGACTGCATTTGCAGGTCCATTTTGGACCTATGGGTCTTAGCAACTTCATTGAACACATGCAAATGTAGGTTTCCACTGATCACTGGGCTCCTGGTCCAGAATAGGTTCAAAATGCCATCCACCGGGCCTGATTGGATACTAAATTCCCGTTGTCCATGTATGTAATGCCTTCACCTATTATCAAGTATATGTTGAAATTTATCTAGTCTACCTTACACTTGTTAGTGTACCTATTCCTCGAACCTTGGTCAAGACTGGGTATTTTTATGAAATCCAACCAGACGGCATTACTCCCTATCCCTTCATTTGAGTCAAATACTTTATCTATAATGCCCGTCTGTGCAAAATATCCTTCTTGCCCCAAATAAACAGTCTAGAATGCCTCCCAAGCATATTAATTGAATTATCGATGTTTGGGTTTAGAAATAATTTTTGCCTTTGAACGGACGGCCTGATCAGTATCTCAGAAGGAATATACCTCTTTGCGCTGTGACTTTTTATTTTCTAGCACAATAACAACAACAATAGCAACTGCCATTATATCCATTCCATTCACATATATCATGCTTTATCCATGTTCCGATCATACGGCCATTAATGATCGCGCAGGTTGTGTGTCAATCATCCACAGTTCATTCACTATTTTTTTACTGTGTATTCCCTACTATCCATGTATATAATAGTCATTTACATCCTATTCATCAATAGACATCTAGACTATGAGATTTGAATTCAAAATTCAAATCTTGCATGATAAATCCAATTGTTGCCATGTGGCTAGTCATGTGGGCGACTCACAGGTGGCATTATTCCGTGGCATGTTGCCACAGGGCAAAAGAATCCAGCGGCCCATAAGTCTATTAGCACGTGTGACGGGAGGGGACCTGCTCCGTAGGTCCATCACTCAGCACTTTTCAACTTAATCCTGGCCGTCCACCCATATTTGGTGGCGTATACATGTCTCCTCTATCCACCATACACGTGGTGACTCCGAACGTATTAGTAATATTATATAATATGTTCAAGGGTTTTAAGGAATACTATTTACTCTACTCATTACACCTAATATTTGGTAATATTTTTCAATTGGGTTGGACATGTTATTAGGTTAGCAATAGTTCAAAGCATCAAATGGTACCAACTGGCTATAAAAAGGCATCGTCTCATCCACTTCACACATCACCATAAGGTTCTTTGTCCTCATCTTCATCGAGTGCTAGAGTATAGAAGTTCAATGGAAATACATGCTAACAACTCCATCGTCGGCTATTACAAATACAAGGTTTCGAAGGCACAAAGATCATCAGATGCACCAGGATATCGGTCCCAATGTATAGCTCAAATCTCCTATAGTGTGTTCGAAAACTCTCCTTCCTCATCGATCACTGCAAAATATGATATATTCCCAAATTCCGATCAATAGCACCGACAAGGTTTGCACACTCATATTTGATATGCGACTCCAAGAACTTCACCAATTACAAGCCAAATACGTGTTTTTAGTGACATGTTCGATTATCTTTTACTATTACGGCACTTCAAAAAGGATCGATGATCGCCTCTCGTAATGACGTCCAGTGTTGTTCCCTTATCATCACTGGCAAGCACAGCGGCATACACATCATCGACTTTATCGACAGTTCATCTGCTCTGAACATTAGGTTTGAAAGTGCCTTATTCGACAAAATCTCCGCATTTGGAGATGTAATCTCTAACTGCAGCTAAGTTTCTTGTACCTTGGACATTCAGATGGAAGATGGAATATGATGCAGTTGATTGAACGTCGAAGAATCATAGACTTTCAGTTCAAAACTTGCTTGCGGACTGGAATAAGTAGTGGAGATATGGCGTTCCATCCTGTGCTCTTTAGCAACAACTGGAATATAGATCGACATGATTGGAAATTGCTTCTACTCGAGGGAACCGAGAGCTTGCTCCTTTGATAGTATACATCTAGGGTATGTAACGAAAATATTTTTTGCATTGACGAGGAAGGAAAAAGGTGCTCTCGGCATTGTGGAGATCTTCCCAACCTGATAACATCACTTGCCCCAATTGAAAGTATCTCCAATATTGGGTATAATAGGTAGAGTAAATAGTGCCCCTTAACCCCTCGTTTGGTACGCTGGAAAGGCCTTTCCAACTTCTTCATTCCATTCTAGTGTTTGGTATGGTCCTTTCCCCCTAGAAAGCTTATTCTAATTTTTTCCTGCAATCCCATTCCTCACAAAAATATAGGAAAAGGCTATTCCAACTCTATCCAATAAATACCTAAATTATAGGAGTCAAGATTATCCTTCTATATTCTATATATCTAGTTCCTGTGTACCTATTCATCTTATATATATATATATATATATATATATATATATATATATATATATATTAATTTGTCATTTACTCTGTCAAATATTAGGTCTATTTTATGAGTTTAGTTAATAAGTGTACTACTTTTTTAATTAGGAATAATTTAATTCTATTTAATGACTTTTCTTTCTTTTTACTTTGAAATAAAATATTCAATTGACATTTTAAATATATTTTTATTCACAATATTGGATTATATGATAACATTTGTTAATTTAAACAAACAACAACATGCCAAAATGCATTCATATGAAATTAAAAAATTAAAAAAAAAGAGTAAACCCACTAGACTATCTGTTAAGACACAATTATATTTTCTATTTACAAATAGTTCTTAAAATCATCCAAAAGCAAATCAAGGGTAAAGAATTTAACATGCATGAATGACGAATTTAACATGCATGAAAAATCCACGAGATTCAACATACATATAATATAAAATTTTAATTTAGTTACAACTGGTATTCACCTGTTGCAATTGTATTACAGTTAGTATTCACCTATTGTAATTGTGTGCTATTAAAAATTATGTTTTCACTTAATAAGTTATTGTGATTTTATGCTATTAAAAGTTATTTATTAATTAACAATTCATTTGTCTCTAAATCAAGATGTGTATAGAATGTTTTATATAAGGGCAATTAAGTCAATATAGTAGTTTTTACCATTTCATTCTGACTTCTCAATATGATTATACTAGACGTGGGGAAAGAAATTAACATTCAATTCTAACTTAGTTACCGAACACTGGAATGATAAAATTTTTCCTCTCCATTCTAGCAGAAAAAGAATTCTGGGTAGAAAAATCTTTCCATTCTAGACCTTTCCATCGTACCAAACGAGAGATAAGACCACTGAATATCTTATATAATTTACTAAGTCGTTCGGCGCTGCCACGTGTATGGTGGATAGAAGGGATATGTGTGCTCCACCCAATGTGGGCGGACGGCCACTATTAATTTGAAAAGTGTTGAGTAATTCGTGCCCCTTCCCATTCTATCAACACGTGGACCGTCGGGTCCTTTTGCTATATGGTAGTATGGCATGTGGTTGAAAAAGCACTGGCATCTCTTATGCCTATATATGTGTGTGTGTATGTGTGTGTGGCCGCTTGGGTTCTCTACCACGTGGTGTCACGCTATAATTCTTCTTGGATTTCTTATTGATGCTTCTTTTTCCTGGGCATTATCTTCCCTGCACAAATTCATGGTTAGATACTTAGGAAGTGAGTTTAAAAATCCTTTGATATATTCTATTTTAAAATAAAAAACTAATAAAATCGCTTGCCATCTAGCATATATTTGTTTGGAGGCAAGGTTTTTAACATCTTTTTTTAAAACATGTTTACCTGATTTACAATCTATATGTAAAAGAGATATTTGATTTAATAATTCTACTTGAAATTCAGAAACACATAAAATAATTGTCAATGCTTCTTTTTTGATAGTAGAATAATTTTGTTGTGCATTATTCCAATGTTCAGAAGTAAAAACAATGATTTGTTCCTTATTATTTTTAATCTATTTCAAATTGCCACCATATCTGATGTCAGAGGCATCTGTCTCAACTATTTTAGGAATTGTAGGATCAGGTAATGAGAGACATGGAATGGTTTTAATTTGGGGTTTGATTTGCCAGGACTATCCTAAGAGACTTCTAAACTTTACTGGTTTTTAGCAAGATCGCAGGGGAGGGCGAGGGGAATGGTGGGGGAGAAAAGAGAGAGGGAGGGAGAAAGAGAAAAGAGAAGAGGGAAGGGAGGGGAGGCAATAAGGGAGAGAGAGGGAAGGAGTGGGAGGAGGTGGGGATGGCAGTGGGTGGTGGTGAAAAAGGAAGGAGGGGGCATCTAATTTTTAAAAAATATCCCAAACAAAATTTTAATTTTAAAAAAATCCTAAAAAATATAACCACAAAAATATTCTAAAAAACACTCCAAAGACATCTATAGTAATTTTATTTCACAACAGTAATACTACAGTAGTATTTTTAAAAAACACTTTAAAAAATAACTAATCCAAACGGAGCCTATATCATTGTTGGAGGTTTGATTTTCTGTTTCTTCTAAAAATTTGGGTTAAGAAGTGGCAGTGTTTTATAAAACAAAGCTATCAAGTTCTTGCTTTGCTTTGATTGTCCTTTAGTTCTTCTTTGAGAAGGGCAATCAAGTTGAAGGTCTTGGATTGATATGAGTTTTACTGGCTCAGATGGGAATCGATTGAGAATGTCAGCTAGGTTATAGGTATTGAGTAGTCTGGGATCTCTGGCTAAGGGGGTTTGAAGAAGTGTTTATTGGCTTATTTAGGGATTCTTTGAGTTTGTTAATATAAAACTATCATTTCTTAGGGTCAAAGATAGTTTCGATAATGTCCAATAACGTCCAAGAGGAGATCTTGTCCTCTCGTTAGGACATTTATGGCTGCTTATTCTCCTTTTTCATCTTCATCGTTATCCTTACTGGAAGTTGATGGAGATTAAACATCATCATCTTCTAACTAGTTGACCTAGTTATCTTCCTCTCTATTTGAGTCATCACTACTTTCTTCAATGAGAAAATTTGAGAGTTGGTTCAGGGTTTGTTCGTCTAGTCCTAATGTGTTGATTTTTCTTTTCAATTTGTAATATCTGACAATACGTCTAGGTTGTTTGCATTTATGACAAATAGTAGTTGGCAAGACAGGCAAGGGAGGTTGTTAGGTAGTATTTGGGTTTTGGTTCATTGGAGGTAGTTGTCTTTTGGTTTTGTAAGGTAGGCTTTTTATTTTTTTTTAGTTGAGATGGTTTGGCTGAAAGTTTAGGTCTTTTTCTAGTTTTCATGTGATAACTTCGGAGGCCAAATTGCTCGCAGAAGGACCCGAGATCTTTTGTTCTTTGTACTCTGTCTTTTGCAAGCTGCCTAAACATTTTATCTTATTTGCAAATTTTCAGTGCAACTTATTGAACCTGACTTGTCAGTTGTTCGTAAGTAATTGTTTCCCATGGCACTACACCATCATATTGATTCTGGATTTCTTCTCAAATAAGGTCTCTTAATGATTTGGGAAGACCATTCAAGAACTTTTCCTTCCAATAGGCTTGGTTTCCATTTGCCTTAGCATAAATTCAGGTTAGGAAAGTATCTTTATACCAATGGAAGTCTGAGAGGTTTCTACACTTGAGATTGTTTAATAGTTCTAGTGATTTATCTCTGAATATCCCCGGATCACCAATCAATATTTTTGCGACAGTGTAGATTAGAGTCGTTATTGCATTTGAAATGGTGTCACTGTCTTGCATGATTAGTTCTCCATCTGCATCAAGTTTAATTGCATTTAAGATTTTCTCTTTGTCTTTTGATTTGAGATGTTAATTCCATCATCTTTTAAGTTGTCTTGTGAATTCCATAATGAGAATGTGAGCTGCAAGTTGATCAGTACATCCATGGGTTATACGATATGCTATTGCGACCATTGTCATTTGTTGAAAAATTGAAATTATGTTGTATTTAGAAACACCATCTATATTCCACTCGTAGATGTTATTGGCTTTGTAGGAATTTTGAAGAATATTTGGTTTTTCTTCTAGAAGAACATTAGGATAAGTTGCCCTAGAATAATAGAGTTTCTGGGGGTTCTTCTAGTTTGGTGTTGGTGTAACGGAGATTTGATAATATTAAGTTTGTCTATTTGGTTAGGGATAGATTCTAGGTTTGATTTGTTTAGAACACAGGCTGTTTGTTTGGGATGGTTGATTAACAGAATCTAGTGAAGATTGTTCCAAAATACAAGCGGATTGCTTAACAGGTTTGTTAATAGATGTTAAGGCTTGTTCCGACTTTTGTTTGTTTACATTTGTGATAAAGGATTGTTCTATTTTTTTAATTCATTTTCCAAGTTCATTTGTGGGTTTGTTTTGGAGTTCCTTATGGAATTTTTTGGGTATCTCATACGGTTTGAGCAAGGGGTTAGATGAAGAAGTACTAGGGGAGGATGGAGATTGAGAAAGAGGTTTAGAAATGAGGTATTCTCAAGAGTTTGTAAATAATTATTGGTATAATTATTTTGTTTATATATCCCCTGTATAACTCTCGCACTCACAGTGTCTCCTTTGTGGACAATTTTGAGCTCGAATGGCTTAGGACTAATTTTTATGGATTTGTAGGAAAAGGTAACAGGTTTTGATGGAGGGAATTCCGATTCAGTTTCCCCTTCTGATGTTTGCCATTTCTTCGAGACACAGGCGGATCTGGAAAAGAGATATTCAATCGTGCTCTTTAATGCGTGGATCTCAAACCATTCAAAGAACTGGATTTGTTGTTCTGCTCTTTTCAAGAAACTGTCGAAGGCTTCTTGTATTGATTTCTTTGATTTTCCTTTATAATTGTTGAGGAACTTTTGGCTTGATTGTGTTCTACATATAACTCGTCCCAGAGATTTTATTTATCGATGGTAAGAACTCTTAGCTCTGGCAATAGATTGTTAGTCATGGTAGAAAATGTAGGAGATACTGGAAGACCTTCATGGGCTGTGTTTTCTTCTGAAAACTTTCCTTTTGAAACATCTTCTATTTGTACTGTGTACCTTGCTTGTGGGATTTTTCAAAGAGAAGTCTAGGTTGTGGAGCTTCATAGAGATGGATGAGACTGAGTGTCTTCCTACATCAGTAGTATCCATACTAGTGCCGGTTGAGAAAGGTGCCCTAAATCTTCTTGATTTGTCAAATTTAATTTGGATTGTCCCTGTGAGGAACTGTTTGATGTTTGAAATTGTTGTATTCTGAACTAGTTCATTGGGAGTTACTTCCTATAGCGTCAAATCATCTGGGAGTAACACCTTATCCTAGGTGATATTTTTAGGAATGGATATCCTGGATCTTGCCAAATCTATTTGAAAGAGAACTGTCTCTTTTTTTCTTTTCTTTAGGGCTCTAGTATTGGAGGCTAAACTCATTATCTTGTATTAGATCCTATAAATTATAGCAACAGGAAGGGTTCCAATTTTTGTTTTATAGTTAGTTGTTTTTATGTTTAGAGTTAATGCATCTAAGATATTCCTGTCTTGAAGACATACTAAGAAGTTTGGGAAATAATCAAAATATACTAGTTCTCTGCATAGGCTTGTTTCTGCCATTTCAAGTAGGAAATAATTGAAGTTTAGGAATCTGCAATCCCTGAAGCAAAGTAGTAGGGATGTGTCTAGTTCTTTCCTTGTACAAGTTGCAATAAGTAAGGTAGGTGGCTTAGTCAATGATAAACAAAACAATAATATAATAAATGAACTTTATTGAAAATTTGAGAAAGGAAGGCTTACAATGAAGTTGAAACTTGACCAAAGACTTGATCCAAACTTGACTCCAAACTATGGTCTAGAACTAGTTTTAGAGAGAAGGGAGAGTACTTTCTTCAAGCTAGAGTGAGAGAGAAACTTGAAGAAATGTTGTGGAGGAATTGCGTGTTTGAGGAGGTGAGTTTGGGGATATTTATAGCAAATTTTTTGATCTGCTACAGCACCCGCTACAGTGCACTACAGTGTACAGTATTGCTATAGTACCACTATATTAGTGCTACAATGTAGGTTACAGTACACAGTGCAGGTTTTTCTTGCTTTTTTTGCACAGTAACTTGTCGGATTGCTACAATAATTTTCGATGCTACAGTACAATTATTGGCAATTTTGTCATCCTTTTTAAGGGATCTGAGAAAAAAATCCCATAATAGTAATCTTTATTTTGCTAGAGACCGTTAAAGCTTCCTTCAGATCTAGAAGATGCAGTTCCTTTTTTGGTCATTGAAGAATCTGTTTTTTGTTTGGATGTTGTTGATAAGCTTGATCTTTCTTCTGCTTGAAACTGTGTTAGAATTTGTTGAAATTTCTGTACATATTCTTGTTTGTCAGTAATTGAGACTAGTTTTGCTATTGTTAAGGATTTTTGTTGCAAAAATTTGCTGGTTTGGGAGTCCCCTGGTTTGATAGCTTTTGGATTCTTTTGGAACTATGCTTGAATGTTACTAGTTGAATGAACTCTATTGTGTAGTTCGACCACCACCTTTGGCATCCCTATCTAATAAGGAGAGGTGGGAATTATTCTTGGTGAAAAAATTCATATTTTCACTGGTACACCCATACAACAGAAAAAATAGAGAAATAGTGTAAATTGATTGGAATATAATTTTTTGGGAGTTCAAATCTTTGTTTGAATGTTTGATATCCTTGTTTAACTTAGATGATAAATTTTGAATGTTTGGACCATGTATGTTTCACCAAGTTACAAACCATATTGGGAAATTATACTTATTCCCTTTTATGAAGTGGAACAGAGAGGAATTTTAGTTTATTTCATTTGAAAGGAGAATGCATTGAACCATGCTGCTTTATAATCCCAATAAGTGTATTTTGAAGGATTATATGGGACTTTAAATAGTTCAATTCTGCTAAGATTAGTCCCCCATTCAGCTATCAGATGACTCTTAGGAGTTGTGCAAATGAATGTGTATTGATCATCCTGAGGTTTCCACATTTATCCTTAATTTCTTATGAATTATGGTTTGAATTTCACAGACACAGAGTTAGTGAGGATTAGTTTATAAGATTTGAAGGTTTTGGTAAATGTTGGAGTTCAAAATGAAGATTTGGAGGGAAAATGGCTTTGGCTAATAAATTTAGATCACTGTGATTGAAGTCTAGTTATGTTTGGATTAGCATAATGAAGGAGTTTGTCTTATAGTAGGTAGTTGGGGTAATGATTTTTCTTGAGGTGTATTTGGGTTTTGATTCTTGTATAACTGGTGATTGGGCTGTTTGGATTGATTCAGGTAGTTTAAATAGGAGATGTCCTATAGATAAAACCTATCGTTTAATATCTAGATGATATTTTTTCATCTACAGCGTCGGCCCAAGTTTTTGGTGAGACATTGGATAAGGATTGAACAGAGACAATTGGTTGAAATGGGTTTGGATCAATTGGGATTGTTTCGAGAATAAGTTGTCTTCCAACTCGTTTTTGTGAGGAGTTTAATGTTTCAAGTTTAGGGGATGGTAGAGTTGGTTGATCCAACTCTTCTTGGGTTTATTGCTGATGCTTCTTTTTCCTGGACATTATCTTTCCTGCAAAAATTCACGAGTATGATAATCAGGAAGTGAGTTTAAAGATCCTTGATATATTCTTTTTCAAAATCAAAGACTGATAAAATCACTTGTCATCCGGTATATATTTGCTTAGAGGCAAGGTTTTTAACATCCTTTTCTAAAACATGTTTAACTGATTTATACTCTATTCGTAAAAGAAATATTTCATTTAATAATTCTGCTTGAAATTTGGAAGCACATTAAACAATTGCTAATACTTCTTTTTTCATAGTAGAATAATTTTGTCGCACATTATTCCAATGTTTATAAATAAAAGCAATGATTTGTTCCTTGTTATTTTTAGGGCAAGTACCTTGCGCTATATATATACCCCACTCTGGTATCAGAGCCAGAGAGGGAAATGGGGTGATAATTATACTCCTTAACTCACTATGACACTGCTAGTATGCATCTAAGAGTTCAGATCTTACAGAAAAGCAGTAAACTTCAGAAGCCTCTGAGAGTTGTCCTGGGAGTAAGTCATGGGATTTGCCAGTAAGAACTATAGGCCTGATGAGATCCGATTAGAATGATAGTACCTGAGGTGGTGAACTGCTTGAGATTTAGATCTAACTTGTTAGATCTATACTACTATACTACTTCTATCATAGTCTATCTAAGAAGGATGATTATCTCTCATGGATCCTGACGGATCTATGCCGACGGGAAGGGAACTACTGCAAATTTAATATTTCATTACTCTTTACTTTCAATTTTACTCTGTTCTTATTTAGTCTTTACTTATTTTACTTTCTACTTGTTTATTTTCTTTAATTTTCATGGCTTCCTTTTTTAGATCTAACTCTAGAACTTTTATTTCAAACATTTCTCCATCAAATACTCATATGAAAGATGAAATCAATTTACAAGATATAAACCAAGAAATAGATAATTAGAAAACACCTATAGATTAGGAAACTGAAGTTTATCAAAATAACAAATGCCAGAAACTCACCACTGACTATACAATTAAAACTGTGGAACAAACAATTGCCTTAAATTATGATCATGAAGAAATTAAACTTTTATCAAGAAAAGCCATTGAAAGGTATCAACAAAAGTATAACTACATTCATTTTGGACTTATTGAAGTTGCAGCCAAACCCTTGACAAGGGAAGGACTAGACACATCTTTACTTCTTTGCCTTAGGGATTGCAGATTCCTAAATTTCAATGATTCTCTACTTGGAATGGCAAAAACAAGCCTATGCAAAGAACCAGTGTATTTTGACTATTTTCCAAACTTAACAGCATGCCTTCGAGACAATATCTTAGACACATTAACTCTAAACATAAAAATAGTTAACTATAAAACAAAAACGAAACTCTTCCTGTTGTTATAATTTACGGGATCTGATACAAGGTAATGAGTTCAGTCTTCAACACTGGAGCCCTGAAGACAACAAGGAAAGGAAAGAAAGTTCTCTATCAAATAGATTTGGCAAGATCTAGAATATCCAATCTTAGAACTATCACCTGGGATGAGGTGTCACTTCCAAATGATTGGACGCTACTGGAGGTAGCTCCCAGTGAACCAGTTTAGAATACAACAATTTCAAACATCAAACAGTTTCTCATAGGGACAGTCCATATTCAATTTGACAGATCAAGAAACTTTAGGGCACTTTCCTTAACCAGCACCAGTATGGATGCAGCTGATGTAGGAAGACTCTCAGTCTCATCCATCTCTACTAAACTCCACAACCTAGTTCTCTCTTCGAGAATTCGACAAGTAAGGTACACAGTACAGACAGAAGATGCCCTGAAAAGACAATCTTCAGAAGAAAACACAGTCAATGGAGGTCTCCCAGTATCTCCCACATATTCTACTATGTCCAATAGCTCATTGCTGGGGCTTAGAGTTTTCATTGTACAGTATCAGATCAACAAACAGGATCTTCGAACTAAGTTCTATGCAGATCACAATTAGGCCAAAAAACAATGGTTCTTCCACAATTATAAAGGATAATCAAGAAAAATAATACAGGGAACATTTTATAATTTCCTAGAGAGTACAAAGCAGCATATTCAATTCTTCGATTGGTTTGAAGGCTATGCCCAATACAACAATATCAACTATCCATTCTTCCAGCAAAAGGAAAAAGAATTGTTAAACCTAGATAAATGCCTTTACCCAAAACCTCTCCAAACCCATCACCTCAGAAGACCTTCAAATAGAAATTGTCTTTCTGAAACAAGAAGTTAAAATGATCAACACCAACCAAGAGTTTGTCCAAGAACCCAAACAACCAAATAATACCTCTTACCGAAGATACCTTGTTTATATCAGAATGGTCATCCAAAAAACCTACATTATTGAGATAGAAGCCTTACTCGACACCAGGACTAATCTAAGTTGTATCCAAGAAGGACTCATCCCTACATCTTTGAAAAAAAAAAAAAGTCTCAGTGGAGCAAATGGTTTTAGGTTAAACATTCAATTCAAACTCTCAGATATACAAATTCAATTCTGCTCAGTCTTCATAATAGAAACCTTCCTCCTAGCCAAAGATCTTACAAACAATGTCATATTAGAAACAACTTTCATCCAACAATTTGTTCCCTGTCTAACTATTACCAAGGTATTATACCTCAAAAGTATGGTCCAAATGCCCTTCTACCTTTTTCAAGAAAATCGGTCTCCAAAATTATTAACCCTTTAGTCCTCAAAGAAAATTGGATCAACTGCTTGAAGAAGAGGTCTCCTTCAAAAGAATAGAAGAACAGCTACAACAACTAGAAATTCAGCACAGAATCAAAGATCTATAGTCAAAAATTCAAAAACAAGTATGTGTTGAGACACCTACTGCTTTCTGGAAAAGAAAGCAACATACTATCCATCTTTCTTTTGAAGCAGTCTTCAATGAGAGGAAAATACCGACAAAAGTAAGGCCTATTCAAATGAACCAAAACTTGCTCAAGCATTGCCAACAAGAAATAAGATCTTCTATCAAAGAAGATTATCAAACCAAGTCAATCTCCATAGAGTTGCCCAGCATTGTATGTTAATAAATAGTCAGAAATTGAAAGAGAAGTTCCTCATCTTGTAATCAATTACAAAGCCTTGAATAAGGCTCTCTGATGGATCAGATATCCAATCCTAAAGAAAAAAGATCTTCTCCAATGACTTCACTCAGCAAAAATATTTTCAAAATTCGACATGAAGTTAGGATTTTGACAAATCCAAAAACATCATTCCAATAGATACAAGATTGCATTCATAGTACCCTTTGGACACTATGAATGGAATGTCATCTCTTTTGGACTAAAAAAATGCTTCCTCTGATCTCTAAAGGGTAATGAATGACATCTTCAATCCTTCTCCTTCATCATTGTCTACATTGATGATGTTCTAGTCTTCTTGGAAAACATAGACCAATATTTCACCTCAACAGCTTCCTTCGTTTTACCCAAAAAAATGGATTGGTTGTCTCCCAAAAGAAAAATAGCCTTTTCCAAATAAAAATTCAAATTCTAGGACATTACATTCATCAAGAAACAATTACTCCCATAGAGAGTTCCATCTAGTTTGGTGATAAATTTTCAGATCAAATCCTTGAGAAACAACAACTTCAGAGGTTCTTAGGCTGTTTCATCTATATTGCAGATTTTATCCCAGATCAGTAACCTAACCGAACCTCTATATGATAGATTGAGAAAAACCTAGCCATTGAGGACAGATAAATACACCAATATTGTTTGATAAATCAAAGCCATTTCATGTCTCTCGTTACTTGATTCTACAACTTCTGAAATAGTTGAGACAGATGCCTCTAATATCAATATAATGGCATATTAAAATAAATTAAAAATAACAAAGAACAAATCATTGATTTTTACTTCTAAACACTGGAATAATGCACAACAAAATTATTCTACTATCAAAAAGGAGGTATTGGCAATTGTTTTATGTCTTTTCAAATTTCAAATAGAATTATTAAACCAATTTTTTTTTTTAACGAATAGACTGTAAGTTAGCAATTATATGCTAGATGGCAAGTGACTTTATTAGTATTTGATTTTGAAATAGAATATATCAAACGATCTTCAAACTCACTTCTTGATTATCTAACCCGTGAATTTTTGCACGGAAGATAATGTCTGGAAAGAGAAGCATTAGCAGGAAACCCAAGAAGAGTTGGATTAACCAACTCTACCATCTCCTAAACTTAAATCATTAAACTCCTCATAACAATTAGTTGGAAAACAACTTATTCTTGAAACAATCCCAATCGATCCAAACCCCTTTCAATCAATTGCTTCTGTTCAATCTTTATCCAATATCTCACCAAAAACTTGGGCCGATGCTGTAGATGAAAAATCATCGGTTGTGTTTGGATTAGGTATTTTTACACCCATTTTTTATAAACTGTTTTTCACACCCCAAATGTTACAGTAAAAACAACTCCAAATACAACCCCAAAAACAACACATTTGTTTTTCACAATATTATATTTTTTTTCTTTTTCCTTTTTTCTTTTCCATTTCTTTTTTCTTTCCTTTTCCCCTTTCTTCTTCCTTCTTCTTCCTCCCTCCTCCTCCCTCCCTCCTCCTCCACCTTCCCTCCTCTCCCGCCTGAGGTGGTGGGAGGGAGGGGAGGGAGGGGAGGAGGGAGTGGAGGGAGGGGAGGGAGGGGAGGAGGGAGGGAGGAGAGGAAGAGGAAAGGAAGAAGAAGAAGGAAAAAAAAAAAACGGCTGACCAAGATGGGGAAAGAAGAAAAGAAAAGAAAAAGGAAAAGAAATGGAAAAGAAAGGAAAAGAAAAGGAAAATTAAAAAACCATCCAAATATCACAAGAATTGTTTTTTTTCAATACTGATCGCTTTTGAAATATAACCTCAAAAACAACTAATTCAAACGGACCCATCATCTCTAGATATTAAATAATAGACTTTATCTATAGAATAGCTCCTGTCTAAACTGCCTGAATCAATCCAAACAGTCTAATCGCTAGGTATACAAGAATCAGAACCCAAATACATCTCAAGAAAAACCATTATCCCAACTACCTAGTATAACACAAACTCCTTCATTATCCCGATCCAAAAATAACCAGACTTCAATCACAGTGATCTAAATTCATTAACCAAAGCCCTTTTCCATCCAAACCTTAATTTTGAACCTCAAACATTGACCAAAACTCTTGAATATTATAAACTAATCCTCACTGACTCTGTGTCTATAAAATTCAAACCATATTCACAAGAAATTAAAGATAAAAGTGGAAACCTCAGGAAGATCAATACACATTCCTTCGCACAAATCCTAAGAGTCATCTGACCAGTTGAACTATTTAAAGTCCCATATAATTCTTTAAAATACACTTATTGGGATTATAAAGCAGCATGGATCAATGCCTTCTCCTTTCAAAATGAAATAAACCAACATTTCTTTCTGTTCTACTTCATGAAAGGGAACAAGTATAATTTCCCAATCTAGTTTGTAACTTGGTGGAATACATATGGTCCACACCTTCAAATATGGTAAGGTTAAACAAGGATATCAAATGTTTGAAGAAAGATTTGAACTCTGAAATAATTATATTCCAATCAGTTTACACTATTTTCTCTATTTTCTCTGTTGCATAAGTGTACCAATGAAGATATGAATTTTTCCACCAAGAACAACTCTTCCCTCTTCTTATTAGATAGGGATACATAAAGTGGTGGTTGAACTACATGAAGATTTTATTCAACTAGCAAACATTCAAGCATGGTTCCAAAAGAATCTAAAAGCTATCAAATTAGGAGACTTCCAGACTAGCCAGTTTTTACAGCAAAAATCCTTAACAGCAGCAAAACTAGCCTTAATTACTGACAAACAAGAATATGTACAGTAACTCCAACAAATTCTAACACAGCTTCAAGTAGAAAAAAGATCAAGCTCATCAACAATATCCAAACAAACAATGGTTTTTTCAATGACCAAAAAGGGAACTGTATCTTTGAGATCTGAAGAAGTTTTGATGGTTTCCAGCAAAATGATGACTGTTACATAATTTTCTCTCAGACAAAAACATTATAAAAATATTACCAAAAAATGTGCTGTATTGCTAAAAATTACTGTAGCAATCCGGGAAGTTATTTTGCAAATATGGCAAGGAAAACTTGTACTGTACACTGCAGCGTGCACTATAGCACTATTGTAGCAGTATTATAGTGATACTGTACACTGTGGCACATTGTAGTGGTTACTGTAGCAGGTCAAAAAATTTGCTATAAATACCCCCAAACTCATCTCCTCAAACACACAATTCTTACACAATATTTCTTCAAGTTCTCTCTCATTTTAGCTTGAAGAAAATCCTCCCCCTTTTCTCTAAAACTAGTTTTAGGCTATAGCTTGGAGTCAATTTTGGACCAAGTCTTTAGTCAAGTTTCAACTTCATTGTAAGCCTTCCTTTCTCAAACTTTCAATAAATTCCATTTATTAAATTGTTGTGTTGTTTACAATTAGCTGAGCCACCTACCTTACTTGTTGTTCATACATGTTATTTGTTATACTCGTTATATTATCCATGGCTGGTTCAACCGCCTACTCTCATAGTGGTAGTCCGTTTGCGACCTATTTCCTTACTCTGCTTTCTTTAATTTCATAACTTTAGGGCAAGTACCTTGCCTCAGTATACTTGCCTTATACATACATACATAGACCCATACATGCATGCATACATATATACATGTGTGTGTGTTTGTGTGTGTGTGTATATATATATATAATGCTACCCGGGTTCTCTACCATGTGGTGTCACGTTATAGGTTGGCGATACTTTATGTGGTGGCCTATGGAGTATGTGCCATGACACTAGTGTTCTTTGCCACATGGCATCATGCTATGGGCTACCGATACTTCTGTGGGCACATGTGTTGTAAAAGAATGATTGGAATTGACGAGCGTGAGGCATGTACACAAAATTAAATTCAATTCACAGTCAAATTTTACATTTATAAATTCCTAAATACACCACACTTGATTTTCTACGAGTATACAGGTCATAATTGATCACAGGGTATTAAGGTCGATCCCACGAGAAAAAACGGACAATTACTGGCACTACTAAACCTTCTCTATTATCTAGACTATCAACAAATTATCGAAAGTAAAACTATGCTAAAATGTGCAAGAAAATACCAAATAAAAGCTCTTTTGGTCATGAAATCCCTTACTACTCATGCAATTCTTGGATCAATGAACACTACTATCTTGCTTAGTCATGGCGTAATTTCCTCAAATATGTGATACCCGCTTTTGCCAAGTACCACTCATATGTATAGTTAATCCATGCCTACTTTTATGGTTATGAAGTTAACTAAGGCTTATTAGCTCTATGAAATTACATGAACAAGTCACTAAAACCACAAAGGTGCATCTCTACTTTCGTGAGTGTACTCCTTAGGTTTAATACTTCCATGAACTAGTGTTAAACTCCAATTCTCATTGCAAATCTAAAATCTTTAGGTTATCACAAGCAATGGGCAATCAATCATGATTATAAGAACAAAAGTGCTAAATAACTTGCTCAGAATAATAGCATCAAATAGCCAAGATATCAACATAAAACAATCATAGAAAGTTCAACCAAAACTCAAGGCATAAACTTTAGAAACACATCCAAATTTTTCATTAACATAACTTAGAATTTTATTCAAAGACAAAGTATTAAAGATAAGAAATCCTTGTCCCTAAAGCCTCTTGAAGTCTCCCAATATTCATCTCTTCTTGCCTTCCTTGCCAAGCCAACACTAGAGTGGATGAACACAACTATTACTACTAACTAACTATACTACACTATTCTAAACTAAAGGACTAAGAGAACTACATCTTTAGTGGTGTTTCTTGCACTCTCAAAAAGCTTCTTAGAAATGTCTTGAAGGCCTATATTTATAAAGAAACCAAGCCCCAAAACAATAATGTTAAAGTTGCTCAATAATATCCTTGAGATTCCAATAGGTTGCTTCTCCAAATTTTCATGTTTTTCTTGGTAGAACTAACCAAAATCTTTCATCAAAGTAGTCAAAAAGCTTTTTGTGGAAAGGTTGCAACTTGCAAAATTGAAATTGGATCTGAGGACCCAATTCAAGGTCGAATCATTCTTATTGTGATACGAACTACGTTAATAAGTAACGCAACCCGCACACGAAGAACGTAGGATCTAGGATATTGGTAAACAAAGTTGAAAACACACACAGCGGAAGACCTTCACCCGTTGAGCACTTGGACAACGAACGTTGGTATAAGGTAGAAGACGCCACAATTCAACGTGTTCTTGAATTGATAAGTCAAGTGAACACCTAAAGAATTCTCTAAGGTATTCAAGCCGCTTCAAAGAAGCAAGAGAAGTGATAAACACTTAATGAAATTTTTGAATAATTCTTGTTGTTAAAAATCGAAATAAGAAGGGCTATTTATAGCCTACAAGACACGAAATCCTAATCTAAGTAGGAAACCTAAATTCGGCTAACTTTGGAAGCTTGAAGAACCGAAACCTTAACTAACTAGGAAACTAGTTTTTAGGAAACTACTAATAATACTAGAGGCTAAACAATTAGGAATTTATGTTAACCTAACTAAGAATGGAAAAAGACTGCTCAATAATTCCACGACCAGAAGACTTTAGCTTGCAAGGCATGCCTACGCTCTACATGCAGGAGAGGGGTCAGAAGACTCTAGCTTGTAAGGCGTGCCCACGGCTAACAGGTGCGAGTCTTCTGGTTTACATGTTTATTAACTAAAGTAAATCAAATCATGGAGTGATGTTGCTTGAATCCTTATGCACACTTAGCATGGTAACACAAGGCAGTGATTGCTCGTCCAAATTGCTAAGTGGCTTAACTTGATCATGAGATGGCTTGAATGTGAATATATATGGTAGCCCACCGGCTTCGCATCATATTGCCTCTCAGATTCTATTTTCTCCCCTTTTATTTTTGCTTATCGAACACCATGCGAAGGCTGATACTGTCGATTTGAGGTTGGATCACTATTTTCAGATAGACCCTCTGATATCAGATATTTATCCAAAAGTTGGATCGACGAGGTGCATGGCCAATCCAAACTCGGATTAGTCTCTCTTGTTTCTACGTCAATTATTTTTATTTCACGCCTCACTCTAACTCTGCCACAATTCTTCGACTAATTTTCTTTCTTTGACTACAACCGACCAAAATGGCTTCCAATCAATCCCTAAGCATGAGTGAAGCTTCAAAACGTACAAAAACAACATCCAATTATACATTAATCCACTTAATTTCACTAATTAGCAAGAAAGCTTCACTTGAAGAGTTTTTCACTAGAAATGCATAAAAACACCTAGCGAAAGCTAAAAGAAACCATAAAACTAATACCAATATACACACTAATGATAGGTAAAACAAACTCTTATCAGGAGCTACTGATTTGCAGATTTAGTTTTGAAAGTTGAATTTGAATTTAAATTCAAATTCCATATGATCAATGTAATGGGAGTGGATACCAGCCATAAAACTGGACATCAGGGTTGAGAAACGTGTTTGCATTAAGAGGGAATTTATATATGAACTATGAAATAAAACTTGCATGTGATGGACACTGAATCTTTATATGTACACGTAGCATAGTTAAGTGTCATATCAAAAAATATGGTAGACAAGAAAAAACTGGAAAGATATTTAGGGTAGTGATGGTTCGCAGCATAGAGCAGGTCATATTCATCGAGATGTATGTGGTTGTGAAGATGGGTGCATGAAGGTTCATCAAAGAGTTTGACGGTCTTTTTAGTGTGATTGATGAGGTGAGAGAAATATCAACAGTAGAGAAGGAAAGCAACATGGAATAGAATTCAGTAGACAAAGCCAATGGTTGATAGGTATAGTCATATTCGGTTGAAGAAGTGGACCCTATGATGTATATAGATAGACAGAGTGCATCTGGGACAAAAACAATGTAATCTGTACTGACAATTTATGTTGTAAAGTACTTTCATTAATAAAGTGAAAATTAGAACATTTCATCTTGGATTTTAATATTTTCGAACTCAAAGGAAGCATCCTATAATTAATCCAGGAATAGGGTAATTGATTACATGCTAATTGAATTGTAAATGACTGATAATGTCATAATTATAGAATTCTTTCATGACAAGTGCTCTGTGGGCCACCTGCCGTGAAAGACATGTGCCAGATGAAATTTGAAATTTGAATTCCAATTTCAAAAGTTAGGTAACTGTTGTTGAATAGAGTAGAAAGTGACTGTCACATACTTGGAACTTGGGTAAGATGTGATAAAAAGGCCGTGGAGGAACTATTATTGATTGACACAAAGTTGTTTGATTGACGTTAAATTGGAATAGGAAAATAATGTGATATATGGGAATATAATGGCTATAGTCCCAATTGTTGGTGCTACTATTGTGGCAGAAAATGGGCAGTCATAACATGAATAGCTATTATTCCTTCTGGGATACCGATCAGGTTAGCAATTCAAAGATGGAAATTATTCTTGAACCCGGTAAGCGGTGGTAGTTTGAGTAATATGTTGGGAAGGCGACTGAGGCTCTTTGTTCGTGGTAGGAAATGGTAGTTTGCACAGACAGGTATTATAGAAGAGGTATTTGGTCCAGATGAAAGTATAGAGAGTTACTCTGTTTGGTCAAATTACGTGAAAATGCCTAGTTTAGGACAAGAATAGTGGAATAGGTATGGCAACAAATACAAAGTGGGTTTGGTAAATTTGGACGGATGCTTGATATCAGATGGAGATATTATATAAATGGATGACGAGAATTTGGTATGTCGATCTAACCTAGTGGATGGCGTATTGAGCTTGTTTATTGTTCTCGATCGGGAGCCCATTGATCGAGCTTTTAATCAACCTTCTAGACATTCGACCTGTGTCCCAAATGGATCAACTTTAGGATCTACCCCTGATCAGATAGCCAAGTTCAACATAACCAGACCATTTTATACTCCAAACTAGAAGAATCCCCAAAATCTCTACTATTCTAAGGCAATCTATCCTGATGTCTTTTTAGAAGAAAAACCAAATATCCTCCAAAACTCCTATAATATGAAAATCTATGAATAGAATGTAGATGGGATATCTGAATATAACATAATCTCTATCCTCCAACAAATAACCATGGTAGATATGGCGTACCGCACAACTCATGGATGCACTGACCAACTTGCAGCTCACATCCTCACAACTGGATTCACAGGACAGCTTAAAGGATAGTGGGATGAGCATCTCACTTTAGAAGACAAAGAGATAATCTTAACTGCGGTCAAACTTGATGTAGATGGGGAACCTATGATACAAGACAATGATACTATTTTTGATGTAGTTGCAACCTTAATCTTTACAATAGCAAAAACATTCATTGGTGACCCAAGTATATTTAGATGCAAATCATCAGAATTACTAAAGAACCTCAAATGCAGCAACCGCTCAGACTTCCATTGGTATAAAGATACTTTTTTCACCCATATATATGCCAGGGCAGATGGAAATCAACTATACTGGAAGGAAAATTTCTTAGATAGACTTCCCAAATAATTGAGATGCCTCGTCCGAGAAGAAATCTAAAACCAATATGATGGAATGGTACCATGGGAAACAATTACTTATGGGCAACTAACAAGCCAAGTTCAACAGGTTGCATTGAAGATTTGTAGACAATTGCAAAGGATTAGGCACAAAGGACAAAGGATCCTAGCTTATTCTATGAACAGTTTGGTTTCCCCAGTTGCCACACAAAAAATAAAAGGAAAACTAATGAATTCTGTAAAAGAATATCATGGGCTTAGGTGGGGGAAATTCTGTATGAACTTCTACTTCTAATGTTTGCCATTTTCTTGAAAAATAGATAGATAAAGAGAATGTATATTCTATCCCATTTCTTAGTGTGTAAATTTCAAATCAAACTATATTTGTTGCTCCGTTCTTCTTAAAAAACTGTAGAAAACTTCTTGTATTACTCTTCTGGATTCTCCTTCGTAGTTGTTAAAGAACCATTTTCTCTTAACTTGATTATGCTCTGCGTAGAATTCTACTCTGAGGTTTTGTTTGTCAATTTGATACTTAGTAGTAAGAGTTCTAAGTTCTCACAGGTACATACATACATACATACATATATATATACATATATATATATATAATTTGGAACCAAGTAGTAAACTAAAAGCCAGCGGGTGGCTTAGAAGACCATAAGATAAACAAAGTAATTTAAAAAATATAAATTTTATTATATATACTCTATACAATTCAATAAATATCTAAACATAAATAATAACTTGGAAGTAAATACTAAACTAAATGTAAGTATAAGGCTTAAATGACTATAAGATGAACAAAGTAATTAAAGGAATTGAAAGTTTATTTAAAGTAAGGATTGCTATTTTTCTAGAGAAAATATTTTTTATTTTTCATAAACACATTTTCCAATCATTTTTTTATCTCATGTACGTCAAATCGTTACAATAATTGTTAGGTACAAAGCAACCTAAGATAGTAAGTTTTTCACCTACATTTAGCTAACCAAATTACCTAAGTGATCATACACTTAAGTAAGAAATAAATCAAGTAGATGAAACAATCAAAGCACACAATTGAGCAAATAAAAATTAGAAAATTAAATAGAAAAGAAACCAAATGAAATGGTATCCTCAATTGCACCTTCACTTACTCTCAAACTTTACCAAGTTTGGAGTTCCAATCCACTACATAGTTTTTTAATTGATGTGCAAAAAACCACCTTGTACATAAGAATGCTCACTCTTTGCCTCAACTAAAGAGTCTTATTCTAAACATTCTTTAGTTGAGGCAAAGAGTTTTATAACTTCACCCAAGTTAACCCTCACTATGCTACAACTGATTGCCTACCAACCAACTAAGAACTATCATATAAGTGAGGCTCATCTTCACAAGGTTTTATTTCTCCTCAATGAAAAACATTACAAACCTAAATTTCCCCATACCTATACAATAATTAAAGTATTTTTCTATCCAAAAATTACTCTTGAAAGCTTGTATTTTGTATAGGTAAAAGTTTTCTATCTTCTCATGTTTGGGGGTATTTATAGGTGAAGAAAATTGGCTCCAAAAGCTTCTTCAATGATCAAAAAACTAGCTGTTAGAGAACTAGTCATTGCGAGTATCTGATAGGAGCATACAAGTGTCCAATACTAGCTATTGGGAGTATCGAATGTCTGATAGGAGTGCCCAATATGAGCGTCTAATAGTATCAAACATTTGATTTTTGAGAAAAACATCTGATACGAGCATTTGATGGAAATAGATAGTTTGATTTTGAGTTTGGATTTTATCAAACATTTGATAGTGTCAAGCCCCACCATTAAGTCATAGAGTCACCAATGTTGTAAAAGGATGTTGATATAATAACACACTTAATAAATTGAACTCACTTCAATGGATAATCATAGTTCCACAACCTAGGGTAAGCTACAAAGCCATATGCACCCAAGTTTGACCAGTCTATAAAGACTAAGTACCATAAAAGTTAGGTATTTAAAATACTTAAAAAGTTAGAATAAAAAGTCTTGTTAATTGTTCCTCATAATTAAATTAGCTAATCTCATTTTTCTGAAATTTTTTTAAGCATATAACCCTACTAACTATGACTCCTAAAATTAAATCCTGAGTTGAAAAATTATAATTTGTTCTTTGGAGGAAAGATTAACTTTTTATCCATTAAGAATTTGCGCTTGAAATTATTTTTATTGAATCCAAGGGGTACTTATATCTTAAGTAAATGGACATGTAACATTCGGGACATTTACCTAAATGATATTAAACGGAAATAGTCTTGAATGCAGTTTGCCTGAACTACTGATGGCCTAAATATAGATTGCTCAGATATGGAGTATCCACTTGTAATTATGTAACCACTGTACCACGTGCCCAAGACATGTGGCACCTCATCTACCATGTTACCTTATGGTGACATGTGGCAATTAGCGTGACACGTGTCACCTCATTAGCTGACACATGTTACTCCCACATTTCCCTAGCACTGACTCATCTCCTCCTTGTTCAACTATAAATAGGGCCCTTCTCCTCTTCAATTGTATGTCAAAAATTAGAAACTCTCTTGCATGTAAAAAATTAGAAACTCTCACTCATATTTCAGAGAGAGTAAAGGAAAGAGTGAATCAAGAAAGAAACGAGCAAAAGTTGTTGAAAAAATATTAAAAGAACGCAATACATAGAGGAATAGTTATGAAAACATCACAAGTACCCAAATGAGTGCCAGTTTACATTCGTTTATGTATACCTACTACTCATGTTGATGCTATAATGTTATACTCCTATAGTTCTAGAGTTGTATTCCATATAGTAGCTATGCCTGACCTAGGCTAATTTAAACTGAGAAAAATGTATGATTTTTGCTTTTATGTGTCTGAACATTGCCATATAGCATGATCTTACGCTGTGTAAATAGCAAATGAGCATCTATGATGGATATTTTGTTTGTGGTGATTGTTCTTGAATATGGAATTGAATTGCAAGTGACTTCAACTGTTTGTCAGTCATGTACTTTATCACACCAGAGATGTTCATGAGTTGTCTTGCCAAAGAATGATTTTGAGATTGCATTTGCCTAACCGTATCAGTTGTGTACATTATTGCACTGGTACAAGTGATTACACCGGTGTGGTTCAATGATTCGTCAAGGGGACATGAGTCTTATCGACTGTCATTAAATATATTGGTCTGCAACCCAGTATGTGGATATGAGATTATCCACTTATTGGGCTGAGAGTGAAAAGCACTTCTAGAATTGGCCTATTGATTGGAAGTACAAGGCTGAGTTCGTGATAATGGTATAAGGTGGAACCAGGTTGTCACCAATAAATCATTGTTTTATCTTTTATCATACTGTGATTGATTTGCTATTTCCCTTTGCTTGCTGAATTTTGCTTGTGTCAGGACTATCTATTCATTTAAAACTCAAGCACATAGGCCTCATTAAGCTGTGTAGCTCACCCCCATCATTAATATATTTTGCAGATACTGAGTTGGGTATTGAGATGCCATAAGAGTGACCTAGCAGTTAGTAGATTGAGTTTCGATGACTTCCATGTGCAAAAAGGAAAAAAATTAGGAGAAAAATGTGTTGGCTTTGCTCTACCATTCTATGTTGTAACCTTTCTATTGTAAAATCTAATAAAAGGTATTGTATTTTGATAAATGGAGTGTCATGTTATTAGAATGAGTTCTGGTGAAAGTCAAGCGGTCCACTGCCAATGAAACCGTACTAGGGGGTGGGATTGGGCTGTAGCACACAGGAAGGTTGAGCATCCGATTCTTCCATTCGATACATAACGACAACTCTCATTTCTTCTTATTTTGGATTCTTTCTTTTTCAAATGGACTAACAATCTGACCTAACATATTTCTCACATAAAATCATTAGTCCAAATCATTATTTTGACTTGTTAATCATCAAAATCAAAATTGATCAATCAAGGTCAATAGTAATTTTTCTATAAAAATTCTTAAAAATAGCAATCCAAATACTTTACTTGTTTAGAGTGATTGTAACTTGTAGTCAACTAGGAGACCTTTTACAAAATTGAGGGAACAGGTTTTAAAGAGAATAAGGGAATTGTTTTCAAAAAGAAATGTTGAGAACTTCTAAAAATTTGTTTGGTCATCTTATTTGGCCAAAAATTTCTACTTGCATCATCGACACAATTTTCAACCACCTTTTTATCTCAGATACATCACATCAAAAAAGTGTTACAGTATTTTTTTTACAAAATTATCCCAAATAATCTACTATCCAAACAAACTCCAAGTGTATTCCGTATAATTGAATTTGAGATGTATTTAAAAAAGAGTCCAACTATAAAAATCAAGGAGGTGACTTATCTTTTAGTTTATTTCTGTCTCTTAGTTGTAATATCCCTTGCTATAGGATTTTCCTTTTAAAAAATTACTCTGATATTAAAAAAGAGATTTTATCAATTGTTTTATATCTCTCTAGATTTCAAAATGATTTAATAAATAAAAAAATTTTGTTACGAGTTGATTGCAAAGCAGCAAAATGTGTTTTACAAAAAGATGTTAAATTTTAGTTTTTAAACAAATTTTTACAAGATGACAAGTTATATTAGTAGCTTTGAGTTTAATATTGAATATATCAAAGGACAAGATAATTCTTTCTCAGATTTCTTAAGTTAAGAATTTTAATGGGTAATGGCAAGATAGTCTGATTACTGACCTAATAGGCCATTGCTATGCCATCCTAAGCTCGCAAGTCCAAGGCCTGCTGGAACAAAAACTACGCCACCATCAAACCCAACACCTTTTAACCTTGAGCTACTACAATTTTCATGAAATTTTAAGTTAGGATTAAAGAGAGTACTGATTTCTTTGACCTTTAGACGCTGAAACTAATTCAATATATTGTCAATAGAATGATATTAACACAAAGCATAACTTCCACTACCTCTCTAAGGTACTTCACTCGAAACCTTGGAAAAAGATACATTTCAGTATCTTCTGTACATTTCATTTATCAACTATTAGCATCTTATCTATGTAAAGCAGAATGATCACACTCTACTCTTGATTAAATTTAGAATAAATGCTCTTATCTGCAGTTATTGAACCTAAATTCAATTGATAGTAATAGTGATACATATTTCTCATGCCATTATTTATGTATCTACCTTAAACCATATAATGACCTAACCAGTTTGCATATTTTTTTCTTTTTGTAGGATACACATGTATAAATATTAAAGTATCATCAATCAAGGTAAAAAAACACCTATTACTATATTTTAGTTTATGTTACACCGCTTCTTTTCTTATCCTATATTTTGATATAAAATTTTATTTCCTATATTCACATGTCATCTATTACTGACATGAAATTTTAATTATATACAAACTTGAGCTACTGTGAATATACAAGTCGTATACAAGTGGATGAAACATTGAAGTGTCAATTCTCGTATACAAGTGGATGAAATATTCAAGTGTCAATTCCACTATGAATATTGATCAATTACTGATACTATTCAAACCCCTTTAGTATCTATACAATCACAAGTGCGAGAAGGTAAATTTAAACTACAATCATGTAATAAAAGGAACTAGAAACAACAATAAATAGCTCGTAGGGTTGGTTTTCTCTCTACTCTTGCTAGTTATCATGTTTTATTTCTTTCGCTAAACTACAATGTAATTTTCTAATGTATGTGAAAAAGGACAAAAGTTTGATCATTTATTAGCATTCTTACATAATCAATTTGTATAATGATCTCAACTTGAATTCTTGATTTTTATCAAAAAGTGATTAAAAACTACTTAAAATAGACAAAAAAAAAATATAATGCATATAATGTGCTAATCAAAATTAGACTTTGATGTCTTCATAGGAATTGCTGAATTCATTAAGTGATTGAATTGTTAAGTGCTAAATTTAATACATTTGAATGTATGTCACATTCAGTGATAAGTGAATAACTTATCACTTATTTTTGGGAGTAAATTTTGCGTAGAAAATTCAGTGCCACTTAATTCATTCAGATGTTCTATTTTCAGTTATCAAACGGTCTGAACGTGTTAAGATCTGAATCCATTAACTTTAAGTGCTGAATTGTGTTATTAAACGGGACTTATATAGAAAAGGTAGCACCAAAAAATGTGATTATTAGTGAAAATCCGGCCCTGGATCTACCAGTGCACTGAACCGTATTCAGGACCGAATCTAGTTCTACACATTAAGGTTCAACGGATCCTGTGACTGATCTTATTGACCCAAATCGGATCCATGGACTGGATCCAAAACAGTAAATTTGAGACCTATCTGACCACTATCCGATCCAAGACAAATTTGAGACCTTTTTGACCACTATCCGATCCAAGATCTAGTCCGACATTCACCAAGATTCGGCACCGGATCTTAAGATCATTAATCCAAATTTGCTCTGTTTGTGCAAAATATATTTGTACATTACAAGTCTCATTTGTACATTTCTCAAGACTTAGTTGCACATTTTCATGTTTTATTTGTACATTTGAGTCTCAAGTGCACATTTACATATTCCATTATAAACTAATAAACATGTGACATGACTTTAAGGACTTAATGTAAAAAAATTACTACATTGACAATACATAAAGGCTTAATCCATACTAATTACCAAGCCAAAAGTTGTGGAGCATCATAAGGGGGAAGAAACAAAACGTTACTCCATCGAAATTACAGTGCAATCGAAAATTAAGAATTATAAAATAAAAGATCGCACCTAATAAAGCTTGCCACAAATGTTCTATAACTTCAGTTACATTCGTTTACTTTACAAACAACCCAAAATTGAAACTTCATCTCAACTCAAAGGCATAAAGCAGCATTCATACACATCACAAACAGCCCAAAATAGAAAACTTCATGTCAACTCAAAAGCAAATAGACCTCAAGTTTGCGCTCATTAATGCCTTTCTAAGGAATCCAATACAACACAAAAAAGTCAAGCAACGTTGACCTTTATATACACGTAAACTTAAATTACAAGTCAAGAAACCAAATGGGGACTGCAAAACAGAAAAAAATGCCATCACCTGTTTTACACTTTCAGTAGTTCCAACTTTTCCCCCAAATTACGTAGAAGGGCTTTTACTATCAAAGTATTCTACATCGGCCTCTACAATCTCTTCCTCTTCGTCATCATCGTCCCCATACAAAGATCTAGCAACAAGCATCAGCTGATCTTCAAGATACCTCTGCAGCAGCCTCTCTTCATTTCCACCATCTTTCCCGCGGATCGTCCCATCTCCGGTGCAACCCTCCTCCGCAGCCGGGCTGCTCTTCCTCCGCCTCCTCCTCTTCCACCACCTCCAGAGGCGGAAGAACAGCTCCAAAGCGCAAAGAAACGGAAACGCGGCACAAATCAAAGGAAGGAGCAAAGGGGAGAAAAGGACTAGGATTAAATACTTAACAAAAGCACTGGCGTTATTACTGGAACGAAATAGCAAAGATGCTAAAAACATCTTGCAAGAAGAAAGTGGTGGGACGCCGTCGTTTTCATCTGGGACTCCAATGGTTAGCAGATTTTCTTGATTACTCTGTTTCTTGTAGTTCTGGCACTTGAGTTTGCCGTTGAAGTTGAAATAGGAGCAGAAAATCTTGCACCAGCCCCACATGATTGATGCCTTGTGGAGCGTGTGACTATTATCGTGTCCTTGTTTCCTTGTTTTTTTTTTTTCAACGTTTTTTGGTTGTGTGAACAGAGATGAAATATGTTGAATCGAGTGACAGTGACGGCTTTCTTCTGTCAAAGGGAATTTCGGAATGAGTCAGAGCGAGGTGACAGCCAGTGTGGTGTGTGACTGCGTGCTGTTGAAGCATGTGGAAAGAGGGGAACAAAATGGGAAGGGTTGGTCGGTTTGATGTGTTGCCAAATTGAGAACGACAAAGGATTTTAAAATTTAAGGGTGATTTCATGATATCACACTTGTACTTTTAATTTGATCTTTTCTGTTTATCATCAAGGAAGATTTTGATCGGTTTGATAATTCAATTTAACAATCAAAATTAATAGATTCATATATTAAGATGTTAATACATGTTTAATGGCAAAAAGTAGAATATTTTAATTAATTAAGTGAGTCTGAATTGTATAGATAAACTTGTTTTAAAAAATAAGTGATAAGTGAACGACTTATCGCTTAATGCAAATGCGTTTAAATGTTAGAATTTTAGTATCTAGCAATTCAATAAGTTAATGGATTCACATTTTAATTTTATAAATTGATAAGCTAACTGGTTTTAGAATTTGTTTTAAAAAATAAAGAAACTTTCTATATGACTTATTGCAAAGTCATTTGTAGATATAAATCACGCAAATATTGAAGGTTGAGATTTCGTGACTAGATAGAGTCATAGATTGTAATTTTAATTTAAGAATTTTGACTAGATTAGAGTAGTAATTCAAGTTAATAAGTTACTACTGCAGATTTCTTATAAAGCAGATTTCATTAATCTTGTACTGAAAAAGGATAAAAAAAAAAAGCATTAAGAAAATTGAAAATTTTCAAGTGACTCATATCCTAAAGTTACCCACAAAACTGGTGTGTGTTGTTTCCGTCAGTTAGGTATAGTGCCAAACTTAGTTAATGAATATTCATGTTAATTTCGTATAATATATATTAATACATATCATTTAAGAAAACTGTCATATTTTATACATCTCAAAAATATTCTCAAACTTTTCAATTAATCACGTACTATGCATAATAAACTTTTAATTAAAATATATTTTAATTTTTCAAAAGATTTTAAAACTTGAGTAAGGATAATGACATACTTTTTGAATTATATACAAAATAAAAGTGGTATATGTCATAATAATGTAGATATTTACATATTTAAGCAGTAAGTGATAAAATTTTAATAATTTAACGTCACATACGTAAAAATAAATTCAAAATTAGTATAAATATAGCATAGTTTTTAAAAACTATAGTAAATTTATCCGTATTTTTAGTTTGCAATTTTTGAATATGTTTGTACTATTCACGTATGAATTTATATATGTAATTTTGCTGGGCACTTATTTTTATGCCAAACCTTACATCGTACTTTCAGAAAAAAAAATTCACATAATATACATATGCATAACATCTTATATTATATCTATGCTGTATTTTACTAACTATGGTGCCAAATTGAAAATCATAATTTTAAAATTTAAATATGATTTCATGATATCACATTATACCCTAATTTGGATTTTTCTACCATTTTTTGGTTATCACTAGAGGAGGGGTATTTTCTGTGTCAGGTTGCGCGGCATCTAGACTTCTGTGAGTCCTCCTAGTATCTTCATCAAATTTAGGAGAGAATTTTACAAGTTAACTAGTTCTAGATAACTGATTGCTAGTCACTACTTTTGAGATTTTGTGTTTAAGATAGAGATATTTAGTACATACTTCTGTACTTATTAAAGATAAGCTAATACTCATTTCTAAATTTTGCACAAATTCCAAGAAATTTGCTTCAAAATGGCAATCCACTAGATACACGTGTTTAATATTCCAGACACAAAAACTTTCCAAGGGCTTTTTTGTTTCCTCTGTTTTGGAGGCAGTTTTCCAAGGCCATATAATTTATGTCCTAAATTGAAGATAAATGACACAAAGCATGGACATAAATAGCTGACGTTAGACCCCAGCTAAAATGCTTGAATTCTAGAGGTTTGTTATGAAATAATTATTTATGTGGATGTCCATCGCTTTATCTTATCTCCTAAATAAGAATGGAGTTTTCACGTTCTACGAGATGATAAAGGTATCTCGACTTTTGAGAATCATGACTTTTGAGGAGCACGACTTACGAGAAGATGCCGTCTCTATCCTAATATGAAGTCAAACTAACAGCTGTATTCTAAATTGCTCTGTATTTCCCTATAAATAGGGCCTCTCTGTAATAGAATAGGAGAAGTTCATATGAAGTTCAGATACAAGTTCATTTGAATGAATGAAAGTTTAGTTTTTTCTCTGTCTCTCTCTTCTCTCGAGTTCTTTAGTTTTCTTACTTTTATTAGCGGGATAATATCAGAAACCTCCCCTAATGTTTCTCATAATATCACCTGGCACCCCTATAATTTTAAAAATATCACTCACCTCCCTTAAAAATTGTAAATTGACTATATTAACCTTCACTTGGTACATGATTTACAAATCAAATAAATGGATGTCAAAAATGAAAGAAAAAGAATCAAAAGTCACTTTCTTCTTTTTTTTGTTTATCCAACATTCTTTTTTATTCTTTTTTTTTGTATGGCTGTATAATTTTTTACTTATAAATTGTAATAAATTAAATTTTATTTTTTTCTAATTGTGATAATATGGAATATGAATGTATGATTTTTTTGTTTGTTTTGAGTTGACTTTTATAATGAATTAGTATAATTTAAAGACTTGGGTCACTAATTGTGAAGATGTTAGGCAAAAAAAATGGCTCATAATGAATTAGTTTTAAATATATAAATTAATTAGTACTAGCATATTTCTTTACAAATATCTTTTTTTGTTTTAAAATTTTTATTTTATGAATTATAGATTTGTGATATAGTGGTACGAGTAGAAATTGCTTTTTAGATGGTGATTTTTTTTTTTTTTGAACAAACAAAGTGGTTAGGATATTTTCAAAATGAGCAAAAGGGTAGTTTGGGGTTTTTATAAACTTTGTTACACAAATAACAAAAGTAAGGGAGGTAAATGATATTTTCAAAAGTTTAAGGGTACTGGGTGATATTAAGAGAAACCTCAGGGGAGGTTTCTGATATTATCCCTTTATTAGCATATTACCTACTACATAAACAAACACTACTCCATTAGTTTTACAACACGTTATCAGCACGAGATTCTGTCAAAAACTCTACCGGTATTGGATCAAGTATCGGGCGCTTCTTTGGACGATTTCTACCGAACATTTCGAGGTAATATTTATCATTTTAACTCATTTCATTTTCATTATGACTAACCTCACGAAACAAGAGTTTGTACCTCTTGATATCTCTGGAAAGAACTACTTTATCATGAGCAATGGATGTTGAAATACATCATGAATCCATGGGTCTTGGCAAAACTATTGTCAGAGATAATGATGCAACAAGTTAAGACAAAACCAAAGCCATGATATTCCTCCGTCATCATTTTGATGAAGGACTAAAAACAGAAAATCTTACAGTCAATAATTCACTTGATCTTTGGCATAATTTAAAAGAAAGATATGACTACTTGAAATTGATCGTTTTTCTAAAAGCCAGGTATGCTTGGCTTCACCTGCAACTACAAGATTTTAAATCTGTTGGTGAATATAATTCAGCCATATTCAAAGTTACCTCTCAATTAAAACTATGTGGTGAAAATGTGACTGATGAGGATATGTTGGAAAAAATATTTTTCACTTTTTATGTCTCGAATGTGCTCCTGCAGCAGCAATATTGAGAGAAAGGTTTTAGAAAATATTCTGAACTAATTGCATGTCTTTTATTGGTTGAGCAAAATAATGAATTATTATTGAAAAATTATGAGTCCCGACCAATTGGACCTACTCCATTCTCTAAAGTGAATTTGACCCAATCTTCAAACTCTGTACGTGGTCGTGACCATGATCGAGGAAGAAGCCGTTGTCATGGTTGTGGTTGTGGACACGGTCATGACAGATACATGCCATACTATAATGATCATCACCGTGGTAAGAAACAAAATGACCCCTAGAAGAGGGACAATGATAAGAAAGGTGGAGATAAGAAAATTTATGAAGATAAATACTACCAATGTGGCATGAAAGGCCATTGGTCCCGTACTTGTCGTACGACGGAGCACCTTGTTTAACTTTATCAAGCGTCATTGAAAAGAAAAGACAAAGGTACTGAGACAAACTTTATTGACCAAAAGGATATCTTTGATGATGATTTTGCTAATATTGATATAGCACATCTTGACGTGGTCGATTTTTTTGAACACCCTGAAGGTGCAAATGACCTGATGTCAAATACCCAATTTACTTAGCATTTTGTTCTTTTGTTATTTTCGCATCTTTTGTGTAATTTCCTGTTGAGTTATATAAATTATGCACTTTATTAATATTTACTTTTATTTGTCATTTTCTTCCTAAAGAAGAAATGGATGCCAAATGTTTGGGATTAAATAATGGTGATGATAAAATTTGTCTCATCGATAGTGCAACTACACATACCATAGTGAAACATACAAGGTATTTTTCCCATCTGAAAGTAAGAGAAACGAATGTTAATACTATTAGTGGTAGTGCTAAATTGATTGATGGTTCCAGAAGAGTCACTATATTTCTCCCTGAAGGAACTAAAATTGTGATCGATAACGCACTACTATCTGCTAAGTTTCGAAAAAATTTGTTGAATTTTAAAGAAATCCGTCGAAATGGATATCATGTTGAGACAATGAATAAGACAAATGGTGAATATTTATTAATAACAAATACCATTTCTAACAAGAAATGTGTGTTAGAAAAGCTACGTTCTCTCTCTTCTGGTTTATATTATACGAAAATAAATGCAGCTGAAACTAATCACCTAGAAGATCAGAAGTCTTCTAATCCCAATGATTTTATGATTTGGCATGATCGCCTTGGACATCCTGGTTGCATTATGATGAGGCGAATAATTGAGAATTCACATGGCCATTCATTGAAAGGTCAAAAGGAGTTGAATGCAAATGAATTCTTCTGTGTTACTTGCTCTCAAGGGAAATAATTGCTAGACCATCTCCAGTTAAAGTAGGAACTGAATCTCCTAAATTTCTAGAATGAATTCAGGGTAATATATGTGGGCCCGTAAATCCACTATGTGGACCATTCAAGTATTTTATGGTGTTAATTGATCGATCAACAAGATAGCCAAATGTATGCTTATTATCCACTCGCAACTTTTATCCACTCACAACCTAGCGTTTGCAAGATTGCTCGCTCAGATAATAAAATTACTAGCACAATTTTCTGATTATCCAATTAAGAAAATTCATCTAGATAATTCTGGTGAATATTCATTATATGCATTTGATGACTATTGCATGTTTGTTAGAATAACGGTTGAACATCCTGTAACTCATGTTCATACACAAAATGGTCTAGCAGAATCATTTATTAAGCGATTACAATTAATTTTCAGACCATTATTAATGAGGTCTAAGCTCCCCTTATCTGCTTGGGGACATGTTGTCTTACATGTAGTGTGAGAATCAGACCGACAAGTTATCATACTTATTCTCCCCTACAATTAACCTTTGGTCATGAACCTAATATCTCTCATTTGAGAACATTTGGGTGTGCGGTCTATGTTCCCGTTGCACCGCCCCAACGTACTAAAATGGGCTTCCAAAGAAGAATAAGAATCTATGTCAGGTATGAATCAGTTTCTATTATTAAATATCTTGAACCCTTAACAGGTGATCTATTTATCGCAAGATTTCCAGATTGTCATTTTGATGAATCATATTTTTCAACATTAGGGGGAGGAAAGGATTAACCGAGAAAGGAAATCACTTAGAAAATATCACTGAATTTCCTTGATTCTCGTACAAAATAATGTGAATTGGAAGTTCAATGAATTATTCATTTGTAGCAATTTGCAAATTAATTACCGGATGCATTCAGTTACTCCAGAAGAGTTACTAAATCATATACAGTTAAAATTGATATCTCCGAAGGACAAATTACAAGTACTAATGAGTCTAAAACATGCTTGAAGCATGGTAGACTCTTTGGTTCCAAAGATAAAAATTCTCGAAAGAAAAGGGGATTGGATGATAAGAATAAGATTGAAAACTCAAGAATTGATTTAGAATCTCAAAATCTTAATAGTGACAAAATTCAACTTTCAGAAGAGGTTGCTCTTGAAAAGCCAACTCCTGAACTACTTACTCTTGAAGAGAATGAAACTATTGAAAATTTCATAAATTTTCTCACCACAAGAAAAAGTTGGGACCGAAAGAAAATAATTACTGACAATGCTTTTGCATATAGTGTAGCACTTAATATTATGGAAGAAGACGAGAATCATGAACTTAAATCGGTTGATGAATGTCGGAAAAGAAATGATTAGTCGAAATGAAAAGATGTGATCCAATTTGAATTGGATTCACTGACTAAAAGAAAAGTATTTGAATCTGTAGTCCGAACACCTGAAGGTGTTAAGTCAGTTGGTTATAAATGGGTGTTTGTGAGAAAAAAAAATGAGAAGAATAAAAAAATGAGATATAAGGTAAGGCTAGTAGCCCAAGGCTTTTCACAAAGATTTGGAGTTGATTATGATGAGACATATTCTCCAGTGATGGATGGAATTACATTCAGATATCTTGTGAGTCTAACAGTGCATGAAAAACTTGATATACGTCTGATGGATGTAGTCACTGCTTAGCTGTATGGAACATTAGATAATGATATATACAGGAAAATCCCTGAAGGATTTAGCATGCCTAAAGCATATAAATCAAGTTCTAAATGAACTTATTCCATCAAATTGTAAAAGTCTTTGTATGGTCTTAAACAATCTAGACGTACATGATATAATCGCCTTAGTGAGTGTTTACTTAAGGAAGGTTATGCCAATGACCCAATATGTCCATGCATTTTCATAAAGAAAGATTGGTCCAATTTTATAATAATTGTTGTATATGTTGATGATTTTAATTTGATTGGAACTCCTGAAGAGTTTCAAAAGGCAGTTGAATATCTGAAATAAGAATTTGAGATCAAAGATTTGGAAAAAAAATTAGATTTTGCCTTGGTTTTACAAATTGAACATCTGAAAAATGAAATTTTTGTTCATCAAATTGCTTATACCCAGAAGGTATTAAAGCAGTTCTATATGGATAAAACACATTCGTTAAGCACCCCAATGGTCATTCAGTCATTTGATCCCATCAAGGATATTTTTAGATCAAAAGAGGAAGATGAAGAAATACTTGGTTCTGAAGTACCATATCTTAGTGTTATTGGTGCATTAATGTATCTTACTAATTGTAAAAGACCAAATATATCATTTGCTGTGAATCTATTAGTAAGATTTAGGTCATCTCCTACAAAGCGACATTAGAATGGTATTAAATATATTTTTCGCTATCTCTAAGGAACAGTTGATTTTGACCTATTTTATTCCAATAAATCTCGACATGAATTGCTTGGCTATACTGATGTTGGTTATCTATTGGAGCCGCATAAAGCAAGATTTGAAATTGGATATATATTCACATATGGTGGTACAGCCATTTCATGGAGATCTACAAAGTAGTTAATGACTGCCACTTCTTCGAATCATGCTGAAATATTAGCAATTCATGAGACTAGTCGAGAATGTATTTGGTTAAAATTGATGACCCATTATATCCGAAAGTATAGTGGGTTGTCATCTGAAAAAAATCCTCTAATTACATTGTATGAAAATAATGCAGCTTGCATAACTCAATTGAAAGGAGAATATATTAAATGAGATAGGATGAAACATATTGCACCAAAATTCTTCTTTACTCATGACTTGTAAAAGAATGGTGAAATTGATGTGCAATAAATCTGATCACATAATAATTTGGCAGATTTATTTACCAAGGCATTGCTGACTGCAACGTTTGAAAAGTTAGTGAAAAATATTGGAATGTTTCGACTGAAAGATCTCAGATGATGTTTTGGATCAGGGGGAGAAATAAATATACAAGAATAGTGTACTCTTTTTTCCTTCACTAGGATTTTCTCCCACAGGATTTTTTCCTAATAAGGTTTTTAACGAGACATATTCTTTGTGTAATAGACATCCAAGGGGGAGTGTTATGAAATAATTATTTATATGAATGTCTATCACTTTATCTTATCTCCTAAATAAGGATGGAGTTTTCATGTTCTACGAGATGATAAAGTTATCTTGACTTTTGAAAATCACAACTTTTGAGGAGCATGACTTACGAGGAGATGTCTTTTCTATCTTAATATGAAGTCAAACTAAAAGCTGTATTCTAAAATGTTCTGTATTCCCTTATAAATAGAGGCCCCCTGTAATAGAATAAGAGAAATTTATAAGAAGTTCAGATGCAAGTTCATTTGAATGAATGAAAATTTAGTATTCTCTCTGCCTCTCTCTTTTCTCGAGTTCTTTAGTTTGCTTACTTTTATTAGCATATTACCTATTACATAAACAAACACTACTCCACCACCATATTAGTATTAGTTTTACAACGAGGTTGAGCTTTTTGTATTTTGAAACTTCGGCTCGACTTAGCTTGCCTAACCTTGATCAAGTCTAGTTATATCGGGTTCAACCTAGGTTAGCTAGTAATTATAAACAAGAGATATAAGAAACATTTCACATCAATAAATTAAAAAAAAATAAAAGATATGCATTTAAAAACCCAATTATATTTGATTATTTTCTAGCTATATAGATATAAGTTGGAGTTCAAACTCATTAAGTTATTTGAGCTGCTCGAGTTACGAATTTAGTGATTTGATCAAGCAAACTCTTAACATGATTGCACTCAATTAGTTTGTACTCCACTTAAGTTCTCCACATGAATGTTTTCTCAAAATAGTATAAATCATTCCAAATTCAAATATCAACTATTGAACTTACTAATAGTCTTGTTTGGATCGCTAATTCTTGCACAAAAATTCTCTCAGCATATGTATTTAATAACTTTTTTGCTTTATATGCATCACATCATTTCGGTATATATTCTTACGAATACTCCAAAAAACTTGCTTTCTTTGGATTGCCATTTTTTTCCTAAGAATTTTTATATTTTTCTGTAAACATACTTTTTTAATCACTTTTTTACTCCACATGTATCACATCAATATAATACATTTTTCTATAAAAACTTTAAAAAAATTAGCAATTCAAACGGGTAAATAGGAAATTCACGTCATTAAAAAATAAATTTACATTTTGGTGCTTTCACACATGGGCCACATGGGCCCGCTTACTGGGCAAAAGAGTCAGACAAACCCTCCGACTTCAAGCTGAGTCAGAGGTCTATGTCAACCGGAACAGATATTGCCCACGGCGGGACTCAGCGGCTCAACGACGTCGTTGATGGCCCAGTCGACTATGAGGGCCGTCCAGTCTACGGATCCCAATCCGGTGGATGGAAATCCTCTTCATTTATCATATGTGAGTCGCAAATCGCAAATCCCGATTCTTTTACTACTAGCAAATTTGATATTAGTTCCATCAATTTAAGATAGGTGTTGAGGTAGCTGAGAGATTTGCGCATTACGGGATAAATTCGAATTTGATAAATTACCTGACCGGACTGTGGAGTCAGTCCACCGCCACTGCGGGGGAGAATGTCAATGCCTGGTCTGGAATGCCGTCGCTTTTGCCCCTTTTGGGTGCCTTTCTTGCTGACTTGTTTTTGGGCCAATATCGTACTATCATTCTTGCTTCGTTGCTCTCCATTTTGGTTAGTTAATAGCATCCCTACCAACCCCTTTTCTTCCTAGATTTGACAAATTTACTATGATTAATGGTGTTGTAATTATCTAAATTTTTGCGAGCATAGTTTAATTGGCCTGGGCTAAGATCAACCTTCGTTCTTGAAATTTTTTGGTTTTATAGTAATTATGTCAAAATTTTGTCACAGTTTGCTAGAATGAACTTTGGCTTGGAACCCAGAAAAATTTAATAAACAACCTAGCTCCCTTGACTTTCTTTGAGGTCCTTTGTCTAATTTGCAATGGCTGTTCGATTTATTTATGTTGTTTTTAGCATTCTGTCTTGGATATATGATAAATGATATGATTGCTTTGAGCTGATAGCAGGGACTTGGTTTCTTGACCCTTTTGGTTGTGCTGCATTCTGACTGTGAAACTCCTGCTAGTGTTGCTAGATGTTTTCCTCCGAAGCTTCATGTTGTTTTTTTTTCTTTATTTCGCTGTGTACAGGAGCAGCAGCACAAGGTGGGTACAGGCCTTGTGTGCAGGTATTTCAGGTGACCAGTTTGATACGTGAGATCCTGATGAATGTAAAGCTAAAAGCTCATTTTTCAGCTGGTGGTATCTTGGAATGTGTGAGGGTAAATGGTGACCAACTCAATCTTGAATTACATTCTGGACAACCACAGCTGGGGTCTTGGTTTTGGCATTCGCTGCATTGCTATGGGACTTGCACTAGCCATTTCCCTGCTGGGAACTAGGACTTACAGATTTAGCAGCCAAGGTGACGAGAAAAGCCCATTCATTAGAATTGGTTCTGTGGTTGTTAAAGCTGCTAGGAACTGGCGAAGATCAGTTCCCAGTGAAGAGCAAATTTGGGAAACACAGTCTCATCAAGGTTCTCAACAATTCAAGTAAGCAGGCTAATTTCTGATTGTTACCTACCATATATGCAGTTGCAAGAAGTACTTTTCACCTGATTATGTTACATTTATTTTTCTCAATAAAGTTGTTTGATCTCATACAACAAGAAGTCAGAAGGAGAACATCTGAAAGTTGAAACATAGTGGAAGACCCTTTGGCTATATGCCTATTTTGAGTTGTAATCATATTTGAATTTTTCTTTGTTTTAATTTGACCATTTCATTGAAGCATTGTGATTTTGTCATGTTGAGAGAGAGAGTGTGTGTGTGTGTGCGTGAGAGAGAGAGAGAGAGAGAGAGAGACCTTTTTAATGAAGCATCATCATTTTGTCTTGTCGAGAGAGAGAGAGAGAGATTTTCCTCAAATATCCAGTAAGGGAAGTAGTAAGTTTCCTGAAATATGTTAGCGTTGAGATGCTTTTTGTCTACAAAGTACAAATATTTTCATTTGCACCATCACTGACCCTGAGTTCTGCTATAGGTTTCTTAACAAAGCATTGCTTGCACGTGATGGTTCCAAGGATGAGGGGATGACACTGTGTTTGAAGATGCAAAAACAAATTTCAACTGATTCCTAGATGTTTTACATGTTTGTCTTATTCTATAGTATTTGCTCAAATATTCAATTGTTTTACCAAGCAAGGAGTCACCATGGATAGATCAGGTTTTGAAGTACCGTCTGCTGCACTATGATCTTTCATCAATGTTTCAGTTGTCATCTTCAGTCCTATCTATGACCAGGTTTTGGTCTCTCTTGCCGGAGTTATTACAGGAAACCTTCAGGTATAACAGTGCTTCAAAGAATGGGGTGGGCCTGTTATTATCTGTAGTTTACATGGTGATTGCTGCTATAGTTGAGAGGGAATGTCTTGAAACTGCTCTTGAATATGGGCTTGTTGATTTGCTAGACACTACAGTTCCAATGACCCTATTCTGCTTGACTCCTCAATATCTGTTGTTTGGATTGTAGAAGTATTTACAATGGTTGGTCTACAAGAGTTTTTCTATGATCAGGTTGCTGGTGACTTAAGAAGTATAGGTATGTCTCTATACCTCAGCATCTGAGTGGGGAGTTTCCTAAGTAGTTTTCTAATCTCTGTCATTCAGAAGCCACAAGTGGAGGGGATCAAGATGGTTGGTTTGCAGACAACTTGAATTGGGCACATTT
Organism: Gardenia jasminoides; assembly: GCA_013103745.1. Taxonomy (NCBI): domain Eukaryota; kingdom Viridiplantae; phylum Streptophyta; class Magnoliopsida; order Gentianales; family Rubiaceae; genus Gardenia; species Gardenia jasminoides. Next base: position 28,540,003 of record CM023101.1, on the reverse strand, counting down.
GGATTAATTTTATTGGTTTCTTTCTGTGCTTAGCATGGTAGCATTCACTACCTACATGTATTTTGCTAAATCCTTTGTCTGTATTTGAGGAATGCTCACCTGAGATTTCCGGCAGAGTTGTGTACAAGGATAGGAATCAGGGACACTGCAAGAAAAATTGGGAGTCAATGTCTCCAACCAGATCAATGGTAATTTGTTTGTATGAAGGGGACAAAATATCTGAGAGGTTGAACTGCTAGAGTCAAAAGTTGTCATCCCAAATGCAGTGCAGCGCGCCTCTGAGGTTGTAAAATAGTTTTGGTTTGGAATTGAAATTCTTCTCTGTGTATCTTCAATTGCAGCTGAAGGAAAGGTCTGGCTGGTTGTTTTGTTGTATCACATTACTCTGCTATTGCCAATGTAAGATATCTCATTTTGACTGACTTGAGTTGGGTACTATGTGTTTGCAATTTAACAGAAGCACTTCCTGTTCTAATGGTTCATTAATTGTTGCAATCCTTTTTCAGTTGTTTGGGCTTCACAATGGAGAGGGTCAAGATGAGCTTCTATGTGTCCTTCAATTGCAGGATGGAGTTGGAGTTTTAAGGGGTAGTTGAAACTGTGCATGCATTTGGAGAAACTTCAGAACAATAGAGGGGATGAGAAAGAGAGTAGAAGCAAATAGTTTCAACTCAAAAATTAGCTTCATATTTTCAGTTTTTCTGGCTTCCAAAGCATCGGTATGTTATTTGTTTTTCACTTGTATTGAGTTAGAATGTATCTTTAGATACTTATACTGGGTTATAGTTATAGGTTAGATATTGTCTTCCTGTAATTCAAATCCTTTGTTTTGGAATCCGCTTTTAAGGTATCATTGAATCAGGCAAACACATGGGCCAAAGGAGAGCCAACTGCTATAATTGCTTCACTTGCCTGGCAGAAGGGTGCTGAGGTTTCTAATGCTCAATAACCGGTAAGTCTGATGGTGGCGATACAGCCCGAAAAGACGAAAATATCAACCATGTTTGTTCAATTATCACAATTAGCAATGCCACAATTGATTTCCACAAGTGAATGAGTCAATTAAAATGGTAAGAATGAATTCCAAAAAGGTAAAACTAGGTTCAATGACCAATTACAGAAAAAAAGATCAAGAAAAATGGAGGAAATCCAAAAATTCCCCTGCATTATGGGACAGGATGTTTGGTGCTGCTGTTGATGGGTTTGTTTGGATAGGAAATTATTTACTAAAATTTACTGCTTACATCATCAACACATTTTTCAACCACCTTTTTATTTTACATACATTACATCGAAAAAGCGTTACAGTATTTTTTTTTAAAAATTATTTTAAATAATCTACTATCCAAAAGGAATATCTTTGACTGTAAAAGGCAATGTCAAATTGGATTTTTATGTGCCAAGTGGTGTTGAAATTTTTTTTTTCCTCATCTAACGAAGTGCGGAACACAAAGATTTTTGTTTTTTTTTTTTTTTCCATTTTGTGGATGAAAAATCGCAAGGACTGATTGTGCAATTTTGAGAAATCACTTTGTCTCAATTACCGCACTTTTAGAGTGCCTCCTTTCTATGTCTCTGTTGCCACACTTTAAAAGTGAACATTTTAGAAACTAATCACTGGATGGTGCATCCAATGGCTAGTTTAGGCATTCGGCTTTCATACAAACCCTCCCTTCGCTACTATTCATCTCACACCACAGCAAAACAATCTAACCCTTTCAATGTTTGTTTTACTCTCTCCTTAAACTGCAATCCGCTTCAGCAATTATGGTATTCTGTTGCCGCAAGAATCTTGAGGAGTCTAGTCTGTTGTCTGGGCACGTACAGTGGACAGAGGATGCAATGTTTTGGCTGATTGGAATTAAGCCAGATTTGAGTAGTTGCAGCACATCTTATTTGTAGGAAGTCATGTAAGTAAGTATTTTTTATTTATTTAATTATTTTTTTTGCCATTTACTTTAAGCAAATAATTTATTGCAATACTTGTCTATTTAATTTAATTGCAATTAGATACTAGATTGCACGTAACAAAGTTACAAATATTTTATTACAATATTTGTCTATGTAATTGCAATTAGATATTAGATTAATAAATTATTTGCAGAAAGTAACTTGACTTATTATATTGTATTTATTTAAGTATTTGTTTAGCCATTTTACTTTAAGCAAATAATTTATTACAATACTTGTCTATTTAATTGAAATTAGATACTAGATTGCTTGTGGCAAAGCTACAAATATTTTATTACAGTATTCGTCTATGTAATTGCAATTAGATATTATATTATTAGATTATGCACGCAATCGATATTATTATCTTGTATAAATTGATTAGAGTAATTTATAATTTAGAGAATACAGTTCGAGTATAGAGTATATCATATGCCATTAGAGAATTCATATGGTTGTGCTTAATTAAATTTAGTTAAATATACATGCAAATACAAATTAATAAATTACAGTTAGAGACTTAGCCTTACATTAATAAATTCATTGTCCTCATTAAAATAATATAGAGATGTTTGTATTTAATTGTAATTTAACGGGGAAAATAAATACAAATTAATAAAATACACCTAGACTTATATAAATTCATTGTATATTATTCTTTATTGTTGGAAGTTACAATAATGTAATTCACCATGATCAAGAAAATAATGGTGTTCGAGAAAATAAATTTTTGAATTTTAAAAGAATATGAAAATTAAATTAATAAATTTTAAACAAAGAAAATTGCATTAACTTTCATTGTGTTGTTAAGGAAAACAATTAAATTTAAGGTATAGGTAGAAAGTAATCGAATTTCAAAATTGACAGGTGACCTTATGCCCCAATGAGAATTGTGAGTAATGTACAAATGTTGGACAGTCATGGCCGAATAATTCAGTTATAATGGGATGGGAAAATAGTACGCTTTGGAGGATCAGTGTCATACGATCCTCCAAAATGCAACAAAGTAATACTAATAAAACAACATGTTTGCTTTAAAAGATTGTTGGATAGAATATACAAGACCATGAGTTTAGAGCGAGATACCGTGTGACTTAGTCTTTGTCTAAGGAACCCTGTGGGGACAAGAGATATTACTGGTGTTCAAATAGTAGATGATGATGATATGGAGACTGTCTACTAAATGAACGTGGATGCTCCGGATGTAGCTTGTGTGATCTACGTAAAAATAGAGAACATTTCACGAGTTGACTAGGCAGACTGGGGTTAGGCGAAACAATGTACAGAACAACTTCATACAAGGTGCCTCCTAAAGCAATGTACACAACAATGTACTACGATATGTCACTAAATCCAGTGTACACAATAATCTCATGTGATGTGACAGCAAAATCAATGTACACAACAAACTCATATGAAGTGCCCCTAGAACCAGCATACAGCACAGCCTCATATGAGGTGCCTTTAGAGCCAGTGTACCCAACAACCCTATATGATGTGCCCCTAGAAACAGTTGTCTTTGGGGACATTGTACCCAAATCAGTCAATGTAAATATGATGTGCAATCACATGTCTGATCCTGACCCAGAAGGCGCAGTGGCAGACAAGTTTAGGACCATCTTGGTTGTATCAACCAAATAGTAGAGGATAATATTATCAATATGGGTCATGAAATAGATGTTCACAAATATTCTACGGCTGCTCCAGTACAAGAGGAACCTAGTGTTGATGAGGATGATGATTCCGAAGGGTCTGGAGAATGTGAACCAGATCGTAAGGACTCAAGTTATGAGGATCTCAATCATGATGCTCTTAGCATAGAAATCGACCTGACTGATATTGCAAGCCCAAATTGTCACAGATCCAGTGGTAGTCTTTGAATAGGCTACCAGCGATATAGTAAAGGTGTCAAGATCTTGATGGAATTTGACCAACTTGATCATGATACCTACGAGAAGCTAAAATTGTGGGATGATCACACAAAAGAATTGAAAATCGGGCAAGTGTTTGAAACAAAGGAGCATATGTAGCGAGCTATAAAGTTGTGATCAATTAAATATAATCGAGAGTATAAGGTCATAGAAAGTAATCTGCATATTTGGAATGTCATTTGTAAAGCTAAAAACTCAGCATCCTCATGTGACTAGCAACTAAGAGCAACATACCAGAGCTCACATAAAGTGTGGATGATCGTAACTTTTGTGAAAGAGCATACCTGTGTTCAAGTGGCAAACTCAAATGACCATCGACAATTGAATTCTAACATCGTAACCCAATTCATCATTCACCACATCCAAAACGACCCAACATTTGGAATAAAGGAAATTTAGGAAAAGGTGAAGGTATATTTCCAGACTGACATCTCATACAAAAAGACATGGTATGCACAATGAAGATCTATTGATCTAGTGTACGATGACTGGCCTACCTCCATATCTAAGCTATCTACTTTCATAAATGAGTTGGTAACGATTAATTCGGGTACAATAGTGGCATATGAGTTTCATCCATAGAACAAACTCACTGCCAAATATTTGACTGTGTTTTAAGCATTTATGCCTGCCATCCAAGCATTTCAACACCTAAAACCAGCTATTTGTGTTGATGATACAATTTCTTGTTGCCATTGAGTTCGATGCAGCTAATCGCATGTTATCCTTACCTTTGCCCTTGTAATTTGACGAAATACATAGTGGCTTGAAGTGTTGTGTTCAAATTTAGTAGTGGTTTTAGACCTAGGGTGTGAGGCCCCGATTTTTCTCAATATTTGAAAAATATTAAATAATGTTAATTATAATTATTTTTGTTTGCCAAGGTGTTTATATGGTTTGTTTTACTTTTAAAAGTGTTTGTTTTTAACTATTTTGTTTTACAAGTTTGAAAACCCTAATTTGAAATTTAAACCCTAGTTTGCTTCGAAAATCCTAAATTCGGATAAAACCCTAATTTGTATATAAAAAAAAACCCTAGCTTGGATTCGTAAAACCCTAGTTTTGAAAATAAATCTAAGTTTTATGTCCAACTACAAGTTTGTTATTTCTTTGATTTTACGTGTGTTAATGCATGCTTAAGAAGAGTGAGTAAGATTCCTAGGTGATTGGTAGTCTAAGTAAGTGTGATTAAGCTTTGATAGGCTAGGTTAAATTGAGTATCTATGGACTAATTTGATAGGAAAAGAAATCATGTGGGCAAGAGTGGAAAATAGCCTGAGTTGTTGGGTTGAATTGGCATGACACTTTTGACCAATTTTGACCAAGGCATAAATATTTATGAAGTGTCATCCTTTAGCTATTTCTAGAACAAGAAGGCCGTAAACAAGGGAGAAAAAAATTGAGGAAAACCGTGGAAAAAAAAAAGAGAGAGAAAAAAAGAGAGAAAAGCTTGGGGAAAATTTTGCAAGTTCAATCACTCAATCTTGATTTGGAGCTAGGAGGTGAAGTTTGCTCTTGGGAGCTTGGGGTTGCACCAAGAACACCAACTAGAAAGGTTTCCTTCTAGTTTCCTTCTATGTTACAAGTTGGAATTTTGATGGATGTTATGTAATGGTTGGATTTTGTGGTTATTTTGGCTTGAATCATGCTTATTTTTAGCTTATGAGATGATTCTATGGATTGGATTGGTTGGTTTTTATGTGTTAATGCCTAGCCATGAATATGAGTAGGGTTAGGGTTTCATTAGTTGGAGATTTCATGATGGAATTGATAGTTGTGGTTGTTGTTATGCCTTGGTCCTTGTTACTACCTTAAGTAGCGAATTCATGATGTGAAATGGTTGAACCTAATAGGGTGATGATGATCTTGGACCTTATTAGTGTGCTTGGTAGCAGGTGTTAGTCGTTTGTTAGTGCATTAGTGCTCAATGGTTGAGAAATGCATAATTTCGTTGGGCGGGTTATACTTTTGATGTGTGTGTGCGTGTATGCGGGTGTATATGTGTGTGTTTGTGTGGTCGAGGGCAATATGGGATGTGTAAGGGCTGCATTTGCATGTTTGTTATCCTTTGAGTCAATGGAATTGCATGTGTGCGTTTGGTTGCATGAAAAACATTTGGGTGTAGAGCGGAAAACAGGGGTTGGCCCGATCGGCAACTTTGGCTTCATTTTAGTGTTGATCCTTTGTGATTTGGCTTTTGGCCAAAACACTAAATTTATATCGTTCTAGCTTTCCAACGCCCATTTGGAATTTCTTGATTTGGATTTGTGAGTGCGAGTTATGATCATTTGAATCTAACTGTTGGAAATTGGAAAATTTCTGGAACTGTTTGCACTTTTGACCTAAAAAGAGAGAATTTGGGCAGAAGTTGTCTTCACGAAAGTTGTAGCTTGTTCTCTTAGCTTCGAAACGGCACCTCATGCACTCTAATCGATGCTTGTAGCTTGAGTTATGAGTAAAGCTACGAGGGGTGTCAAACCGCTACTTTTTACCTTTTAGTGTGTGTTTTCCGTTTCGTTCAGTTCGTCGTTTTAATTGAGCATGCATGTAATTTGCTGTTTTTTAAGTGTTTCTAAATGGTTTTGGCGTCTTAGTGATTGTTTGAGTAATCTTACGCTCAACTTTCACAGGAAATGACAAGGTCGAGGGAGGCAGGGAACTTTCTAACTTTTTTTGCTTTTGTACTACTTTGGTGGGTAATTAGAACTTTATGTGTGATTATATTGTGAAATGTGATAAGTGGGGCGTTTGGGCGAGGGGTGTACTTTATCGCTTCGACCAAAGCTCAATATATGATTCTTGAATATGTGTTGTGTGATATATGATCACATGCTGATATTGCTAGTGATAAGTGACCAAGTGGATGAATGCGATCTCAAGGATGCCTTTGGTCTCAATGTCAATGTTTCTCGACCACTTGGATGGTTTGATCTCAAGGGATACCTTTGAGATCTCAATGTAGATGTGGTTCTCCGACCAAATGGATGAATTACGATCTCAAGGGTTGCCTTGGGTCTCGATGGTAAATGTTATTTTCCCGACCAAATAGATAATTACGATCTCAATGCTTGGGATCTCAATGATATTATTGCTCAAGCATTAATTTGTGTGAGTAGGTTGATAAGGTGGGCGGTAGGAGTATAAGTGGGTCTGATTATCGGTTGTGAGTGTCAACGAAAGATCAAGCGTGGAAAGTGAGTAGCTTTGAAGCCACCGTATCATAATTGTGGTGTTACTTTGCTTTTGACTTGAAAATCGTGGAAATGTGATTTATGTGCTTTCCCCGATTATTCACTAAGCATATAAGCAATCCTTTTCAATTTGTTTTCCTTAGCAGGGGCGGGGCCGGAGCTGAACGCGTGAAAGGCATAGTGTAGCCACTTCTTTGCTTCTGCTTTGGGTTGGAGTTTTGGCCATGTATTTTGTATTTTGGACGTGGTGTAGAAACCTGTTGGGAGTTACTCTAACTCTTGTAGTCTTGTAGTGGATATTAAGGATATATATAATGTACATATTATCCTTTTGAGAATTTGAGCGTTTACTCGTTTTTTTATCGAGTCCCTGGCGAGGTTAGGCGGCGATCCAGTGCCTCCCGGAGTGCGGTGGGGTAGATCCATGGGGACTACCATTAGATGGAAGATGGGCAACGAAGTGTGCCAAAGTTAAGGCTTCAGTGAACTGATTGGCATACTGTCAAAATTAGCTGTCTAAGTTTGGGCAGTATAAGGTTGATAATTGAAAGATATTTGATTTGAATTAAATATACTTGTGTTCCATATGTGATATTGTAAAAATATATTTCTTTTAAATGTCGTTCACGCAGTATATAACAGATGTATTAGCATCTTTCCCTCCATATAGCATAGCAGATACACATTTATGGTGAGTAAGGGTGCCACTGATTTTTTGGCATATTGTAGAGATGTACCTCCCTAATCGGATATTTTGACAGTTCGATATACAGCGGTGATTTGGAGACACATGAACGTACAAGAGTTTACATCACCTATCTCGATCAAGATACCGGGAGACAAATTAGGGTGAGTTCCACTCCGATTGGATTGATCATCATGTAAAGTCTCATGCCAAGTTCTTCATAGAAAAATATGCATGCATCTCTTTAGTCTATTCAAAATAAGACTTTTGGGAGCATGAATTACATCGAAAGGGGCATGCGAGTTGGACCTAGGGTATATGACTAACAGAAGGGAGTTCATCAATATATCGCGATTATCTTTGCACTAAACCTGACGTGCCCCAGATTTTTAACTTCAGTTATTGTGTCCTAATCTCTTTGAAATTAATGGTCCATTTGGATGATGTGTTTTTTTTTTTTATATTCATATAAAATTATACTGTAACTTACTATAAAATTTTGCAGACAAACTTTTGTGTATTTGAGGATTTGAAAACATTGAAAAAACATTTTTTTCTTTTTCATTTTCTTTTTTTCTTTCTTTCTTTCTTCATAGATCTATCTTCCTTCTTTCTCGCACTACCACACTTTGCTTCAGCTTCTTTTTTTTTGGGTTCTCTCATCCTCACTTCGTAATCCTCTCTCTTTCCCACTCTTTCTCTCTCCTCCTCCTCCTCTCTTCTCTTCTCCCCATTTCTCTCACTCTACTCCTCTCTCCCCACTTCTTCATTCTCCTTCTCCCTCTCTCCGTTCTCATCCTCATTTGCCCCTTCCTCTTCTCCTCCTCTCCCTCAACTTTCCTGCTTTCTCCATTCCCTCTTCTCTTTCCTTCCTTTCCCATCCATACTGCATCCGATCCTGAGGCAAACAAAGATGTAGGGATGGGGAAGGGACATAGGGTGGGAGAGAGAGAGGGAAGAGGGGATGGTAGATAAAAGAAAAGGAGGAGAAGAGAGAAGGAAAAAAAGGACAAAAGGAGAGGGAAGGAGGAGGAGTAGGAGACAGAGTGAGATGATGAAGTTACCAATAGTGGTGTCAATGACGTGGCGGTGGCAAAAATAGTGGTAGCCTAAGATAGATCGATGGTAGTAATGAAAATGAATGTGTATTTTTGAAATATTTTGGTGTGCATATTTTAAAAATTTTGAGATATTTTTAAAGGTAACTATAGATAAAGTTGTACAACAAATACATCCCAAGAAATTGGGATCCCAACCAGAGCCTGAGATTGAGCAGAAAATTTCGCACTTGCCCAAGCATAAATGTGTCATAGCAAAACCTTTCTCAGTTCTAAAGAGCCAATTGAGTCAATTGAAAGGCCTTATTTTTTATCTTTTCTTTCACTTTTTTCTGCTTCCTTCTTTACGGGCACAAGTGTCTATAAGATTTTCTACCTTTGCAAGAAGTCTTCCACCAAAGAATAAGTTCAAATGTGCAATCAAATAAGGTAATACTAGGGGATGAAGCTTACACAAACCATAGGCTTTGGGTGCCTGTGTATATATATATATGTGTGTATAGAAGACACTAAAAGAATTGGATATAGAAAAGTACGTTAGATTAAGTTAAATTATCTCTTTTGTTGTAGGATTGCGAATGAGACCAAAATGATGAAGTAAGTGTTTGTATTACTAAGCCAACATGTAATACATTTGAAGTAGTTTAAAACTTACAAGCAAGAGGAATTGATCAAACTTTTTTATACAAGTAAGAAAATTTCATCTTTTGTATCTAGGAAAGTCATAATCTAAATATGCACTAGGAATTAAATCACAGCTAAAAAATATCAATAGTAAAGAGAAAAATCAATAAGTATTATTTAAATTGTTAGTTAGAGTAAGATAAACCAGTAAACATAGTAAAAGAAACATGAAGAAAGTGTCCACAGGAAGTTGTTGGAGATGATGAATTCAAAACTAGGTAAAAATGCTCATGGAGAATACCCGATGTCATGTATTTTTAGAGATGATCAACTTTGCCCATTAACGAAAGGTCTAATTAATGGATTTACAACTAATCAAATATCAGAGGAAAAAACTATAAAATCAAAAAAAAATTTACAAAATCATTTAAAAGCACAACTGAAGTTAGAACAAAATCCATGTAAGCTGTCGTCTTTGGTTTTTTTGAGGAGAGATTCAAGACAAGTTTTGAGAGCTTTCAGGTTATGCCTATAAATAAATAAATAAAATAGAAACTTACTTAGAAAAATAAAACTTTTATGAACTTCTAATAAAAAAAAAGAGAAACCAGGGAGGGAAGGATAAGTTTTAGCTTTTTTTTTTTTTTAGGGGGTGGGGGGGGGGATGGGGAGAGACAAGTTTTAGCGTAAAATCTTAATCTTTTACCTTGAGAATTCAAAGAAGATTCTATATGACTAACCTACACATATAATGAACCTACCATTCTAAGAAGATAAACATGTTTGTGAAAAATATAAAGCTTAAAAATGCAGAGAAAGTATGAATTACCCCAGAGAAGAATTTAAAATTAAAGGATTGAATCTTAAATGCATGAAGATGGTAAATTACAATGACAAAAGATGAAAAAAAAAAAAATAAGATAATGGAATTTGTAATCCGGTAAATCTCAAATTTGTCAATTTGTAATCTATAGTTGGGACAATGAAATTTTCAAACATAATAAAACAAACAAAAAACAAATGAAAAAATATTAAACACACCTTAGCATATGGTATAGACTACAAATCTAGGAAAGATGGTTGATAAAGAAGAGGAAAAGGAAAACTTCAAGCGAATGCATTGCTACAATTGTAGTGATCATTAAAGGGCAAGGTGAAGGATTAGTATCGGAAAATTGTAGATGGTTAGAGTAAGAAAGGAAGATGAAAGATCAAGTTGACACAGACAGATAAAGTACTTGATGGTGTAGACACAAATTTTGACTATTTCATTTGTTTTCCTATGTTTTATCATTAATGATTAGTTATTTATTTTTGAATTTTCTAACACATTTTTCTCACTTTTGTAGGTGCAAAAAAAAAAAAAAAAAGTCAAAGTCATAAAACGCGGACCAGTTGGGTGAGTCCGTGATAACTAGTCCGCGTAACTGATCAAAGCGAAAAAAAAAAATGACGCGGATTTTTAAGGCTTGGATCACTCTTTTCCACTGTATTTTGATGCTTGAACGATAAGAAACCTATTTAAACATTCCCCAACTCATTTAAACCTATTTCGTGATCTAACGTTCAAGATTAGCTCACCTCATCCAAGAACATCAAAACCCTTAGTTCTAGGTTTGGGTGGCTATAAATAGCCTAGATTAGGGTTTAGAAAGGAGAAAAATCTGAGAGAAAAGAGGAAAAAGGGAGGTGAAGAGAAAAATCAAAAACGGTGGAAATTAGAGAGAAAAAAAGGAAAGAAAGAAGAAAAGAAAAACTAGGGTTTCACCTTTGAAGAGCTTATTCAAGAATTTCAGCCTCTTCCTTCGTTTTTATTCAAGCTTCCGATTCAGGTATACTTATATCCCTATCTATTTTTGATCGTAAAATATGCGAGATTTGGGCCTTTTGGTGGAACCAAGGTCTTGAGTAGTTTTTCTTTATTTTGGGATATTTGATGATGATTATCAAGCTGTTATATGAGCATGTTGTGTTTATAAAGCCTTGGTAAGGCTAGTAGATTGGTTTTACGTTTAAAATTAGGCGTTTGATGCTTGTGATGATGTCGTTGTGATTCCCCTGAGAAATTTCGGAAAAATGTTCTTCACGCGTTTTGAAGATGTGAAAGCGCGGACTACTTACAGCGGATCACTCAGCGTAACGGTCAGCGTTCCTCTTGAATGTTTGAAGTTGTGAAGAAACGCGGATCTGCGCGGACTAACTCAAGTAACGATCCGCGTTTCGTTGAATATTGAAGATGTGAAGAAGCATTACAGCAGCCCCATGCTGATCCCTCGTTCTATCAGCAGTTCTTCCCTTCCCCTTTTTGCCTATTTGATGATGCTTAAGATTTGGCCTTAACGATTTTAGCTTGTTTTGACATGATTCAATCTCGATGTTTGACGCTTTAAATAGATCCCTTGCCTCGGGATTTTGTTTTGTGATATTGAACAAAAGCTGGAAGCAATCTTCCGATATTTGAAGATGGAAGAAAGCTGGTTACTGTGCTGAGTCCGCTCCAAGCTTTCCCTCGACTTTGATTTTGCCCTTGTAACGCGGACCTGGTCAGCGTTCTCTTCCGTAACTTCTTTTTTGTATTGTTGATATTTCATGCTTTCTTTTGTTCCGTAATCTTACTATTTCTAGTCTTGTCTATGTTGCTTGCGTAATCTGCCTTAGATACCTTTTCACGAATTTTGATTGATTTTTCCTTTAAATTGGTACCTTGATCCTTTTGTTGACATGAGTCTTAGATAATCATTTCCATCATCTAAGGATTCAATTAAGGCCCACATCAAGGGATGGTAACTTCTTTCTCCTATTATGTGCTTATTATGTGTTTTGCATGATTTTGCATGTTTTAAATTAAGTTTTCCTTTACTTTCATTCATGTCTAGTCTTTATTTATGTTATTTAATTTTTTGAGTAAATCATTTGGAGGCCTTGGATGCCAAGTTGTAATAGATAGGTTTAATTTTGGGCAAAAGTGTATTTAGTCTAGAAAATGTAATAGTTAGGTTATTATTTGAATTTTCCCTTAGAATGTATTTAGGTTCCCCAATGTAATAATTAGTTTTTATATGCTTATTTTGCATGCTTGCATGATTATGTGTTTATTTGCTTTCCTAGGCTGCATCTAGACATTATATACCTATGTGTTATGTGTTTATGTGTTTTATGTGTTTACTTTCGCTTTTATTATCATGACTACGTGATTATTGTGTAAATATATTGACGCGTCACCACACTAGTCCAATGCTAGTTGGGTTCTCCTCGATTTCTCACTAATCCAGCGTTAGTGAGAACCTCTGACGAGTAGTCAATGCTTTAAAACGCCATTCATGCATTAGATACAAATTTCTTTACTTTTCACTTTTAGAGTTTCTTTCCATTTTGCATGTCACTATTATCCCATCCATTATGTGAAACATCTCATTTAGTTTTCTTTTATTAGATTAGTGCATTTAAGGCATTACCGCTGAATTAGGGAAAAGAGGTATGGCTTCCTAGCCTTAGCACGCTTTGATTTCCTATGAAAAGGAAGATTCAAAGTCACTAACTTAGTCCCCCTGTTATGTTGCATTATCCCTCTTTAGGACATACATGTGCATTATTTTAAAACGCTATCAAACCATTCTTTAAAAAATCAACTTTCTTCTTCATGTTTTAGCAATTTAAAGTTAAAACCACTTTTCTTAAAATTGCATCTTTTGAAATTCAAATTCCTCTTTTAACTTTAAAAGTGACCTTTTCAAAAATCCAACTTCTTTCCTCTTGATACTTTATAAAAATTGCATTCCGTTCATTCGAGTCTCATCACTTGCATTTTTCGTGACCTCCTCGAGGGATCAAAATTGACGACACAACAATGTGATCATTCCAATCACACCTCAAGGAGACATTTTGCCCTCTCGATCCAACATTAGGTCTGGGTTTTGCATCCATATAGACAACATCAAACGTGATAAATTTTAAAGTTAGAAATTAGAAATTTTCAACTAAATCTTGCAACTAGCTTTTATAGGTTAGAAGGGTGCCTTAGAGACTAACATCGAATCTTTGCCTTCCCTTCTCAAGCCGACTGAACCTTTTTCTAGTTTTCAAAGACTGAGTCATCTAAAAGGGTTTTCTTTGTTTATTTTCATTAATTAAATCTTTTGGGTGACTTGGTACACCTAAACTCCATACCAAGTGCTGACTCAAACTTTTTTAAAACCCTTTTCTAGACTTTGTTTTGGTCCAAACCGTCGCATTTTATAGTCCCATGACCCTTTCCACTTTCATTTTCAAAATCAAAATCTTTTCCCTCTTCATCCATACCATTATCATCAAAAAAAATGGTGACAACTTAGCGACTCACTGGGGACTTTCAAGTAGGGTCCAGCACTTGATTTAGTTGACTATTTCGTTTTCTAACTTTCTTATATATCACATTTGGATGTTTTAGGTTGCATTCCTTTTCTTTTCTCTTTTAGGGTTTTCGATGTGAAACACTTTACACATCGCATTACATGATGAATGAATTATTGTTTATTTATTTACTTGTACCCAGCCTTGCATTGGTGGGTATGCATCTACCCTAGAGCCTCAAAATGTTTGATGTTTGAATCCCTCTCAAGGGAATCACTTTCATACGTGCATATGTATTTTACTTTGACCCTACTTTTTTTTTACTTTTGGTGAGTTTGTCACACTCTTCCCTATTAGATTAGGATCGATCCACTTGGACATATATGGGTCGTATAACGACGCGGCACGTAGCAATGTCTCAGATCACTCAACCACGACCAGGCATTTGGATTGATGACCTTTGCCTTTGGTCCGAAGGTTTGGGAGCCTGTAATCTTTATCGAAGTCTAGATGCATTAGTGAGCTCAACCTCATGCATACATGTTAAAATTGCCTGGGTAGCTACTCCTACCTATTAAGGATCACTAGACCTAGAGGAGGGATTACCCCTTATTTTTGTGCAATTTGTTGGTCCCGTGTTATGTGATACTGATTAAACTAACATTTTTGTTGTTTTCCCTTGCTTGCATTTCACAAATTCTAGAAAATAAGAGTCTTGCGGCACTCTTTTAAGACAAGCCATCCTTCTAGATATGGCTATTTATGTTTGAATTTATGTTTTATTGCATTTAAGTTGTAATTGCATATCACTTTTAGGCTTACCCCGCATTCAAATGTGGGGCTCCTATAGCCATGTTTCATTTTGCACCTTTACTTGTTTTAATAAAATGGCGTATCATGCATGTAAACCATAGAGGGAATGCCGCATAGGGAACTCCGTGTTAGAATAAACGCACCCTCACACTTGTTCTGGATATATAATCCAATGAGACTTGCATGTTTATGTTTTCAATTAACATCCATGAGGTAGCGCACAAGGTAAGGTAGAATCAGATCCTTTACATGATGACACCCAGATATGGAGTGACCTTAGCATGCTAGAATATAAACCTCTAGTAATGGTTTTTTTGGCCATTTTATCAAAGTTGGTAAAATCCGTGCATAAGGACACTAAATTGAAAAAAATGCACAAATAGTTTCTCATCATGAGATAATGATTTTATCGAGGCCAAATCTTGATTTTAGAAGGCTTATGAGCTAGTGTGTTTACAAATAAAATGGAGATGTGGAGTTATAGGTAAGCAATGAACCTAGTCGATTTTTTGGGTAAGCCATCAATCCATCCATCCATTTGAACTAGATCCATATTGCCCTTAAGGTTAGTCAAACTGCGATTCCTTCAAGAATAATCCTTTTCATGCCAAATTAACCTTTAACCTCTCTTCACATATCACTATTAAGTAATGAACCCATTGGACTTTGTCCTCCGATGCATCAAGTATCACATATTCTTTGGTCAATCCTGCAGATTGTTTTACTAATCACATATCGGTGGGTGATCGGATCCATCGGGTATTGTATAGGTACATACCCAGGATTGCATTTTTCAACTAAGTAGGCCACTTGGCATAAGACCTCAGGACATCGTCAATTATATAAGCAATCACTAACATTCTTTTTCCTTTTTTTCAAATAAATCTGCGGATCCCTTTGGAATAAGCACCTAAAGTGTGTATTTTTCCCATTCAGTACCTTTAAAATAGCTTCACCTAAGCCATCGTTACCGTTCTAAAGCAAAATCTCAAACAGCCGTGGCATGAGTTTGAGAGGCTTCGGATAGGAATACTTTGGTCACTGATTTTCTGCCTTGAGCTCGTTAAGTGAAGTCTTGGGAAGGTTCCAGCGAGATGGCGAGATGGCAGCAAAGTGTAATTGATCAATTGGTGGCCAGTAGTGGAGGTGGTGCTCGAATGACCATGAGCGTGTTGTTAGCATTCCGTGACAAGTAATCCACCCTTTTCCGACCAATATTCAAACCAGCTTGTTCCACTATTCGCTAACCTTCATGAGATTGCTTTTCCAACATTTGGTTTTCCATACACTCCGATTATACCTTAGTCCAACCAAAAGAACAAACCCCATACTCAACCTCGGATCACTCTAAACATGCCTCATTACTCAGGAGCCTGAGCTCAATACCAGCCTACGGAACCTTTTGTGTGGGATCTGACTTCCGAGGAAAGCCGTGGCTGGATGACCTTGTTGCGCCAGTCGACAAACATTTGCTGAAAAGGTTGGATAAATTTGATGAATTCATAAGGAAGAACCAAGGTCTGGCCAACGCTGATGGATTGGATTATAATGATCAGCTTATTTCACGGCGTCCATTACCTATGGGTTTCAAGACCCCAGTTGAGCAAATATGATGGTGCAGGGGAATCTAAGACGACCTTAAAATGTTTACCAACAAGCTTGTAAACCGGTGGATGATGAGAACTGCTATCGATGCTTTCCCGAGCCTAGAAGGGGATACTTTGGATTATTTTCGAACACAGAAATCTCAAGAGATCAAATCTTGGTTGGATTTGTCAGCTTTTGTGAAGCGGTATGAATTCAATTGTGAGTTAGCACCACAGCAACAACATTGGAAGAGTCAAAAGGAGACCTTGAAGATCACAAGTCATATGCCAAGAGATGGAGAAAGTTGGGCTAAAGTTGAGCCTATGAAAGAAGAGATTGTTACTTTCATCAAGGCACATGACCTTATTTTGAAGAGATTTTTTTGAATGACTGGAGTTCTTTGCTACAATTGTCAATAATTTGGAGTATGATGAATTTGTTAAAGCTGGAAAAAATTGTCAATGTGACCATACAAAGCGACAATTGGAGACATTGCAAGGGCAAAATGGCGATGGGAGAAGCTCAGTTTAGAAAGAATGAAGAGAAGGCGGTTTTGTGTGGGATCGAACCCAGCAGGCCTAGAACTTGAGCCACCCCACCAATCCAAACTCATACTTACCATACCCCTTCAGTCATGTTTATCCATGCTTGCCCATGAGCAGCCCTTGCCTATTCATTTGGACCCCGACCTTTGTTTACAACTTCCAACCTATCTCTACCCCCAAAACTATGCTCAAGACCTACTCCACAATCTGCTCAAAATTCTTTTCCGCTAATGAAATGCAAAATCGAAAACCTTCGAACTTTCACCGATTGGGGCCCATTGACCAGCTGTATGAGGAAGGTTGAAGGCATTGGGAAAATCATACTGTCATCCCAAATGTATCCCAGGGACCCCTGCTGGGTATGATCCCATACCATCTGCTTACCATTAAGCCCGGGTCATTCGACGATTAATTGTTGGGCCTTGAAGCATAGAATTCAAGACATGGTGGATCTGGGGATATAGTTCGAAGAGAAAGAATGATCAAGGGTCAAGCGTCAATAGAAACCCTTTCCGGAACATAAAAACGTCGTTGGAATGATCGTGTGGAGGAAGAAATTGTTGATCATGCTCAATGAGGGATGGTGGTGGATCATTTAAGGAAAGATCTGATGATGATATAGAGACAAGGTGGAGTTTCCTTGATTCTCAAGAGACCACACAAGATTGGATTCGCGATTGTGCACTTTTCTCGGAGGAGGTTTTGAGTAAATCGAGGGGTTTGTCCTTGAAAAATGAATCATGTTTTAATGTCAATCATTTCTTCAAAAACAATGCACTTGTTATCTCATTTTTGCTTGTTTAAAATCATGCTTTAATTATGCTTCCATGGTATTATCATATCTTGCTCTTTTGCCAAATGAAATGGAGTTTCTCCTTTTGTCCTTGATTATGGTCCCTCTTTTTATTTTTGCACATTTATTTATTTTGCTCTTGGATGATCATGAATAAAACCTTTGACCCTTGGGCGTCATCATTTTGGAATTTGGTGGGCCGAAAATTCTGATATCTTATGAACTTGGATGTAGTCATTTGTAAGATAATCAAACACACCGTGATTGGCATGAAAAACTACCCTTTTGGCATGGAGAATTGCAATCAGGATTTCTATTAGGGCAACACCTTACTCTCTCATGTGTGGGACGAGGCGGTACACCGAAGTTGAAATCCCTTCTTTGCGCATTCTAATGGAAACTCAATTGGAAGAAGGCTGAATGGACCAAGCAACGTCCACGAGCAAGCTGTCTTTGATCGATGAAAGGAGATTGAATGTCATTTGTCATGGGCAATGTTACCAGAGGATGGCTCTGGGCTTATAACAAGAAAGTTAGACCCGCAGGTTCGGGGACAAGGTTTTGAAACCAATCCTTAGATACAAGAAGAAGCTAAGAGGAAATTTCCAATTGGCAAGGGCCGTTCATTATTCAAAGGTGCCACCGGATATGGTTCTCATGGAGATGGATGGACATTCTTTTCCTCAACCAATCAATTCGACATGTGTAAAAGATTTTTCATATGATTGAGCAAAGTTTTCTTTAGAAATGGCATAAAAAGGTGAATACGAAAAACCAACATTCTTTTCTTTTCGTTTAAACACTTCAACCCCGCTTTCTTATTTGAACCCATAAAAGAACAGTCAATTGTTTAGCAAACTCCTTTGAGAATCACAAACCCGACACTGGCTTTTTTTGTATTTTTGAAAAAAAAAATTTAATTAAGAAAAGG
This sequence comes from Gardenia jasminoides, assembly GCA_013103745.1. Taxonomy (NCBI): domain Eukaryota; kingdom Viridiplantae; phylum Streptophyta; class Magnoliopsida; order Gentianales; family Rubiaceae; genus Gardenia; species Gardenia jasminoides. Next base: position 28,521,566 of record CM023101.1, on the reverse strand, counting down.
GACCAAGCTGGGCAAATTTTATTAAAAAAAAAATTTAAAAAAAAAAATTGTATTCGGTTTTAAACCCCTCGCCTCTACACCACACCTCAAATCCCTTGTAAAAGCCTAGTGTTATAGACCCCACCTTTTGCAAAATTTCTGGAAAGAACTTTCTCAATCAAGGCAAATGATGCAAAGTACATTCCCTCAAATCTTGTCAGGGATTGTCTCAATCGATGCCACCATTTTAACAAACATGTTTAAATTGACGAAAGTTGGAGTTAAGTCCGTCTATTTTACCTTATCACGGTCAACTGCAAATCGAAAGGGTACTAGCAAGTTTTGAAAAGAACAAGGCAAAGAGAAAGGGAAAATTCATGGGACAAGGGAAGCCGGTGACTCGTTTATCGGTTTACCTTATATCAAGCACTCCACGATAAATTCCAAGAAGATGATATCCAAAGGGGTCAAGTCACGCTTTTGTTTTAAATAGTTTTCCGACGCGTTTGGCTATTATTGATTTAAAATGTCATGTTTAGCATTCATTCTATGGTCATGATGCCATTTTTTATAAAATTGTCTCTTTGCACAAACTTTTGCACATATTTTCATCAAGGGCATTTTGTCAAAGGACAATCCTCTTGATTACCATGAAGGTATGGGTGATATGGGTTGTAAGCAGCGACGTAACAGATGACCGGCCAAACAAAAGGAATTCAGTTAACACCGCCATCAACGCCCAAGAACTCATGTTCTGAGGCTTGAGATACAAGGGTAGAACGGTGGCGGCGTCATCATTATTTCTTCACCATTTCTTTTCTTTGCGGCGGACGAAAGTGACAATCGGTCCAATCGAGGAAGCTTAGCTTTATGTTTTGAATAAATGTTCGTTGTATGATTAAATCATTTTGAAGATTGATTAATTGCAAAATCGAAGAAGGACAAGTGCACTTTTCGGAAAAATTTGGAAACAGGGTTTCATGCACACACTACTAGGTGTTATAATCCACAGTTCTTTTCAAATTCTTTTCTTCTGAAACGTGGCATGCCTCGATGTTCCCCCTGAGCAACCTGTCCCAGAGGCCACCACAGCGATGATGAGTTGAGGGGATGGATCCTACCGATTAGTTTATTCTATTCTTGCTCTATTTCTTTTTCATGTTTGATCTTGTGTTTTGATTTTTAGACGTAGGTTTAACAGTTAGAAATACTTTTGATTGAATTGCTCCATCAAGATGTATTTGTTTGTTTAAATTTGGCTTTTATGTGCTTATGTGTAAAAAAAAAAAAAAAAAAACAAAAAAACAAAAAAAACAAAAAAAAAAAAAAAAAAAAAAAAAAACTTTTCTAAATTGCACATTTGCCTCACAAATTGATTTGTTTTTCAAAATTTGATTCAAAAAGGGTGCAAATGTCCAATTTTGGTTACAATTGTTTTCATCCCGAAATAAAGCCGTGTGATGCGAAAAATCCTTTTCCATCTTACTCGGAAATAATTGTTGTGGATTGTGACATTGGCATTTTAGAAAGTATGTTTTGTAAAATAGGAAAATTATGCCTCAATTTTTTCCTATTAAATGAGATCTCTTCTTTTATTGGATTTTACAAGAAAATGATTGATATTGTTATAAATGATCCTTTCCATTTGATATGAAAAAAAAAAAAAAAAAAAAAAAAAAAAGAAAGAAAGAAAGAAAGAAAAAGCAAGAAAAAGTAGCAAAGTGAGAATTTAAATTCTACTCCAATGATTCTAGTACTAAGTAACCGGAGGTTTAGCATCTACAAATGTTAACTTTCGCGTAAAACAGTGCTTGAACTATGAGTATGCAAAGCAGTTTGAAAAAGTAAAATGTTGAGTAACCGGGAATCTTCACCTAAAAGTGTTGATTTTCGCGTCAAAAGACATTTTTACTATTTGAGCAAGAAGGCATGTGTTGAGTAACCGGGAGTCTTCACCTAAAAGTGTTGATTTTCGCGTCAAAAGACATTATTGCAATTTGAATAAGAAGCTGTGCTTCAGTAAATCCTTTGTAGCAGTAGAATTTGAGAAAACTGTGGAAAAGGCAAGCTTGAATTGACTATATGAGTCGTTTGATTGCAAAATTTGGTGAAAGTGAGAAATCAAGCTTGAATTGTTAAAATTGAGGTATAATTGTCTTTCTTTTACTGGACATTATGAGTACTTGATGCAAATTGAATAATTGCATAATAATGTTTTGCCTAGTTTATGAGGATTTGGATTTCCAAGATCATATGGTTTATTTCAATCCCATAACTTGCTTTTGATGAATATTCCCTATCACTTGAGAACAAGCAATGCTTCATAAGCATAAGTATCTCATGAATGTATTTTATTGCATGGTTCCGATACATTTTAGTCATTTTAATGGCCAATATTTGTGATCACAAGAGTTTTTACACTTTATGAAAAAAAAAAAAAAAAAGGAGAAGAAGAAGAAGAATTCCCATGGACTAATTGGTTAATATTTCATGACTTGCGGGTTAAGATTGCTTGACACCTGGGCAAATTTGTTTTGAGAGAAGTTCTCAATTTTGGATAATGCATTCAAGATTAATTTTGCCGAAGAGATTTGCGTGATCAAGACGATGGCAACATATGTGGATTTGTCCCAACCCTGCAGAGGAAGGGTTTCAGTTACACTCTTCAACTTCTCAAAATCCATCAATTCTTGAAAAAAAAAAAAAAAAAAAAAAAGAAAGAAAGAAAAAAGAAAAAGAAAAAAAAAAAAAGAAAAAGAAAAAAAAAAAAAAGAAAAAAGAAAGAAAAGAAAAAAAAAAAAAAAAAAAAAAAAAGAAAAGAAAAGAAAAAAAAAAAGAAAAGAAAAAAAAAATCATTGTTCCCATCAATCACTTGCTTTTCAAATCAAGAAAATCAAAAATCAGAATTGCACCATTTTAATGCATCATTACTTGCACTCTTATCTTGTTTGAACAACTTGTGTTTATTTTTCAAAGTCGGCAATCCAAAGATTTATAGTTTTCATCTAGTCGCTCGGGTCCAATCCCAGCTTTTTTAGTCATTCGCTCGGGTTCAATCCCACCAATAGTATGTTTAGTCATTCAGGCTGGGTCCAATCCCATGAATAGTTTTCTTACCATTCGGCTTCGGGTCCAATCCCAATAGTATGTTTAGTCATTCAGCTCGGGTCCAATCCCATCGAATAGTTTTTTTTAGTCATTCAGGTCCAATCCCATCAATAGTTTTTAGTCATTCGCTCGTTCAATCCCAATAGTATGTTTAGTCATTCAGTTCGGGTCCAATCCCTGAATAGTTTTTTGATCATTCGGGTCCAATCCCAATTTGAATAGTATGTTTAGTCATTCGGGTCCAATCCAAGATAGTTTTTTCAGTCATTCAGGCTTGGGTCCAATCCCACTGAATAGCATATTTTCATTTTCCCATCTAGTCATTCAGGCTTGGGTCCAATCCCACTGAATAGTCTAGATTTGGAAAGAATTTAAATTTCTGTTGGCTGCTGTCTCGACCCTCGCCAGGCACCCTTCTATCCCCCTGCTTCAATTTAAATTTCATCGCTCACCTCTCAGAACCCCTTCTATCCCCCTTCTCACCCTCGCTGGGGCACCCTTCTATCCCGCTTCCAATTTAAATTTCATTGTCTCGACCCTCGCCGCCAGTAACCCTTCTATCCTGCTTCAATTTAAATTTGTTTGTCTCGACCTCAGCACCCTTCTATCCCTGCTTCAATTTAAATTTGTTGCCTCTGAGTCTCGACCTCACTAGCACCCTTCTATCCATTCTTCAATTTAAATTTACATGGTGAGTCTCAGCCTCACAGCACCCTATCTCCTTCCTTAAATTTACCGTTGGTGAGTCTCTCAGACCCTTCTATCTCCTTCAAATTTGTAATTTCAGGAGGTTCCTCAGACCCTTTATCCCATTCTTCAATTTAAATTTTTGTCATGAGTCTCGACCTCAGCAGACCCTATCCCATTCTTCAAATTTAACACGTTGGTGAGTCTCACCTCCTGCACCCTTCTATCTCCCATTCTTCAAATTTATTTGTTGGTGAGTCTCCTCCTGCACCCTTCTATCTCCTATTCTTCAAATTTAAATTTGTTGGTGAGTCTCCTCCACCCCTTCTATCTCCCACTCCCAAGCACCCTTCTATCTCCCATTCTTCAAATTTAAATTTCTGTTGGTGAGTCTCAGCCTCCGCCGGGCACCCTTCTACCTCCTTTCTTGAATTTTACAAGTTTCAATAACTCATTTCATCATGGTGTTTGATTGAACCACGTTTGACCGATTCTCATGTCGAGATACGTAGGCAACTCTACACGAGTTCGGTCACATTATGCTTGTTTAGTTTGAAAATTGGCAATTTAACATTCCTGCTGTGGTTCAGATACAACCAACAAACCAGTAAGCATTTGGTGTCACGTTTGTCTAGAGTTTCTTCAAACTCGACAAAGAGGCAAGTCAGACACCAAATTTTGACTATTTCATTTGTTTTCCTATGTTTTTATCTGTTAATGATTAGTTATTTATTTTTGAATTTTCTAACACATTTTCTCACTTTTGTAGGTCTGCAAAAAAAAAAAAAAAAGTCAAAGTCATAAAACGGATTCTGGCGGGTGAGTCCGCTGTAACTAGTCCGCGTGAACTGACGAGCGAAAAAAAATGACGCTGGATTTTTCCGAAGCTTGGATCACTTTTCCAATTGTATTTTCGATGCTTGAACGATAAGAAACCTATTTAAACATTCCCCAACTCACCCCTAAACCCAACAACCGATCTAACGCTCAAGATTAGCTCACCTCATCCCAAGAACATCAAAACCCTTAGTTCTAGGTTTGGGTGGCTATAAATAGCCTAGATTAGGGTTTAGAAAGGAGAAAAATCGAGAGAAAAGAGGCAAAAGGGAGGTCGAAGAGAGAAAAATCGAGAAAACGGTTGGAAATTAGAGAGAAAAAGGAAAAGAAAGAAGAAAAGAAAACTAGGGTTTCACCTTGAAGAGCTTATTCTGGAATTTGGCCTCTTCCTTCGCTTTTATTCAAGCTTAGATTCTGTAGCATACTTATATCCCATCTACCGTTTTGATCGTAAAATTGTCTGAGATTTGGGCCTTTTGGTGGAACCAAGGTCTTGAGTAGTTTTTCTTTTATTTTGGGATATTTGATGATGATTATCAACTGTTATATGAGCATGTTGTGTTTATAAAGCCTTGGTAAGGCTAGTAGATTGGTTTTTACGTTTAAAATTAGACGCTTGATGCTTCGTGATGATCTTTGTTGTGATTCCCTGAGAAATTTCTGGAAAAATGTTCTTCACGCGTTTGAAGATGTGAAGAACGCTTGGACTACTTACGCGGATCACCCGCGTAACGGTCCCGCTTCCTCTTGAATGTTTGAAGTTGTGAAGAACGCTGATCTCTTTGCGCTGACTAACTCGAACGATCCGCTTCGTTGAATATTTGAAGATGTGAAGAACGCCGGGCTACGCAGCGCACCGCGTAATCCTCGCTTTCTATCCCGACGCTTCTTCCCTTTTTTGCCTATTTGATGATGCGATGCTTAAGATTTGGCCTTCTTCGATTTTAGCTTGTTTTGACATGTCAATGCCGATGTTTGACGCTTTAAATAGATCCCCTTGCCTCGGATTTTGTTTTGTGATATTGTTCGAAAAAGCGGAAGCAATCTTCCGATATTTTGAAGATGGGAAGAACGCCTTGGTTACGCTGCTGAGTCAGCGTTTCCGTCCGCTTTCCTCGACTTTGATTTTTGCCCGTAACTTGCTGTGTTTGCGATCTCGTGTCGCTTTCTACCTCACAGTAACTCTCTACTTTTGTATTCATTGATATTTCATGCTCTTTTGTTCCAGAATCTTACTCTATTTCCTAGTCTTGTCTATGTTGCTTGCAGAATCTGTTTAGATACCTTTTCCTGAATTTTGATTGATTTTTCCTTTAAATTGGTACCTTGATCCCTTTTGTTGACATGAGTCTTAGATAATCATTTCCATCATCTAAGGATTCAATTAAGGCCTCATATCAAGGGATGGTAACTTCTTTCTCCTATTATGTGCTTATTATGTGTTTTGCATGATTTTGCATGTTTTAAATTAAGTTTTCCTTTACTTTCATTCATGTCTAGTCTTTATTTATGTTATTTAATTTTTGAGTAAATCATTTGGAGGCCTTGGATGCCAAGTTGTAATAGATAGGTTTAATTTTGGGCAAAAAGTGTATTTAGTCTAGAAAATGTAATAGTTAGGTTATTATTTCGAATTTTTCCCTTAGAATGTATTTAGGTTCCCCCCAATGTAATAATTAGTTTTTATATGCTTATTTTGCATGCTTGCATGATTATGTGTTTATTTGCTTTCCTAGGGCCTTGCATCTAGACATTATGCCTATGTGTTATGTGTTTATGTGTTTTATGTGTTTACTCGCTTTATTATCATGACTACATGATTATTGTGTAAATATATTGACGTCACCACACTAGTCCAATGCTAGTTGTGGCCCTCCCCTTCGATTTCTCACTAATCCAACGTTAGTGAGAACCTCTTGACGAGGGCTAGTCCAATGCTAGACCCTTAAACGCCATTCATGCATTAGATACAAATTTCACACACTTTTCACTTTTAGAGTTTCTTTCCATTTTGCATGTCACTATTATCCCATCCCGTATGTGAAACATCTCATTTAGTTTTTCTTTTATTAGATTAGTGCATTTAAGGCATTACCCTTTGAATTAGGGAAAAGAGCGAGTATGGCTTCCTAGCCTTAGCACGCTTTTGATTTCCTTCTATGAAAAGGAAGATTCAAAGTCACGAACTTAGTCCCCCGCACCCATTATGTTGCATTATCCCTCTTTAGGACATACATGTGCATTATTTTAAAACGCTATCAAACCATTCTTTAAAAAATCAACTTTCTTCTTCATGTTTTAGCAATTTAAAGTTAAAAAACCACTTTTCTTAAAATTGCATCTTTTTGGAAATTCAAATTCCTCTTTGCACTTTAAAAGTGACCTTTTCAAAAATCCAACTTCTTTCCTCTTGATACTTTATAAAATTGTATTCCGCTCATTCGAAGTCTCATCACTTGCATTTTTCGTGGACCTCCTCGAGGGATCAAAATTGGACGACACAACTAATGTGATCAATTCCAATCACACCTCAAGGAGACATTTTGCCCCTCTCGATCCAACATTAGGTCTAGGTTTTGCATCCATATAGACAACATCCAAACGTGATAAATTTTAAAGTTAGAAATTAGGAAATTTTCAACTAAATCTTGCAACTAGCTTTGGTTAGGTTAGAAGGGTGCCTTAGAGACGAGTAACATCGAATCTTTGCCTTCCTTCTTTCAACCGGACCCCGAACCTTTTCTCTAGTTTTCAAAGACCTGAGTCATCTAAAAGGGTTTTCTTTGTTTATTTTCATTAATTAAATCTTTTGGGTGACTTGGTACACCTAAACTCCATACCAAGTGGCGATCAAACTTTTCTAAAAACCCTTTTCTAGACTTTTGTTTTTGGGTCCAAACCGTCGCATTTTTATAGTCCCATGACCCCTTTCCCTTTCATTTTCAAAAATCAAAAATCTTTTCCCTCTTCATCCATACCATTATCATCAAAAAATGGGGCGCGACAAGTAGCAACCATAATTAGATATCTAATTACAACTTTAATTAGCCACTTGAATTACAAAACGCACAAGCAACCACCAAGTCATTGATAATATCGCATGTTTGCAGCAGACTCTTGTTGAAAAAAAAAAAAGTAAGGGCAAAAACAAAATTTCACCAAAAACTTCAATCATCAATTATTTGTATGATATGCTATTAATGCATATGAATCCATACTAAAAAGACAATCTTAGCCTCAAGCAGGTAGAAGAAATTCAACACGAGTTTGACTAAAAGAGTGATTTTTGGGAAAATTGTAGATGGTTAGAGCAAGAAAGGAAGATGAAAGATCAAGTTGATATGAAATAACAGTAGCGACCATAATTAGATATCTAATTACAACTTTAATTAGCCACTTGAATTACAAAACCCACAAGCAACTACCAACTTCCAAGTCATTGATACTATCGCATGTTTGCAGCAGACTCTTGTGAAAAACAGTAAGGGCAAATTTCACCAAAAACTTCAAACATCAATTATTTGTATGATATGCTATAAATACATATGGATCCATACTAAAAAGACAATCTTAGCCTCAAGCAGGTAGAAGAAATTCAATACAAGAGTTTGACTAAAAGTGAATTTTACACAGCATAAGGAAAGGCACTATCCTGGTTTACTAATTACGTTTTGACATACGATTCGACCTCATCCTTGCATAATATTCCAACAATCTCTCAGGGTCAGGAAGATTTTCTTTGATGATTGGCTCTTCCTTGAAATTCTTGACCCACGCATGCAAGCGTGGAAAACGACTTGGTTCCAAAACCTTGATCCCCACCAGCTGTTCCATTGGTTGAATCCAACAGGTAAACCAGGCAAATATCAAGTCCACCATATTGATCGAGTTGCCACCAAAAAACTTCTTGCCTCCAAGAGCTTGCTCTTCAATAATTTTCAGAAAATCAAACATTTGTTCTGCTGCCTCTTTCTTGCCATCTTCGCTTGCCCAGACGAAGGATGAAACAGCACTACGTCCCTAGATCATGATAATTTTTTTATTTAATCATGAGAAGTTAGTTAAGCTAATAATATTTTAAGCAAAAGATTGACATGATAATTTTTTTTTTTTAAACAAGAGCTTACCTCGAAGATATTCAATTCAATGTTTTCTAAAATGCAACCTCATTAAAATCTGCTTCAAAACAAGAAGGCTATCTAGGAGCTTTGCGAAGATGAGATTACCTTGTCTGTTGCAAAATTTATCCAAAACCGAGCTACAGATCTCTCATAGGGATCTTTTGGCAGCAGTGGGTTATGGGGCCAGATCTCTTCAATATATTCAAGGATTACAAGGGACTCAGATACTGGTTTTCCGGCATGAACCAGCACAGGAACTTTCTTGTAAACTGGATTGTAATGTAACAGCAATTCGCTCTTGTTAGCCAGGTCTTCTTCTATGTAATCATACTCGATGCCCTTCAATTTCAGTGCCCATATCACCCGATAAACAAAGGGGCTTGGCCAAAAGCCATGAAGCTTCACTTCTTTATCCATTTGATCTTCGAGGGGAAGGGGTGCCAGGCTTAATTTTTCTTTATAGGAGCAGTTATATAGTAATAATAATGCATTTAAATGTCAAGTTGTTATTAAAATTATAATATATTATTGCTTTTCTTCCAAGATTTCTAATAGTTCAGTCAATAGTCAATAGTCAATAGTCAATAATATTTTTAATATACTATTGCTAGTCTTCTAATAGTTCAGTCAGCAATGGCGGCCTTACATAGTCAACAAAGATAAGTGTAAAGAAAAAGCTAAGTCGTCTTTTACGTCTTCACGGCCAAATGATAATATGTTGTTTCTACAGTCATTGGAAAGTTCTGAAGACAAATGTGTAAAGATGATTTGATTCCTCGGGTGAAGGGCAACAATTCAACCAAGATTTTGAATCAGACAATAAGGTTTCTACTAGTTTGATGGTAAAAGTCATATCAACCGATATATGCATGAATGAAAAGTCTACAAAATGATACATAGGTTTCTACCAATTGGAAAGTAAAAGTCACGTCAACTGATATATATGCATGACATTTTGGCATAGATTTGACATCTGACCATACTAGATTCCATGAGGTTTTGGCATAGATTTTTGGGATAATATCAGAAACCTTCTCTGAGGTTTCTCTTAATATCACTTACTACGTCTAAACTTTTAAAAATATTGCTTACCTCCTTTACTTTTGTTATTTGTGTAACAAAATTTATAAAAATCCCAAACTATCCTTTTGCTCATTTTGCACATTTTGAAAATATCCTAACCACTTTGTTTGTTCAAAAAAAAATCACCACCTAAAAAATAATTTCTACTCGTACCACTATATTACAAATCTATAATTCATAAAAATAAAAATTTTAAAAAAAGATATTTGTAAAGAAATATACTAGTACCAATTAATTTATATATTTAAAACTAATTCATTATGAGCCTTTTTTTTCCCTAACATCTTCACAACTCGTGACCCAAGTTTTTAAATTGTACTAATTCATTATAAAAGTTAACTCAAAACAAATGAAAAAAATCATACATTCATATTCCATATTATCACAATTAGAAAAAAATAAAATTTAATTTATTACAATTTATAAGTAAAAAATTGTACAGCCATACCAAAAAAAAAAAAGAATAAAAAAGAATGTTGGATAAACAGAAAAAAGAAAAAAGTGACTTGATTCTTTTTCTTTCATTTTTTGACATCCATTTATTTGATGTGTAAATCATGTACCAAATGAAGGTCAATATAGTCAATTTACAATTACTAAGGGAGGTAAGTGATATTTTTAAAACTATAGGGGTACCAAGTGATATTACGAAAAATCTCAGGGGAGGTTTCTGATATTATCCGTAGATTTTCACGTGACACAACCTCGGTTGCACAATGTTAACAGTAAAAGTTTCAATATTGCAGATTCCAAAGCAGAAGAAATGAAAAAAATAATTTAAAAATAATATGGTAACACTTTTTTGATTTGATGTGTGTGAGATAAAAAGGTGATTGAAAATATGTTAATGATTTAAGTAAATACATTTAAATAAATAATTTGATATCCAAACAATAGATTCTATGTTGTTCACTTAATAAATGTCTTACAACCTTCAATCATAATAGCTTGCGCGTTTAAAACTAAGGGATAATTTCAGAAACCTCCCCTAAGGTTTCTTATAATATCACTTAGCTCCCCTGAGGTTTTGAAAATCTCACTTACCTCCCTTGGATTGAAATATCTTGTAACATTTTAGCCCCTTTGAAGAAAATGCAAGAAAAATAAAACTTTTATTCCAATACTACCCTTATATTATCCTATTTATGAAATTTACAATAACAATGAAAAATAAATTAAAGTTAAATTTTTATAAGGTGTAAATTTCTTGATTTAAAATATTTATTTTAGTTGTATAGAAACAAGAAAAAAATTACACTTTGAAAAATTTACACCATCAAAAATTTACACGTATGAAGAAATCATTTTAGTTTTCAATAAAAACTATATTATGTATTAAAACATATTTTTCAAAAAATTTATTGAGTTCCTTAATTATAACTATGCATGAAAATTTTCAAAATGTTAATTACTCACCAAAATCCTCCCAAATGATTGACTTTGACTAGATTTAAATTATCAATGTCTTTTGCTATCTCAGCATGATCTCGATGTAGAGAAATATAAACTATTATTAGATAGTAATTTATTTTTCTTAATATACATTTTTTAGTTTAAAATTTTTATTTGGGTTTGAATTTTTGGTTAAGGACTTATTGAGAGCAAGGGTAATGCTGTCAATTTGTGACATTGCGTAGGAAAATTTAGTCTTGCCAAACTGATAAGGGAGGTAAGTGAGATTTTCAAAATCTCAGGGGAGCTAAGTGATATTATGAGAAACCTCAGGGGAGGTTTCTGAAATTATCCCTAAAACGAAACCCGAGTCCCAAAGTCAAGTGAGCTACCTCGCTTGCTCCACTTCACAAATGGCAGCCTCTACCGCCACGGAGTCCACCCTCTCCGACGAGATAGAAGCTCCAACTTTACCAGGCGACGTCGACTACAAGGGCTTCCCCGTTAACCGGTCCAAGTCCGGCCGTTGGAAATCCGCATCTTTCATCATAGGTGAAGTAACCATCATAAAAGACTGAAATCCTTATCCAGTAGTCAGTACAATAAAATGGAAAACAAGTTAATCATTTATTGTTAATGCAGGTGTGGAGATGGCAGAGAGGTTTGCTTATAACGGAATAAGTTCGAATTTGATCAGTTACTTGACGGGGCCACTCGGCCAGTCCACTGCTACAGCGGCGGAGAACGTGAATGCTTGGTCCGGCACGGCGGCGCTTTCGCCGTTCTAGGGGGCATTTGTTGCCGAGTCATTTCTGGGTCGATATCGGACCATCATATTCTCTTCAGTGCTGTATGTCCTGGTTAGTCGGAGTTGAACTTTCTACTCCTATTGTTTAACAGTAACTCTATAGTTGTACTTTGTGCCCTGTCCTTGGCGCCTTCTTTACTTTCCTTTTCTTTTGGGTGCGATTTTTCAACTCTTAATGTGCTTGAAAAGATGCTCGAGGCTCGACTTTCCTACGATGTATTTTTTGTCAATTGAAATGTTGTCACAGCTGACAGCAACACTGATAATGCGCCACTGGAAGGTTTTTTTAACAATTAAAATTATAGTCTTTTAAAAGAATTCTCAAATAGTGAGAGTTAAATAAAAAAAGAAATATTCATTTAATATATTCTTTAAATATTGTATTTAGTGATTGCCTTGTTAAATATATATCTTTTGAGCAAACATTACATTTATTAAATAAAGTTTTAACTATTTGAAAAGAGGTTTGAGAAAAAAATCATCCTTTAGGAACTTCTTTAAAAAATTACTATCACTTTTTGTGATTTCACTCGCTTTGAGAAGGAAAAGGATAAAGTTGTTTGTAAGAACGCTAGAGTTAAAATAAGTGCTGTGGCATTATTATGTTTTGTTTTTCTGACCATTAATTAGTTAGATGGGGGTATGTAAGCCAAATGGAGCCTGAATATCTGAGGTGTCCGTTTGGTTTTATGACCTCTGTTTATTCAAATACTCTGTAGAACACAAAAAATCAATAAAGAGACATAGGAGATAAATTTGATAAAACCACTCTATAAGGGAAGGCAATTTACACACATTCAAGTATGTGTAGGAGAAAAGGAATAATATCAATATATATATATATATATATATCAATAATAACAAGTTTCTCAAACTTTACTCTTCTCCACTGATAACAATAATAAAACTCTCTATTTATAGACTAAATGACTTAGTAAATAAGTTTTATAATCACAAGAAAATTTCTAATCAAATACTAATTCTAAAATACTAATACTACCATAACTTAACTCTATTAGAATTACCAAAAATCGAACTTGACTAAAACACTGTTAAATAATAATATAGAAAATTCTTTTTTGAGTCTTGATTTAATATGTCATCGTCCCTAAAGTCAAGTTCTCTTGAATTGTCACAAACACAATTACGATTAATATCTTCCTTGCAAATTCCTTTGCAAATTCTATTGTTCTGGTTTTGCATCTTCGAACACTTTTTTTGTTGCAATAATCCACGCACGTGAATAGAGTGTTCTTGTCGCACAATTTTGTTCACTGACAACTCATTATTTTGTGATTTAATAATCACAACTCAATTGACAGGATTCTTTCTCGAGCCACAACTCAATCAATCTAACAATTCCTTTGGACCAATTTTATGGTCTTCAATCTTCATCAACTCCACACTTCAGGACAATCTCATGATCTAACTCAATCAACTATTTTTTCGAGCAAATCTATGCTTTAACTTCGACGATAGAAAACATCCATGACTAATTTTGTAGTCGGTTAATTCTTCAATGTTCACGGCACCCCAGGATCAACTTTTTGAATCTAGGGCTCTGATACCAGATGTAGAACAAAAAAAATCACTAAAGAGACATAGGAGATAAATTTGATAGAACCATTCTATAAGGGAAGGCAATTTACATATATACAAGTATGTGTGGGAGAAGAGGAATAATATCAATATATATATATATATATATATATATATATATATATATATATATATCACTAATAACAAGTTTCTCAAATTTCATTCTTCTCCATATCCTGATAGGATTTTTCTTTACTCCACAAATTTTAAAACCTTATAACCCTATATCACCGCAAGTATACGATCGCTATTGAGTATAGGGAAATATAGGTGTCGCATCCCACGAGGAACTATGGTTTTGCAAAACACTAAAATTTAATCACTTGCTGCATTATCTAGATAGACAATTATAGGAAGGCTAATAAAGTAAGGAAAGCTAGATAAAGGGAGAAGCTGTAAACCACCCAAGGAAGAGGGATAAAGCAATTAAAACCAACCGGTGTCAAAGACATCCAATTGGTGGAAGACAAGAAATAAGAAAGCAAGCAAAGAAATTAGAGAATTAGGTTAGAGAGCCGCTTTTAAGATCAAATTGAGGAATCCTAGAGCTTTGAATTCTTGTTAAGTTAAGATTAGAGTTAGTCAAGTTTATTATGTCCTTTCTCCAATGATTCGCTAAGGTATAACTTCCTTTTGTACGCCACCACTTTCGTTAATGGTCATGTGTAGTGCAAGTTCTCGTTTAAGATGAACTAGTCACTCGGAATTGCTTTCGCTAATTCCTTAACTTCTTGGAATCTTCCTTGACCTATTTTTATAGAGAAAAGAGAGAAACAAGTTAAATAAGCTCAATGAAGTTATAGTATAAAACCAAAACCAACCAACTATATTCACTACTTTGGAGAACATAAGTTAGTGTTTAAGAACTTAGATCTTGTTGAAGGCAAGTTTTTCATTAGTCATCAACATCAAATCAATTATAGTTGGTAGCTAATCAACCATAAAGCATAAGCACAAGTCTTAAACTAACAAAATCATGGAGGACATAAATCACTTAACTACTCATAATCACAACTAAAACAAGTTCATCCTAACTCTAGGATTAAAGAGGCTTAGCTAGACATCATATTAAGAACATTTAAGCATAAACAAACTTGCACAAAGCCATGAAATTAAAGCACAAGAGACAAGTAAAGGAAGAAGGAATCTTATTCAATGTCTTGAAGTTGAATCCATAAACTTCTTCACAAGTTGATCTCCCAAATGCAAAGTGCAAGATTCCTCACAACTTTCACTTTTACTCTCTTTAGAAACTACAAACTAAGAACTAGAACTAATCTAATGAACTAGAGCTATTCTCTAGTCTTTTGGAATTCTTATGGAATGGAATGGAATGCTCTGTGATGCCTTGGAATGGGATACAAAAGGCCTTATTTATAGAAGATTTCAACCATATGCATCCAAAATTATGTCATGTGAATACAAGACAAATTGGCCTTCAAAAGTCAAGGAAAATGGCTTCTTAAATCTCTTTGTCTTCATGCATTTGAATTCTTTGAATTCTTTGAATTTTCATCCCAAATGAGTTGTAATGTTGAAGCAAATTGTGTTTTGAATTAGTAATGAGTTGTTTCTTCAACTTCACACAATTTTTCACGCAGCCTTCATTGAAATTCTTCCAAAATTGAGTCGGAGTGAGCTGAAAACTAAATTGGCCGCAACTTGCAGCTAGCCACTCTCTGACGATCCCCGAGGTAGAGGCTCGCGGATCACATCGCGGATCTGCTTCCCCTGTCTCCTGTGAGAGGGATTCGCGAGCTACTTGAAATTTCCAGTTGTTGGTTCGCGTTTTGCCTCGCGACTCCACTTGAACTTGCAAATTCCGAGCTTTTTATCGTGAAATTGGCGCGTTAAATCGCTCCGACTTTTATCCCTTTGATTCCTCGTTGATTGAATTGCAATTTTTCTTCCAAGCTTCTTGGCAAATATCCATATTTTCATCTCATTTGATAACTGAACAAGTAATCCTACAAAAATATGGAAATTTCATCATATTAATCCACAAAAATGCATTTTTCATCATTGAAGCCATTAAATGCAAAATTAACTAGAAACCCTAGTTCATTAGCTACAAAAATACCAAAAACACACAAAAACTACATAATTAACCCTATTAAAAACATGCAAAATATTGACTTATCAAACTCCCCCACACTTGAACCATTGCTTGTCCTCAAACAATCAAGAATTACAAACCAACAATGATTAAAGTGTTTGTGCACCTTTATTTCAATTTCTCAAAACAAGGTAGAAAACCATTTTGCAATTATCCAATAAACCACAAGTACTTATAATATCAAGTAAAAGAGAGTAATCATACCAGAAATTCAAGTAGCTCAATTCAATTTCTCATTCCTCACCCAATTTCACAAGCAAGGTGAATCATATAGCCAATAATGCTTCCTAAACCCATGATCATCTTTAAAAGAGGGATTTATTCATAATTCATATCAAAGATATATTTAAATTGTGAAAATGCCTTTTGACGAGAAGATCGACATTTTTAGATGAAGATCCACTGTTACTCAACATTTCATTTATTTGCCTACTCTTTATTCAAGTACCGTTTGACGCGAAAGTCGACATTTTTAGATGAAGACTCCCGGTTACTAAGCACAATGGAGTAGAGCTTTCATTTTTCTTGTTCTTCTCTTCTCTTTTTTTTTTAACGGAAAATATAAATAAACATACTCTCAAAAGAATAATCATGAGAAAAGTACTACATTTATCAACCACATTTATCACTCTACTATGTAAAAATCAAACAAAGAAAAGAAATCTCCTTAAACATACTGAATTAGGCATAATTTCCTCCATTTTACAAGATATACTTTCCTTAAATTGCCAAAATTTTAATCACAAAATAGGTATCTCCAAGTTAATTGAGAATTTGAAACATATTGACAGGATTTTGAAAAATTTTTGGCAAATTTTCAACATATCCCAAATCACATAATTCCTTCCCCCTACACTTAAAATGCGCATTATCCTCAATGTGTAAGAAGGAATAATAAGATGAGAAAGATAAGAAAGTAATACTCCCCTTGTTAACGTGATTGAATTGGTCCACTTTGCCCTTTTCCATTGAATAACCTTTAATGCCTGAAAAATTTGACAAGAAATTGCAGGAAAAGGTTAAACTCTTGGATCCGCGAGTCACATGTCGCGTTTCAGTTCGCGGATTTGGCTGGGTAGCTCTCAGAAGTTGATCCGCGACCCATGGATCCGCGATGCGTACATCGCGTATCGGTCCGCGGATGATCAGAAAACTTCTCTGATTCTGATCCGCGAGGTTCAGATCCGCGAGGTATACCTCGCGTATTATGTCGCGGATCATTCTGGAAATGCAGTTCTGTAATTTTTCTGCGACTGTTTCATTGAACAATCAATTTCTCCTATTTCCAGAATAAAAATTCTGCATGTTAATTATGCAATGCACCTTCTCTAACATGTGTAACATGATCAAAACAACATAATTAACCTCATTTCTTGAATCAAAAACAACTAAAACACAAATTGAGGTATGAAGATGTTTGCATTTTCACTATTCATTGTGCACCAAAAAGGTCAAATTTGCATGTCTTGAATTTCCTACAAAACAAACGAAACAAACACACTTAAAAACATAACACACACATGCTTAAACATAAAAACCAAACAAACTAGCACAATTTTAAATAAAATTGGGTTGCCTCCCAAGAAGCGCTTTTGTTTAAAGTCGTTGGCTCGACTCAAAAGTGTTCCTCTTTAAAATCACTTTGGAGGTGAAAAGGAACTTGTTCCTTCCCAAGGGCTAAAGCTTTTGGTTCCATTCATCATTAATGAAGCTTTCCCTTTCTCCAAATCATCCTCATTATCAAACAAAGAAGGATTAGAATTATCACATATAGAATGAGGAATTTTCGAGAAACATTTAAAACAATCCCAAAGTTTACTTGGTTTTTTTCTTTTTTCTTCATTAACTTTAGGGATTTCATGCTCTATAAAGATCTCTTTTCCTTTGTTCTTCACATGGAACATGTCATTAACAAATAAGCCATCATTATGCAATTCTTGAACAATATCTACCTCTTTAGGCTTAAAAGCTTTTCCATACCATAATTCAAGATCTTTATTTTCATGGAGGTTAAACACCAATTCTTCTTCATTCACTCTAAACTTAATTATGCCTTCTTGAACATCAATTAGAGTGCCGGCAGTGGCTAGAAATGGTCTACCTAATATAATAGGTAAATGAACATCTTCTTTCATGTCAAGCACAATAAAGTCGACCGGAATAAAGAAATCCTTAACCTTTATAAGGACATTTTCAATCATACCCACCGGGCGCTTTAATGACCTATCCGCCAATTGAAGAGTGATGTTTGTGTCCTTCATCTCCCTTAAATCAAGTCTCCGAGCTATGGAAAGTGGCATCAATGATACACTTGCACCTAAATCACATAAAGCATTAGTAAATTGTAGATTACCAATGGTACAAGGTATAGTAAAGCTTCCCGGATCTTTGAGTTTTTGTGGGAGTTTATTTTGAATCCTTGCCGAACATTTCTCCGCTAATGCTATGGTCTCATAATCTTCAATCTTCCTCTTTTTGGACATGATATCCTTCAAAAACTTAGCATAAGAGGGAATTTGTGAAATAGCATCAATAAAAGGAATGTTAATTCTTATTTGTTTAAAAATTTGAGCAATTTTCTCAAATTCCTTCTCCTTATTGCTCTTCTTCAACCTATCAGGAAAAGGAATAGAGTTAGAAGCATTTTTAATAGGAATATGAGGAGAAGGAATATCAATATCAACATGGTTATCTACTTCTTCTTTTTCCTTATTTTCCTCATTTTCATCATTTTACCACTTTTACCAAGGTTATTATCCTCTAATGTTCTACCACCCTAAGAGTGATTGCATTAACGTGTTCTCTTGGATTAACCTCGCTTTACTTGAAGCTCCCCATTTTCTTCCATTAAAGGCATTAGCTAATTGACCTATTTGAAATTCTAGACTTCTATGCATATGGTCAATTTTCTTATCCATTTGTTCAAACCTTTCATTTGTACTTTGAGCATGCTTTTCTAGGGCTTTTTCCCAAGTTGGTTGAGGTTCAAGTGGTTTAGGAGGAAATCCGGGTGGATTAGAAGACCTTTGGTTATTAGGTTGATCCCTCCATCCAAAGTTAGGATGATTCTTCCATCCGGGATTATAAGTACTTGAATAAGGATTGTTTTGAGGTGGTCGGTTGAAATTGTTGGCAAAGTTAACTTGCTCAACATTCTTACACATGCAAGTGTCATGATTACCACCACAATTTGAACAATAAGTATTACTTACACAAGAATTTAAACCATTTCCTCCTTGTTTATTAAACATGTTAGTAAGATTTTGCATTTGAGCACATAACATGTTAATAGTGTCGAGTTCATACATACCGGCCGATCTTCTTTGATTACCTCTTTCATTAGCCCATTGGTAATTGTTAGAAGCCATTTTTCAATCAAACCTTGAGCTTTTTCGTAGATTTTGCCATTAACGATCCCACGGCATCTATGATGTTTTGGTTGGTATAGAAAGACCTTGATAGAACGCTTGTACTACCAACCATTCTGGAAGACCATGGTGGGGGCATCTTCTTTGGAAATCTTTGAACCTCTCCCAAGTTTCATACAATGATTCATCATCTTGTTGGTGAAAACCTGTAATATCCATACGAAACTTATTAGTTTTGGCAGGAGGAAAATACTTATTTAAAAATGCTTTTACCAAATCACTCCATGAAGTAAAAGTATTGGGTGGATGAGAGTTAAGCCATACCTTTGCCTTGTCACAAAGTGAAAAAGGAAACAACCTTAATTTAATGGCATCATCACTTACTCCATTGTACTTAACAGTACCACATAAATCTGTGAAGTTAGCTAGATGTGTGTTGGGGTCCTCGGTTGCGTTCCCTCCAAATTGGCTTCTTTGGATCATTTGAATGAGTGCTGGTGAAATTTCAAAGTTATTAGCATTAATAGTTGGCCTTGCTACACTAGTTTGAGCACCGGATTCATCCGGCAAGGCATAGTCTCTTAATGCTCTTGGCCTTGATTCCTCCATTGCTATGGATTGTTCACCTTCACTTTCCACCACAATTTTTTCTTCTTGTTGTTGGACACGTCTTCTTCCTCTTCTCGCCGTCTTGATCTCTTAAATGAAGAGATTGGTGTACCTACAAGGAGCAAAGAAAAATACAACAAAAATAAAATCTAGACTAATAAAGCTTGTTTTAACTTTAATGTTGCATCTAGTCCTAGTTTGAGAAACTAGTCCAGGAAAACCGTTAGGTCCCCGGCAACGGCGCCAAAAACTTGGTAGGATTTTTCTTTACTCCACAAATTTTAAAAAACCTTTATAACCCTATATCACCGCAAGTATATGGATCGTTTATTGAGTATAGGGAAATATAGGTGTCGATCCCACGAGGAACTATGGTTTTGCAAACACTAAAATTTAATCACTTGCTTCATTATCTAGATAGACAATTATAGGAAGGCGAATAAAGTAAGGAAAGCTAGATAAAAGGGAGAAGGCGGTAAACCGACCTAAGGAAGAGGGATAAAGCAATTAAAACCAACCGCTAGGTGTCAAAGACATCCAATTAGTGGAAGATAAGAAATAAGAAAGCAAGTAAAGAAATTAGAGAATTAGGTTAGAGAGAGTTTTTAAGATCAAATTGGAGGAATTCTAGAGCTTTGGAATTCCTTGTTAAGTTAAGATTAGAGTTAGTCAAGTTTATTATGTCCTTTCTCCAATGATTCGCTAAGGTATAACTTCCTTTTGTACGCCACCACTTTCTTTAATGGTCATGTGTAGTGCAAGTTCTCGTTTAAGATGAACTAGTCACTCGGAATTGCTTTCGCTAATTCCTTAACTTCTTGGAATCTTCCTTGACCTATTTTCATAGAGAAAAGAGAGAAACAAGTTAAATAAGCTCAATGAAGTTATAGTATAAAACCAAAACCAACCAACTATATTCACTACTTTCGTGAGAACATAAGTTAGTGTTTAAGAACTTAGATCTTGTTGAAGGCAAGTTTTTCATTAGTCATCAACATCAAATCAATTATAGTTGGTAGCTAATCAACCATAAAGCATAAGCACAAGTCTTAAACTAACAAAATCATGGAGGATATAAATCACTTAACTACTCATAATCACAACTAAAATAAGTTCATCCTAACTCTAGGATTAAAGAGGCTTAGCTAGACATCATATTAAGAACATTTAAGCATAAACAAACTTGCACAAAGCCATGAAATTAAAGCACAAGAGACAAGTAAAGGAAGAAGGAATCTTATTCAATGTCTTGAAGTTGAATCCATAAACTTCTTCACAAGTTGATCTCCCAAATGCAAAGTGCAAGATTCCTCACAACTTTCACTTTTACTCTCTTTAGAAACTACAAACTAAGAACTAGAACTAATCTAATGAACTAGAGCTATTCTCTAGTCTTTTGGAATTCTTATGGAATGGAATGGAATGCTCTGTGATGCCTTGGAATGGGATACAAAAGGCCCTATTTATAGAAGATTTCAACCATATGCATCCAAAATTATGTCATGTGAATACAAAACAAATTGGCCTTCAAAAGTCAAGGAAAATGGCTTCTTAAATCTCTTTGTCTTTATGCATTTGAATCCTTTGAATTTTCATCCCAAATGAGTTGTAATGTTGAAGCAAATTGTGTTTTGAATTAGTAATGAGTTGTTTCTTCAACTTCACACAATTCTTCACGCAGCCTTCATTGAAATTCTTCTGAAAATTGAGCTGGGAGTGAGCTGAAAAACTGAATTGGTGCAACTTGCAGCCACTTCTGACGATCCATGAGGTAGATCCATGAGGTAGGCTCATGGATCACATCAAGGATCTGCTTCCTGTCTCCGTGGAGAGGGATTCACGAGCTACTTGAAATTTCCAGTTGTTGGTTCGCTTTGCCTCATGACTCCACTTGAACTTGCAAATTCGAGCTTTTGTCGGTGCGTTAAATCAGACTTTTATCCCTTTGATTCCTCGTTGATTGAATTGCAATTTTCATTTTCCAATTTTTCTTCCAAGCTTCTTGGCAAATATCCATATTTTCATCTCATTTGATAACTGAACAAGCAATCCTACAAAAACATGGAAATTTCATCATATTAATCCACAAAAATGCATTTTTCATCATTGAAGCCATTAAATGCAAAATTAACTAGAAACCCTAGTTCATTAGCTACAAAAATACCAAAAACACACAAAAACTACATAATTAATCCTATTAAAAACATGCAAAATATTGACTTATCAATATCAATAATAAGACTCTCCATTTATAGACTAAATGGGTTGGTAAACAAGTCGTACAATCATAAGAAATTTTCTAATCAAATACTAATTCTAAAATACTAATACTACCATAACTTAACTTTATTACGATTATCAAAAATCTAACTTGACTAAAACATTGCTAAATAATAATATAGAGAGTTCTTTTTTGAGCCTTGATTTAATATGCCAACATACTCAGATGTATTTTCTGTTTCTTTTTTGTTTTTTGTTTTTTAAGGAAGGGAGGGGTGTTGGGACTTGGGAGGGCAAGGGTAAGAATTAGATAATAGCAAACACGTTCAAAAAGGGAAGGTGAATGTAGTCAAGCATAAACTTGATTTTCAAGATTTACAAGAGTGTAAAAGTACTAGTAAGTAGTATTCTTTGTTCTAACAAGCCATGCTTATAGTAGTCAACAAAAGAAGTGGAATCTGTTGAACAATTATGAATATAGACCGAATAGCTAACAAAAGAAGCTAACCAATTGGAGCAATTTGTAGCATTTTCGGAGAAGTGAACGTATTTCCTCTATATTTCTCGGACTCGTCCGTGGAATCGTGTAGATGTAGCTATTCTAGTGCAAAATGAAGAGTGGGACATGAGTACATTAGGACAAAACGAAGAGTTTGGATAATATAGATTTGCTTTGTTGGAAAGTATCTATGGTTCTAGCCTCTTTGTCGATCCCGATGCTGTTCCTTAACTTCGAATTTTGTTCGGATGTTATAATGCTTTTTGGGCCTAGCAGATTTTGCAACTATAAAAATAGGTTCAAGGGTTAAGTGTAGCAACTTAGGTTGCTTTTGATAAAATTGAAATTTGAAAATTGAAATTTAAAATTTAAAATCTAAAGTCTGAATTTATTAAATGATTGAATTATTTAGTACTAAATTTAATATATTTGAATGTATATCACATTAAGTGATAAGTGAATAGCCTATCACTTAATTTTGACAGCAAGTTTTGCCTATCACTTAATTTTGACAGCAAGTTTTGCCTAAAAAATTTAGTGCCACTTAATTAATTCAGATGTTCTATTTTCAATTATCAAACAGTCTGAACGTGTTAAGATCCAAAATCATTAAATTTAACTGTTGGATTTGATTATCAAACGGGGTCTTAATTCCATTTTAGTGGTTAAATTAATAAAGGAGCTTAATTCTGATGTAAGAGGATGATTCTTCAAGTATGAAGATAAAAAGATAAACATTGAAAGGAGAACTAACAGAAGAACAGAAAAAGTATGAATGAACTTCATGCTATACACCGTTTCAAATTTTTGACTTAATCAAGAGAAATGGCCATTACTCAACTACTTTCTTCCAATAACAATTTCCTAGGGCATGTTTGATTACTTTCCTTAGTGCTAAAAAAAATTAATTAATTCAAAATATTTTGAATTCGACATGTTTCATAGCAGAAATGCTCTACCATTTAACGCATTAAGCACTACTTAATTTGTGTATGCAATTTAAAGTAAAAAATTTCACTAAATCTTTAGAATTGACTATACATATTATACATCTCACACACATAAGCACATAACACACTCTAATACTGTTTCCGCACATGGTACATATTTGTTTTCTTTGTGTTAGATATACATAGAGCGCGCGCGCACACACACAAATACACACTTAAACACTACCTCTAAATTATTTCATTGTTTTCTATCACACACACATATATTGCTTTTCCTGCAAATACACCAAGGCAATTTTTTTGAAAGATAGAAATATAATATTTGTACGATATTTTAATTCAGTATTATAATTCTATTAATTATCAAATAGTTATAACTTAATCAATTCAATAACTTAATACTTTCAACGTTTAATTTTCAAATTTCATATTTCAATTTTATCAAACGGACACTTAATCATGCATTGTTGTGCATCACAGGGACTTGGCTTCTTGACCCTTTCAACAGTTCTTCCGTCTTTCAAGTCGTCTGAGTGTGAAAATGCAGAATATGCTGTGACATGTTCTCCTTCTGAATTCCCAATTATTTTCTTCTTCTTTTCATTGTATCTGATAGCTTTAGCCCAAGGAGGGCATAAACCTTGTGTGCAAGCTTTTGGAGCTGACCAATTTGACGGACAAGATCCAGAAGAATGCAAAGCCAGAAGCTCGTTTTCCAACTGGAGGTATTTTGGTATTTGCTCGGCTGTTATGGTCACATTAGTGACATTGACCTACATTCAAGATAATATTAGTTGGAGCCTTGGATTTGCGATTCCCTGCCTTGTAATGGGTTTTGGACTGATCTTGTTCTTGCTTGGAACTGTTACCTACCGGTTCAGCGTCACTAGTGAGGAGAAGAGCCCTTTTGTGAGAATTGGTCGGGTATTTGTGAAAGCAGCTACAAATTGGAGAACCACCACTTCAACATTATACATGGAAGAGGAGTCTCAGGGCTTTCTGCCTTGCCAAGGTCGTCAACAATTCAAGTGAGAAACCATCCTTTTCTAACCTTTTAATTGCTGAGACTTTGAAGTTTTTAACCTTTATTGCTGTGTGGGAGAAATTTACTTCACCTTTTACTCCTCACAGCTAGATGTTGGGTTCTAATGACTTGTTGCAAATGATTCAAGGAAATTTGCTAATTTTTCTGGTTTAAAAAGAGGGCAAATAACTAAGGGCCAATTACACTTTGCCCCTCTAAACTTGGTATATAGTGACAGTTTACACATCTAAACTCTAAATATAAACACTTTACTCCTCGCAGTTAACTTGCTAAAGGGATTAAGAAGTTATATTATGCATGATCAAAACTCCTAGATAATTCTTGAACACATGTAACAATTGTCACCTAACAAGTGACTATTTTCTCAATAGTTGCTAAATCCATTTAAACACAACTACACCATTTATTTGACCTTTTAGAATTAAAAATAAAAAATCTACAAAAAAAGTCTAAGCAACTTAATGTATTTATCTCAATGCTCATAGCAATGTTTACTTAAATTGAAATAAAATTAATTAGTTCATTTAGAATTCAGATTATTTGTGAATTCTTTTTTTAATATCACAATTTTTTTTAATGTGATTATACAGGATAAAAATGTGATAGAAAAAATAAAAATGCAACAAAACATGTGTTTAGAGAATTTCAAATTTTTTTCTCCAAATAATGTGGAATCTAGATAAAATGTAAAGCAAGGTACGATTATGGCATAAAACCACCTATTCACATCATACTGACTCATGAGAATCTTATGAAAATTGCAAGGTAAGTGAAAGTTTTCAAGACTAATTTTTTTATAATTTAAAATAAGAAAGAGAAGCAATGAAAAATTAGTGCAGAAATTTTGGAAACTTTAAATTTTTTTTTATTCCACAACACAATTTTTCATCTCTTTGGTATTTTGCCATCTTTAATCATTTTATTTTTTATATCATGTGACTTCAAATTTTTTGTAATAGGTTGCTCCATATTTTGACTTAAATTATAGCATTATTCTATGACCAACAATTATCTATAGGCATTAACGTTAATTTGTCAAAATTTTGAATGAAAATTTCATCATTAACATTTAACTAATCAATGAAAGGGGCAAAGTGTATAACCAAGTCAGGAGATGGTTCTTAGAATCTTTTTTGCTACCAAAATCAGGATTTAATTCTTGTACCTTACATTTGTGGACAGGAAGAGGTGTGAGAGAAAATGGAAAGGGGGAAGAAGTGTAAATATTTGAAGTTAAGGGGAGTAAAGAATTAAGAGAAGTCAAGTTCAGGGGCAAACTCTAATTAACCCCCTAAAAAAATGTACAAGGCCGTTTCACTTTACAAATGAATCAACTCTCGTTTCAATGGGATAAGGTTGTGAAATCATTCTTCTTAGACTCCTTACCCATCTGCTTCTTGAGCTGTATCCTTGATCTTTATGATAAAAAAAATCTGACACCAAATTTTATTTCTTTAAATGTTATAATTCTTTTTTATTTATTGCCATCGGCATAGGTTTCTAAACAACGCATTGCTAGTACCTGATGGTTCAAAGGAAGATAGGAACATCTGTAGCATCAGTGAGGTTGAGGACGCAAGGACAATTCTGAGGCTATTTCCAATATGGGCAACATGTTTGACGTTCGGAATTGTATATTCACAGTCATCCACTTTGTTCACCAAGGAAGGAGCTACAATGGACAGATCTATCAGTCCAAGCATTGAAGTACCAGCTGCTTCACTACGTTCGTTTATCTATCTTTCGATAGTTGTGTTTATCCCTATATATGACCGTATTTTGGTTCCTACTGCAAGAGCTATAACCACAAGGCCGTCAGGTATAACAATGCTCCAACGGATTGGAACTGGAATACTTCTCTCAATTCTTTCAATGTTCATAGCTGCTCTAGTTGAGATGAAGCGTCTTAAAACTGCTCAGGAGTATGGTTTGGTTGATAATCCAAAGGCTACGATTCCCATGAGTGTGGTCTGGTTAATACCTCAGTATTTGATTCTCGGAGTTTCTGAAGCATTTACTATGGTGGGTATGGAAGAATTTTTCTACGATCAAGTGCCTAATCAATTGAAAAGTGCAGGTCTCGCTCTATTCCTCAGTATCTTAGGGATAGGAAGTTTTCTAAGCAGCTTTCTCATCTCTGTTATTGAGAACGCCACAAGCAGGGATGGACATGAGAGTTGGTTCTCAGACAACTTAAACAAGGCACATCTGGATTACTTTTACTGGCTGCTTGCCGGACTTAGTGCTATTGCATTAGCTGCGTATGTATATTTTGCAAAGTCCTATATTTATAACTGAAGAAGTAATTTCTGAAGTTGCCTAAACCACATGTACTCTGCTATATGTAGGAGCTATTGCAGTAGGTAAGGTTTGTCCAAGACAGTGCTGGTAACCTGCGTCGCATTTTGTGCTAAACTGTGTTGCAATTTCTCTTGCATTTAGAAAATGCGAGCTCTAAATTAAAAAAAATTATATATATTTTGAACACTTTCTAACTTAAGCTTGCATTCAGCAAATGCTCTAACTTGAGTTCACATTTGCTGAATGTGAAGACCTCTTGTCAGATCTCAGCAACAAAATCGCCGCTTTTGCAGAAACATTTTAAAATTCATCATAAACCTGGAAATTTCTCTATGTCTATCCTCATTTTCTCAGCTGCTTGCGCAGCAGCTGACCGTGGCAAGCAGCAGTCTACGAGTCTGCACACATCAGCTTTTTCCTCTAGCAAACAGACTGAGTACACACTGGCAGAGGGAAGTATTGTGACGATAGGACAAAGAATTACTTGAATCAGTGCTCATCCAATGAGCCAAAATGATTCAAGAATATAGCCAAAATGATTCAACTCTAAATTGTATTTCCATAACAACGTTTTTTCCTGCCATATGTTCGTCCGATGAGCCACGTAGGATAGCAAGAAAAGGAGAGTTCAATCTACTCACGCCTGATAAAGTTTTTTTGTATAAAATTTAATTAATAAAAAATGAACTAAAAGCTTGATTTTTTTTTTATTTTAAAGAAAGAGTAAGATAACATAAATTTTATTTTTTTAAAGAAAGAGTAAGGATTGATTGCTGCATCTTTTCTTTGTTCTGTTCTTTCTTCTTCCTCTTCTTCTTTTTTTTTTTTTTTTTTTTTGGGACAATCATTTTGCTTCTTCCTTATTGCTGCTGCAGTTTATGTTAAAGGAGATTATATACATAATCCATTTTTTAGGGTCGTCATTTCTTTTGTTGCTAGAGCAGGTTCAACAAGGAAACCTTCATTGTGCAATATTATTATTCTTCACAATACTTCCACTATGCAACTGATTCAAGTAAATCTATATCTTTTTTCCCGATGTACAACCTTTTTTTTTTTTTTTGGTCAAGGCATTCCTTTGAAGTAAAAGTATCAAACGAAAGGTTAATGAAATTAAAAGCTACATTAGTAAATGCCTACATCGCTCAAAACTCCAATTTTGGGAAGGAACTGGCACTTAAGTTCCTTGGCTAAACTCGATATACATTTCTTACTGATTAACCAAAGTAAAAATATGGGGTCGGTTGGGTTAGATGGTAAGATGTAAAGGATTGTAAGTAGGAGATTATGAATTTAAGACCTCCAGTTTAAAAAAAAAAATCAAAAAGACTGAAGTGAAAATAAAAAAAATATGAAAAAGGAATATTCACATTTTTTCCCCCAAAAAATAGCAATCTAAACAAGGCTTTATTCTTGACAAAATTCCACTATGCAACTCATTCAAGTAATTCTATAATTTTTCTCCAATTTATAACCTGATTTTTTTTGTCAAAGCATAGTTAATGAAATTTAGAAAATAAACTAAGCGTACACATTGGACAAAACTGCAAGAAGCTCACTGCGTTGAGCAACCATTCAATATTGCAGAACTTGCACGTATCTGGCTCTTCTGTGCAATACTGACACAATTGGAACTTGGAAGTACGTTTCTTGCTGATTGACTAAATACAACATCAAAGTTGTATGAAAAACATTTCAATGATTAGAAAGCAGTACGAGTAAAATACTTAGGGAAGTATCAGCATTAATACACCTAGACAACATTTAGTAACATGGAGCTACAAATATTGCAGCATGAACCAGTTTCAAATAGTGAATTTTACATACGTTTCCCGAATATTGTAGTCTTAGTGTGTACTTAGCTCTGTTTGCTGGAGAGAAAAGCTGATGTGTCTAGGTCCATTGACTACTGTCTTGGACAAATCTTACATACTGCAACAGCCCCTACTTTCTATGAACCTCATATAGCAGAGTACATGTGGTTTAGGCAATTTCAGAAATTACTTCTTCGGTTGTAAACATAGGACTTTGCAAAATACACATAAGCAGCTAATGCAATAGCACTGAGTCCGGCAAGTAGCCAGTAAAAGTAGTCCAGGTGTGCCTTGTTTAAGTTGTCCGAGAACCAGCTCTCATGTCCATGCCTGCTTGTGGCTTTCTCAATAACAGAGATGAGAAAGCTGCTTAGAAAACTTCCTATCCCTAAGATACTGAGGTATAGTGCGAGACCTGTACTTTTCAATTGATTAGGCACTTGATCGTAGAAAAATTCTTGCATACCAACCATAGTTAGTGCTTCAGCAACTCCGACAATCAAATACTGAGGTATCATCCAGACCACACTCATGGGAATCGTAGCATTTGGATTATCAACCAAACCATACTCTTGAGCAGTTTCAAGACGCTTCATCTCAACCAGAGCAGCTATGACCATTGAAAGAATTGAGAGAAGTATTCCAGCTCCAATCCGTTGGAGCATTGTTATGCCTGAAGGTCCTGTGGTTATAGCTCTTGCAATAGGAACCAAAATACGGTCATATATAGGGATAAACACAATTATTGAAAGAGTGATAAAACATCGTAGTGAAGCGGCTGGTACTTCAAGGTTTGGACTGATAGATCGGTCCATTGTAACTCCTTGCTTGATAAACAAAGTGGATGACTGTGAATATACAATTCCATACGTCAAACATGTTGCCCATATTGGAAATAGCCTGAGAATTGCCTTTGCATCCTCAACCTCACTGATGCTACAAATGCTTTTATCTTCCTCTGAACCATCAGGTACTAGCAATGCTTTGTTCAGAAACCTATGTCGATTGCAATAAACAAAAATTGACAAAAACATTTAAAGGAAGAAAATTTGGTTGAGATTATTTAGCGTAAAGATCAAGGAAAAAGCTCAAGAAATTGATGGGCGAGAAGTCAATGAAGCATGACCTCGCAAACTTATCCCATTCAAACAAGTTCATTAATTTGTGAAGTGGAAACAGTCCTGCACATTTTTCTATTTGCATCTTTTGAAACCACAAGAAATTAGCAAATTGTTTTGAATCGATCATTTGCAGTAAGTCATTAGAACTTAACAACATCAAGCTGTGAGGAGTAAAAGGTCAAGTAATTTTCTCTTACACAGCAATAAGGGTCAAAAATTTGAAAGTCTCAGCTACTAAAAACCTAGAACAGGTTGGTTTCTCACTTGAATTCTTGAGGGCCTTGGTACGGCAGAAAGCCGTGAGACTCTTGTTGCATCGATAATGTTGAAGAGGTGGTTCTCCAATTTCTAGCTGCATTCACAAATACCCAACCAATTCTCACAAAAGGGCTCTTCTCCTCACTATTGACGCTAAACCGGTAGGTAGAAGTTCCAAGCAAGAACAAGATCAGTCCAAAAGCCATTACAAGACAGGGAATCGCAAATCCAAGGCTCCAACTTAGATTATCTTGAATGTAGGTTAAAATCACTAATGCGACCATAACAGCCGAGCACATACCAAAATACCACCAGTTGAAAAACGAGCTTTTGGCTTTGCATTCTTCTGGGTCTTGTCCATCAAATTGGTCGGCTCCAAAAGCTTGTACACAAGGCTTATGCCCTCCTTGGGCTACAGCTACTAGATACAATGAAAAGAAGAAGAAAATGATTGGGAATTCAGATGGAGAACATGCCACAACATTTTCTGCATTTTGACACGCAGATGACTTGGAAGAGGGAAGAACTGTTGAAAGGGTCAAGAAGCCAAGTCCCTGTGATTCACAACAATGCCTGGCTTAAGAAATTGTTATCAGAAGAAAGTAAGTTTTTGTTTGAGTAATGGCCATTTCTCTTGATCAAGTCAAAATTTAAAACCATAGCACAAAGTTCACTTCATAATTTTTCTATTATTCTGTTAGTTCTCCTTTCAATTGTTATCTTTTTCTCTTGAGAATTGAAGAATTAAGCTCCTTTACTAATTTTACCACTAATATGGAATTAAGTGGCTATACTTAACCCTGAACCTATTCTTATTCATAGTTGAAACATCAGCTAGGCCCAAAAATCTAGAGCCGTATGACATCCAAACAAACTTAGAAGTTAAGGAACAGCATAAGGATCGACAAAAAGGCTAAAACCATATAATAGTTTCTGGTAGAGGAAATCTATTTACCCGAACTATTCACTTTGTCTTGTCATACTCATGTCCCACTCTTTATTTTGCATTAGAATAGCCATGTCGATAGCGCTCTCATAGACAAGTCCAAGAAATATAAGAGGAAATAAAGGAGGAAATCTGTTGAAAATGCTACAAATGGCTCCAATTCTTTAGCTTATTTGTTAGCTATTGTCTCTATCCTCATAATTGTTCAACAGAATACACTTCTTTTTTTTTTTTTTGAGTAAAAATAAACCTTTTATAGAATAGAGCAAGAAAGCTTACACATTGCAGGAATGAGCAGCCTTTACATGCTATAACTAAAAAAAAATTACAGAGCACCTATGAACTCATGATCAAAGTACTTTGTGTATAATCCCCCAATCCATGATCAAGCTCCAGTTCACTCTTGACCTTCGAATTCCGCACCAGCGAGCAGCAATATATCTCATTTCAGTAACTATTCTATATATAGTAACAATGGGAGTAACAGAGGCTTGCTGGAACATCACCTTTTTCTACTATAAACATGGTAGTCAACAAAAGATGTGACCATAAACATGGCTTGTTGGAATAAAGAGTAAGTGATTTAACATTACTACTTACTAGTACGTTTACACTCTTGTAAATCTTGAAAATCGACAAGCTTACGCTGGACTACATTCACCTTCCCCTTTTGGATGTGCTTACTAGTATTTGCCTTAATTAGTGAATGTAATGTTTCCTCAAAAGACACAGTCGATTCTGATTTTTGCAGATATTTATTTGAACATCCCAATCACTAAATACATTGTTTAGAAATGGTAATCACTGAAATATATTTTTTTGAACTCTCACTATTTGAGAATTCTTTTAAAATTTGAAAATTTCCTATCCTCAAAGGGACCCCAGTCATTAACCACCCACGATCATAATTGGAAAAAACTTACAGTGACACATTATGCATTATGACAGGTGCTGTCAGCTGGGACAACATCAGTTGACAGAAAAAACAGCATACTACAGTAAACTCGAGCATCTTTTAACCCACATGAGGAGTTGACAAATCGCACCGAAAGAAAGGAGGAGTAAAGAAGGCCCCAAAGATGGAGCACAAAGTCACAACTGTAGATTTAGTGTTAAACAGGCAAGTAGTGGCATGGAAGTAAGAAGTTCAACTTCAGCTAACCAGGACGTAAAGCACCGAAGAGATTATGATGGTCCAATATCGACCCAGAAACGATTCGGCGACAAATGCACCCAAGAACGGCAAAAGCAGCGCCGTGCCGGACCAAGCATTCACGTTCTCTGCCGCCGTTGCAGTGGACTGGCGGAGTGGCCCCGTCAAGTAACTGATCAAATTCGAACTTATTCCGCTATAAGCAAACCTCTCTGCCATCTCCACACCTGCATTAAAAGTACATAATTAACTTGTTTTTCATTTTATTGTAATACGGTAAGGATTATAATCTTTTATGATGGTTACTTCTTCACCTATGATGAAAGATGCGGATTTCCAACGGCCGGATTTGGACCTGTTCACAGGGCGGCCTTTGTAGTCAACATTTCCTTCAACGACGACGATGCTGTTTAGCAACATTGGAGCGTCGATGGCGTTGGAAAAGTTGGCTTCCGTGGCTGTAGAGGTTGCCATGTGTGGAGTGGAGCAACCGTGCCGAACTCACTTGACTTTGGCACTTTGCTTAGTCTCAACGTTGAAGCTATTATCTATTGTTCACTCGGACTAGGTATATTTATTGAGCAAGTAAGATACTCCCGCACGATAACGAGCAATGGTCAAATCTAACGTAAGATATCGGTGGCAGTATTGGTGATTGGACTAATAATAGGAGATTCCGCTGACTCTTTCGGATATTATTATATCGTAAGATTAAATTCATCGATGTTGAATTTCCACCCTTGAATTTTAATAATTTCAAATATTTAAAATATAAACTCTTGTCATCATTGAGGAATAGTTTACCTGACGAAACTGTAGAATTTTCTTAGTCATTTTTTTATTAACATTCTATACAATATCAGGATGGATACATGGCAATTTTAAATCTAAATTTTAATTATGTATTATTTGTTCAATTTTGATAGTGTATATACTGTAAAATTAATTGGCGTAGTTTTCTACTACTAATCCAGTGCGCAATGGCATATCTAGTACCCAAAATTATGGGATAACTGCATTAGTGTATAGAAGACAGGGCTGCTCTCCAGTTTATATTCTCTCGAGTTCGCAAAATATATTCTTTGATGTCAAGCTTTTTGCTTGCAGTTTTCCAATGCTGTTTATTCTATCGACCATCACTCATGAACATGGTTAGCCTCTATGAACTAACACTCTGAAATCAATATATGGAAGTTAATATTAAACTTCAGACATTATACAACCTTCCTCTTCCACTCTCAGTAATAATGAAAAATGACACCAAAATAAAAGCAAGTAAAAAAAAAAAAAATGGCGGCAGAACTACAACTTCCTTCCACTCTCAGATTACCTTCGCAACACTTGGAAAATGAAATCACCAAAAATTAGTGTAACATCTTTCATACTTGAACTACAAATTTGCATAAGAAAGTTAGACTAATTTTATAAGTACAAGTAATTAAAATTAGCATGTTGTTGGGAAAGATAGACTAATTTGCATAGGAAATATTTATTTACAATGCTTTTGCACGTCAACAATATATTTTTATTGAAAACGTATTTTTTATGTGGTGAAATCCTAACTAAATTTATGAGTACAAAGGACATTAAATACAGTAAGTGTGCCATAAAAAAGAACTGTGCTTTTTCAATGCAGTACTTGTCATATCAGACAATGTCGCTATTTGTTTATCTCATCCGAACATGTATCAAGGGAATTGGAGGGCAGTGATAATGTAGAGGAATCCCAGACATGTATCAAGGCAATTGAAGCGAAGCGATAATGTAGAGGAACCTACTCTGTGTATAACACATTATTACTAGAGGCAAAAAATTTTATGTAATAAACTATAGTAAAATAAACTATAGATAACTAGTACACATTGGCTGGTTGTGTCAATGTTTTTAAAATTGTACAAATTTCATACACAATAATGATGTTTAAGGAATAGTACTATTAGTATTTTTGTACATTAGACAACTATAGTTCTTGAAAAATGACCTCAAATGAAGATCATTCAGTTTACTTTTATGTATATCAAAGTATTAAAAATTTTCTTTTATGTTCAAATAACACTTAATTTTCATTTTGGATTGATCATATATAAAGTATGTGATAAATGTAACAATTTTATGAACTCAAGAGGCAATATAAAAGAAGAAAAAAAATTCTGAGAAATTTCAGTGGTGCAAATGCATGACAAAATTATATTAAAAATTTTCTTGACAACTCTAAGAATTTTTCAAAATTGATTTAGGGCAATTCCTCACGCACAAATGAACATGACTCCGCCCTGGCGGTGTGGAATCCAAATGTTGCTGGGATAAAGAGATCTGGTTGATTGTTGCTCCTTCTCCTTCTAGTTTTTATCTGGACAATCATTGTGTTTCCTCCTTATTACTACTGTAGTTGCTGTAGTTGCCGTTAAAAGAGATTATATGCATATTTCATTTTTTTTTTCGGAATGCTTAATTGATTGGGTTAGGGTTGTGATTTTTCGATGCGAACATAATAATAACACGGGATGATAAGAAGATGACACGACACGACCTACTGCCACCCCTAGCATATCTGTTCATTTACTTTTATTTTCCAAATTAGAAATATGAGCTTGAATTACCATATAATAGATAAGTTCAACATATTAAACAACAGATTCCATTAACCACAAACTAAAATTATCCCTATTACTCACTTTCATCTGTTACAAATTAAGCATAACAGTGGGAAAACAGTTTCATTGAGTTCTCTTCTAATTAACAACCTTTTTTCATTTATTAACTTGGATTTTTTTTGAGGTATATCTACCACTAATTATCTTCTGCAAATTTACGAAATTTTCCACTCCTTTTCTGTTGATAACTAATTGCTCTTTATGCAATCATCCTCTAAATGCGTTCATTAACTGCATGATAAATCAACTTGCACCTAAATTGCTTTTAAAGCTAAGTTTTCTGGGAGTTTGTATAAAACTCTACTGTAGATTACTGTAGAAGTTGTAGAAAAAATTTTTTGAAGTGAAGTTTTTTATGTGTTTTGGGGGTGTTATATTAAAAACTTTGGGAGTTTTTTAAGGATTATTGTAGATAATGTAGGAAACAAACAAGTTTATACAAACTTGCTAAAAATTTGCATTAAAATTTTGAAAGTTTTTTAAGGTTCCTGTAGCAAAAGTAGGTAAAAAACTAGTAGCATACAAACCTGGCAAAAAACTCAACCGCCAAACAAGACAGTTACGTTTCGGCTCAATTAACTTGCCATGCATTCCTACACTACTTGACAGGTTGTCTAATCATTAGGCCTGTTAATTACTTTTTTTCCACTCCAAGCTTATCCTTTTATTTTGTTTTTAATTTCCTCTACATTCGGATCTGCAATATTGCAGCTTTTACAGGTACCATTGTGCAATCGGGATTGTGTCACCTCAAAATCTATACCAAAACCTCATTTAAATTCAATGTTTAGTTAGACGCCATGTATATATTGTTTGATATGACCTTTACCAACGCAATGGTAGAAACCTATTGTACCATTTTGTAGAATTTTCGTTTGAGTGAAGCATAAAACTTTGAATCCATTAACATTAAATTGTATACGCCAGCAGGATGGGTGCATGATAATTAATTTAAATTTAAATTTAAAATCTAAAATTTGAACATATATTATATATTCAAAGTATACTATACAATTAATCATTGTAGTTTTCTACTACTAATCCATACAGATCGACCCGGCTGCTCTCCAGTATATACTCTCTGGGGTTCCCACTATATATTCTTTGATGTCAAGCGCGAGGTTTATAGTTTTCCGATGGCTGCGGCTGTTCATTCTATTGACCGTCACTCATGACCATGGTTAGCCTCTATAAATTAACACTGTCGAATCAATGAAAATTCTACAAAATGACAGAGGTTTCTACCATTTTGATAGTAAAGGTCATGTCAACCGATATATGCATGACATCTAGCTAAATGCTAAATTCAATGAGGAAAATTCTACGATTCTTTCAGGGAAGTCATTCCCTCGATGGTGATAGCAGCGTATATTTTAACTATTTAAAATTGTTAAAGTGAAAGGATGTGGAAAACTTATTTCATCATCTAATGTTAAATTTAATCTAACAATATAGTATTTAAAAGAGACGGTAAAATCTCATGTTGTACACAAAAATGACAGTAGAACTTCCTTTCTCCAAACTAAAAATGCAATAGTGTCACCAAAATACTATAGATTTCACCACTGTCCGTTAACGTGCGTGAGAATTGATAGGGGGATATTTGTGTAGTTTATTTGAGGATATTTGGATTAAATTTCTCCTATTTAGGTGCAAAGAATTGGTTTACTGCTTATATTTGAATTTTGTGACATTTGTAGGTCTTTGGTGTGAAAGTTGGTGGTTATTGGCAAAATTCCAGAAGACTTACACTTCCAGGGCGTGCCTGTGTCAGAGAAGGGTAGTTGGGTTGAGTTAGCAATTGGTGAAGCTGAAATTGTGAACGCGTGCTGATATTTTGAAGAGTTAATTGGAAGTCGAATGTGAATAGGAAACTTTCCTCAAAGCAATGGGCAGCGAATTGGAAAGGCAAAGTCCTGCGTGGATTTGAAGTCGCGTGAAGCTTGGAGAGTTCCCGTGTGGCATCTGAAGCTTAATTGGAATTGGGAACTTCATACATATATATATGTACTAGTCTTGAGGTGGTGGACATCTATCTATTTTTGAGGGATTAGCACCTTTAGCCTAGTTCTAGTCTTTGTTTCTTTTTTTATTGCCTTGTCTTTTCCGCCACCGGAGGAACGAAACTCTCAGTAGCCTAGCATAGTTTATTTTTTTTTGCTTTCTTGGTTAGTTTCGTAGGGACAATTCTCGGGAGCCTAGCTTTGCGAATTACCTTTCTTTAGTTTTCTTCTGAGCCGCCAGAGACAAGAATAGATTAGTCTAGCTTTTGTTTTGTTCTAGTATCATTCGTCCTTCTTCATCAGAGCCAACCAAATTCGGTTCGGCGGGTTTTGTCTTGGTTGCCCTTAGAGTTAATCGCAGAATTCTTTTCCTTATTAATTCGAGTGTTGTCTTTATTTTTCTTTTCCTTCCATATGCACTACATGAAAACCATGACTTGCATGACTACAATGTCAAGGCGTGGCTAATCTTCCTTCCTAGTTGAGGAATAATCAAGGATCGGGGTACCACAACTGTGAGATCGTTTTG
Organism: Gardenia jasminoides; assembly: GCA_013103745.1. Classification (NCBI taxonomy): domain Eukaryota; kingdom Viridiplantae; phylum Streptophyta; class Magnoliopsida; order Gentianales; family Rubiaceae; genus Gardenia; species Gardenia jasminoides. The sequence continues at coordinate 28,484,366 of CM023101.1, read as the reverse complement.
GTTATTAATTTTAATTTAAATTTATATGTTCATGGGTATTTAATTATTCTCTATTTTAATTTAATTATTATTTGGGTTTATTGGGTAATATAGCCAGTTATTCAATTGTCTAAATAATATATAGTCAATTAGGGTGTTGGCGCGTCGCCTTTAAGCAACCTAATTAGTGACAAACGAGACAGTTTCACCGCCTCGCAAGTGGTCTAATTTGTATCGTGGGAGTAATTAATCTAGCCTAAGTAAACCCGCATGTGTGTTTTCCATCTAGGATTGCGTCTTTCTAATTCCTAATGCTGTGACTGCATTAAATCCTATGAGCGTATCTAGGGTTGTCCAGTTCACAAGAGGTTAGTCTATGAGCGTCTCTGGACTACTATAAAATTAAGGAAAGATTGGTGGTTGGGCGCGTCGCTTGACCACTATAACCAATTTATTTATGAACATGTGAATATCTGTTTGGATTTATGATCAGTTGTGTGAACCGGTGCCAAGATTAATTCCTTGACTAGATTGTTTTAATTAATTGATATTTGTGTTATTTGATTCTTGCCATTTTAATTAAATTGAAATTTTAGCTTTTATTAGTTCTTAATTAATTGCTTTCTTTTCCAAAAAAAACCCTCCTATTCCCCAGTGTGATTTGTCTACCAGTTCCTTGAGGAGACGACCCTACTTACCCTATTTACAAATTAATTGAATTTCTTTGGATTAATTCTTGGTATATTGGATTTAGTATACTCCTTGGAATCAGGGTGAAACTAGTAACCCATTGCACATCCGGAGTCCCTGCTCCCGTACCAGATTTAATTTGGAAGATTTGTTGTTGGCAATTAGGCTTTAAATTTTAACTTTATTTTTGGAGGTTTGACACCCACCAAATTTTGGCGCCTTTGCCGGGGATATTGGTGTTTTAAGTGATTTATTGCACAAGTTTTATTTTCTGTTGTTTTATGCCTCGATCTTCTCGTACAGGAAATCTTGAATTTGATCCAGAAATCGAGAAGACTGCAAGAAGGTTGACCAATGAAGCAAAGTTGCGTAAGCAACAAGATTCAATAGCGACTGTCGCGCCCCATTTTTTCGAATGAAAAATGTTGTTTGTTGGTGTAGAAAAGGGAAAGATTGATTTTTGAAAAAGAAATGGAAAGGGGTCATGGGACTATAAAATGCGACGGTTTGGACCCAAAACAAAAGTCTAGAAAAGGGTTTTTAGAAAGGTTTGGAGTCGCCACTTGGTATGGAGTTTAGGTGTACCAAGTCACCCAAAAAGTTTTGATTTAATGAAATAAACAAAGAAAACCCTTTTTTAGACGACTCCAGGTCTTTGAAAACTAGAGAAAAAGGTTCGGGGGTCACAGTTGAAAGAAGGGAAGGCAAAGATTCGATGTTACTCGTCTCTAAGGCACCCTTCTAACCTAGCCAAAGCTAGTTGCAAGATTTAGTTGAAAATTTCCTAATTCTAACTTTAAAATTTATCACAATTGGATGTTGGCTATATGGATGCAAACCCTAGACCTAATGTTGGATCGAGAGGGGCAAAATGTCTCCTTGAGGTTTGATTGGAATTGATCACATTGGTTGTGTCATCCAATTTTGATCCCTCGAGGAGGTCACAAAAAAAAATGCAAATGATGAGACTCGAATGAACAAAAGATAGGGTTTTCAAAATGCAATTTTTTATAAAGTATCAAGAGAAAAGAAATTGGATTTTTGAAAAGGTCAATTTTAAGTGCAAAGAGGAACTTGAATTTCCAAAAAGATGCAATTTTAAGAAAAAGTGGCTTTTTGACTTTGAAGCGCTAAAACATGAAGAAGAAAGTTTGATTTTTTAAAGAATGAATTTGATAGCCTTTAAAATAATGCACGTGTATGTCCTAAAGAGAGATAATGCAACATAACGGGTGTGGGGGACTAAGTTCGTGACTTTGAGTCTTCCTTTTTATAGAAGGTAACAAAAGCGTGCTAAGGCTAGGAAGCCATACTCGCTCTTTTCCCTAATTCAAAGGGTAATGCCTTAAATGCACTAATCTAATAAAAAGAAAACTAAATGAGATGTCTCGCATACGGGAGGGGAGAATAGTGACATGCAAAATGGGAAAGAAACTCTAAAAGTGAAAAGTGTGTGAAATTTGTATCTAATGCATGAACGGCGTTTAAGGGTCTAGCATTGGACTAGCCCTCGTCAAAGGTTCTCACTAACATTGGATTAGTGAGAAATCGAAGGGGAAGGCCACAACTAGCGTTGGACTAGTGTGGTGACGTCAATACATTTGCACAATAAACATGTAGACATGATAATAAAGCAAATAAACACTTAAAACACATAAACACGTAACACATAGGCATAATGTCTAGATGCAAGGCCCTAGGAAAGCAAATAAACACATAATCATGCAAGCATGCAAAATAAGCATATAAAACCTAATTATTACATTGGGGGGGAACCTAAATACATTCTAAGGGAAAAATTCGAAATAATAATCTAACTATTACATTTTCTAGAATAAATACACTTTTTGCCAAAATTAAACCTATCTATTACAACTTGGCATCCAAGGCCTCCAAATGATTTACTCAAAAATCAAATGACATAAATAAAGACTAGACATGAATAAAAGCAAAGGAAAACTCAATTTAAAAACATGCAAGATCATGCAAAAACACATAATGAGCACATAATAGGGGAAAGAAGTTACCATCCCTTGATGTGAGGCCTTAATTGAATCCTTAAATGATGGGAATGGTTATCTAAGACTCAATGTCAACAAAAGGGATCAAGGTACCAATTTAAAGGAAAAATGAATCAAAATTCAAAGAAAGGGTATCTAAACAGATTCTGCAAGCAAACAGATAATACTAGGAAACAGAGTAAGATTCTGGAACAAAAGAGCAGGAAATATCAACATAATACAAGAGAGGTTACGCGGACGGATGAGCAGAATCTTGAGTCCACGGGCAAAATCAAAGACCAGAGGGGAAACGCGGACTGGAAACGCGGACTCATCCGCGTAACCGTCCGCGTCTCTTCCCATCTTCAAAATACCAGGAAGGTTGCTTCCAGTTTTTCAGACAACATCACAAACAAAATCTTTAGAGGCAAGGGATCTATTTAAAACATCAAAAACAAGCATTCAGATCATGTCAAAACAAACTAAAACCGAAGAAGGCCGAATCTTAAACATCGATATCATCAAATAGACAAGAAAAGGGAAGGGAAGAACTGTTAGGTTAGAAACGAGGACTGTTACGCGGACTGGCCTGCGTAACAAACCAGCGTTTCTTCACATCTTCAAGTATTCAAACAGAAACGCGGATCATTACGCGAAGTAGTCCACGCAAGAGGTCCGCGTTTCTTCACACCTTCAAACATTCAAGAGGAAACGCGGACCGTTACGCGAAGTAATCCGCGCAAGTGGTCCGCGTTTCTTCACATCTTCAAAACGTGAAGAACATTTTTCCAGAAATTTCTCAGGAATCACAACAGCATCATCACAGAAGCATCAAACGTCTGATTTTAAACGTAAAAACAAGTCTACTAGCCTTACCAAGGCTTTATAAACACAACATGCTCATATAACAGCTGATAATCATCATCAAATATCCCAAAATAAAAGAGAAACTACTCAAGACCTTGGTTCCACCAAAAGGCCCAAATCTCAGATAATTTTACGATCAAAAAACAGTAAATAAGGTAAAAGGATGTTACCTGAATCGGAAGCTTTGAATTTAAACAATAGAAGAAGCCAGAAATTCCAAGAATGATCTTCCCAAGTGTCAAACCCTAGCTTTTCTTTTTCTCCTTTCTTTCTTTTTTCTCTCCAATTCCCACCGTTTTCTCTGCTTTTTCTCTCAAAGCTCTCTAATTCCTCTTTTTCTCTCAGATTTCCAACCTCTTCAACCTCCTTTGTTAAACCCTAATCTAGGCTATTTATAGCCACCAAACCTAGAACTAAGGGTTTTGATGTTCTTGGGATGAGGTGAGCTAATCTTGAAGCGTTAGATGAGTTGTTAGGGTTAGGGGTGAGTTGGGAATGTTTAAATAGGTTTCTTATCGCTCAAGCATCGAAAATACATTTGAAAAGGATGATCCAAGCTTCGGAAAAATCCAGCGTCATTTTTTTTTTTTTTTCGCCACGGACTAGTTACGCGGACTCATTGAACTGGTCCGCTTGACTTTTTTCCTTTTTTTTTTTTTTTTTTTTAAGAAAAACCTACAAAAATGAGGAAAATGCATTAGAATATTCAAAAATAAATAACTAAACATTAATAGATAAAAACATAGGAAAATAAATGAAATAGTCAAAATTTGGTGTCTACAGCTTGCCCCTCTTTGTCTGAGTTTTGAAGAAACTCTAAACAAAGACGTAGACACCAAATGTTTACCTGGTTTTGCTGGTTGTATCTGAACCACAGCAGGAATGTTAAATTGCCAATTTTTCAAACTAAAATGTATAATGTGACCGAACTCGTGTAGAGTTGCCTACGTATCTCGACATGAGAATCAGGTCAAACGTAGTTCCAATGCAAATGAACTATAATAAAATGAATCGAATCTTGTAAAATTCAAGAACGGAGATAGAAGGGTGCAGTGAGGTCGAGACTCACCAAATGTAAATTTAAATTTGAAGAACTGGAGATAGAAGGGGTACCTGGAGGTGAGACTCACCAAGAAAATTAAATATCAAGAACGGAGATAGAAGGGTGCCGCTGAGGGAGACTCACCAAATGAAATTTAAATTGGAAGAATGGGAGATAGAAGTGGTGCAGCAAGGAGGTCGAGACTCACCAACAGAAATTTAAATTGAAGAACGGGAGATAGAAGGGTGCAGGGCTGAGACTCACCAAATGTAAATTTAAATTTGAAGAACGGAGATAGAAGGGTCAAGTGAGGTCGAGACTCACCAAATGTAAATTTAAATTGAAGAACGGGAGATAGAAGTGAGGCTGAGACTCACCAACGTGCAAATTTAAATTTGAAGAACGGAGATAGAAAAGGGTGAGACTCACCAAATGTAAATTTAAATTGAAGAACGGAGATAGAAGGGGCTTGCTGGAGGTGAGACTCACCAACGTAAATTTAAATTGAAGAACGGAGATAAAGTCTGAGAGTCAAGGCAATGAAATTTAAATTGAAAAACAAAGGATAGAAGGAGTCTAGCGAGGGTCGAAGAGTAACAAATTCGATAAATTGCAGAGGATAGAAGGAGGTCCCGAGAATGACAATAACATTGAAGTAAGCGAGGGAAGGAGGAGGAACCGAGCAAGAAACTTCAAGGGTCGTATTTGAAACAATGATAATTGAAGAATGAGAGGGAGGGAGAGAACCAGAACGTAAAGAAATTTGAAGAACGGAGATAGATGCCCCAAGTCTCGGGCCCAGCAAGACTCACCAACAAATTTAGAAAGGTGAAGAAAAGGGATAGAAACGTGGAAGGAGACTCACCAACAGACTAAATTCATTAAGAGATGTAAAATCTGAATGAACAGAAGGTGCCCATGCAGGGTCAGAACAAACAAATGAAATTTAAATTGAAGAGGGATAGGTCATGAGGGTGAGCAATGCAATAGAGATAAGGGTGTCTCAGAGGTCAGAGCCAATATGAAATTCATCAAGCAAGGGATAGAAGGAGGGCAGCCCCAAGGTGACAAACAACATGAAATTTAAAGGTGGAGATAGAAAGGGGTCACCCAGAGACTGTCAGAAATTTAGAATTTGAAGAACTGGGAGATAGAAGGCTGGAGAGACCTACATGTGTAAATTGAGAACAGGAGATAGAAGGTGTGGAGGTCAGACCACTCAACAAATTAAATTTGAAGAAAGGAGGAAGAATTCTGTGCCCGCAGGCAGAACCCTCCAACGTGAAATTTAAATTGAAAACAGGAGATAGAAGGTGCTGTGGGAGGCTGAGACTAGCAAATTTAAATTCAAGAAGGATAGAGGTGCAAGTAGACCTCTGCTGAAATTTAAATTTGAAAGAACAGGAGATAGAAGGTGAGGCAGCGTAAATTTAAATTAAGGAGTGCAGCGATAGAATTAGAGCAAGTGGGACAATAAAGTAATGAAGCGAGGGAGAAGAGTAAATTCAAAGCGGAGGGGATAGAGGTGCAATTAAATCGAGACGCCACCAACAACCCGATATAGAATTGAAGCAAGAGGATAAAAGAATTCCGCTAGGGTCGACGAGCAGTAAAGTAAATTCTTTCCAAATTTAGACTATTAGATGGGATTGGACCCAAGCCTGAATGACTAAAAAAACTATGGGATTGGACAGAGCCTAAATGACTAAACTAAACATACGATTGATGAGGGTTGGACCCAAGCCCGAATGACTAGACATACTGTTATTGATGGGATTGGACGCCCCGAGATGACTAGATGAAAATATAAATCTGGATTGCGGACTTTGAAAAATAAAACACAAGTTGTTCAAACATGATAAATGTAAAATGCAAGTAATGATGCACTCAAGAAATGGTGCAATTCTGATTTTGATTTTCTTGATTTGAAAAATAAGTGATTGATAGGAACAATGACTTTTCTTTTTTCTTTTCTTTTCTTTCTTCTTCTTTCTCTCTTTTTTTTTTTTCTTTCTTTTCTTCTTTTTTCAAGAATTGATGGAGTTTGGAAGTTGAAGAGTGTAAGCTGAAACCCTTCCTCCCCGCAGGGGTTGGAACAAATCCACATATGTTGCCATTGTCTTGATCCTAAATCTTTTAAAAAAAATCAATTTTGAATGCATTATCCAAAATTGGAGAGCACTCTCAAAACAAAATTACCCCAACAATCGAATCGTTAACCTACAAGTCATGAAATATTAACCAATTAGTCCATGGCAATTCAGGTTCTTCTTCTTCTTCTTTTTTTTTTTTTTTTTTCTTCTTTTTTTTTTATAAAGTGTAAAACTCTTGTGATCACAGCTGTTGACCATTAGAATGACTAAAATGTATCAGAACCATGCAATAAAACACATTCATGAGATACTTATGCTTATGAAGCATTGCTTGTTCTCAAGTGATAGGAATATTCATCCAAACAAGTTATGGGATTGAAATAAACCATGTGATCTTGGAAATCAAATCCTCATAAATTAGGCAAAACATTATTATGCAATTATTTAATTTGCATCAAGTACTCATAATGTCAAGTAAAAGAAAGACAATTATACCTCAATTTTAACAATTCAAGCTTGATTTCTCACTTTCACCAAATTTTGCAATCAAAGCGACTCATATAGTCAATTAAAAGCTCGCTTTTCCACGTTTTCTCAGATTCTCGCATTTAAAAGGATTTCTTGAAACACATCCTCTTATTCAAAATGCAATAATGTCTTTTGGCTGAAAATCAACACTTTTAGGTGAAGACTCGGTTACTCGACATATGCCTTCTTGCTCAAATAGTAAAGATGTCTTTGACGAAAATCAACACTTTTAGGTGAAGATTCCGGTTACTCGACATTTTACTTGTTCAAACTTGCATACCTCATAATTCAAGCACCGTTTCACGAAAGTTAACATTTGTAGATGCTAAACCTCGGTTACTTAGTACTAGAATCATTGGGTAGAACTTTGGTTCTCACTTTCGCTTTCTTGTTTTCTTTTCTTTCTTTCTTTCTTTTTTTTTTTTTTTTTTTTTTCATATCAAATGGAAAAGGATCATTTGGCTAACAATATCAATCATTTTCTTGTAAAATCCAATAAAAGAAGAGATCTCATTTAATAGGAAAAAATTGAGGCATAATTTTCCCTATTTTACAAAACATACTTTCTAAAATGCCAATGTCACAATCACACAACAATTATTTCGAGTAAGATGGAAAGGATCTTCGCATCACACAGGCATTTATTTCGAAGGGATGAAAGCAATTGCAACCAAAATTGGACATTTGCACCTTTTAATCAAAATTTGAAAAACAAATCAATTTGTGGAGTAAATGTAATTTAGACAAAGACCACTTTTTTTTTTTTTTTTCATAAACACATACAAGCACATAATGGCCAAATTTAAACAAATATATACATTCTGATGCAAGCAAATGAATCAAAAGCATTTCTAACAGTTAAACCTATGTCTAAAAAAAACAGAACACAAGATCAAACACAAAAAAGAGAAATAAAGTAAGAATAGAATAAACTGCAAATCAGGGGGCGGATCCATCGTCCCCCTCAACTTACGCACGCTCGCTAAGGCATCAGGGACAGGTTGCTCAGGCGGAACATCGAGGCATGCCACGTTTCAGAAGAAAGGAATTTGAAAAGAACTGTGAGTTATAACACCTAGTAGTGTGATGAAACCCGCTTTCCAAATTTTCCAAAAAGGCACTTGTCCTTCCTCAATTTTGCAATTAATCAATCTTCAAAATAATTTAATCACACAGTCTAGATATGACTCAAAATGAAGCTGGTCTCCTCGATTTGACCGATCAGTCACTTGTCCCTGCTTCTCTGCAAAAGAAAAGAAATGGTGAAGAAATAATGATAACCACCGTTTCTCCCTTTTATCTCAAAATAGCCCGTAAACATGAGTTCTTGACGGCGTCGGTGAACGGTGTCAAGCTGAATTCCTTTTGTTCGACCGGTGTAGATCCATTTCATTCCACGCTTGCTCAATCCATATCACCCATACCTTCATGGTAATCTAAGAGGATTGTCCTTTGATGAAAGTGTCCCTTTGATGAAAATATGTGCAAAAGTTTGTGCAAAGAGACAATTTTATTTTAAAATGGCATCATGACCATAGAATGAATGCTAAACATGACATTTTAAATCAATAATAGCCAAACGTCAGGAAAACTATTTAAAACAAAAGCGTCGCACTTGACCCCTTTGGATATCATCTTCTTGGAATTTACTGACGGCAAGGGAGTGATTGATATAAGGTAAACCCCGATAAACGCAGTCACCGGCTTTCCTTGTCCCATGAATTTTCCTTCATTGTTTGCAACTTTGTTGCTTCTCAAAACTGTTGCCTAGTACCACTTTTCTGATTTGTAATCAAGTTGACCTGATAAGGTAAAATAGACGGACTTAACTCCCAACTTTCTTCAATTTAAACATGTTTGTTAAAACTGGTGGCATCGATGAGACAATCCCTTACGACAAGATTTAGAGGGAATGTACTTGCATCATTTGCCTTCCTCGATTGAGAAAGTTCTTTCCAATTTTGCAAAAAAAGGTGGGGGTCCTATAACACTAGGCTTTTGCAGCAGGATCGATTTGTGTGTGGTGTAGAGGTAGGTTTAAAACTTGATACAAAAAATTTTTTTTTAAAAAAAATTTTTTTTAACAAAATTTGCCCCAGCTTTTGGTCCCTTTTTTCTTAATTTAAATTCTTTTTTTTCAAAATACAAAATTTTGATGTGGGGTTTGTGATTCTCAAAGCAGTTTGCTAAACAATGGACCTGTATGCTCTGCATTATGGGCTCAAAGAAACCCAGCGGGGTTGAAGTGTTTAAGCGAAACCAGTTGAAAAGAATGTTGGCTTTTGGGACCACCTTTTTCCATGAATGCCCATTTCAAAGAAAACTTTGAACTCAATCATATGAAAAATCTTTGACACATGTCTCCAATTGATTGGTTGAGGGAAAAGTGCATCCATTCCATCTCCATGAGAACCACTCCGCCTGCTCCTCCAGTAGCAGCACCCTTTTGAATAATGTCTAAGCGGCCCCCATCAATTGGAGCTTGAATTTCCTTTGCTTCTTCTTGTATCTAAGGATTAGTTTCAAAACCCTTGTCCTCCACTTGAACCTCAAGGCGAGGTCTAATTTTCTTACAGGTTATAAGCCGGCGAGCCATCCTCCACTGAGTAAAACATTGCTGCCATGACAAATGGCATTCAACCTTCTTTCATCGATCAAAAGATGCGGTTGCTTGTGACGCGTTGCTTGGTCCATTCACTTTCTTCCCACCCAGCTTCCATTAGGCACGCGAAAGATGGGGTTTCAACTTCAGCGGAGTACAGCCTCCATCCATACATGAGAGAGAGTATACAAGGTGTTGCCAATAAATCGATTGCAATTCATTATGCCAAAGGGTAGTTTCTCATGCCAATCTCTGTGTTTCATTATCTTACAAATGGTACCGACTCACATCAAGTTCATAAGATATCGTAGGGAATTTTAGATCAACCACCAAATTCCAAAATGATGGCGTCCAAGGGTCAAAGGTTTTATTCATGATCATCAAGAGCAAAATAAATAAATGTGCAAAATAAAAAAGCCGGACCCATAATCAAGGATAAAAAAGCGAGAAACCTATTCATTTGCAAAAGAGCAAGATAATGTATAATACTCTGTTGAAGTATAATTAAAAGCATGATTTTAAACAAGCAAAAATGATAATAAAGTGTAATTGTTTTTAAATGTGCAGACAGGACATTAAAACATGATTCATATTTTTCAAGGACAAACCCCTCGATTTACACAAACCTCCGAAAGCAGAAAATCAAGAATCCAATCTTGTGTGGTCTCTTGAGGAATCAAGGAAACTCCAATCTTGTCTCCTATATCATCACCATCTTCCTTAAATGATCCACCACCATCCTCATTGAGCATGATCAACACCCTTCCGCCGCATCATCTCAACGACGTTCTCATTGACGCCGTCCTTGGTCATTCTTCTTTCGTAACTATATCCCGCATCCAATTCTTGAATCTTAAGGCTCTGGCGGCCCAATAATTCAATCGCCAATGGACCCGCTCTTTTAATGTGATAAGCTAGATGGTGCTGGGATCAAGTAATCAACAATATCCCTTGGGATAAGGCTTAGGAGTGACAAGTTAATTTTCCAAATGGGCCTCTCAATCCCATGGGCTACTGGTCAATGGGCGCCCAGACGTAGGTTCAAAGGTTTTCCGATTTTGTACTTCCAATAGGGCGGAAAAGAACATGGAGTGTGGATTGGTGGAGAGAGGGTTCCAGGGAGGCGCAAGACTTGCAAGGGGAGATAGGTCGGGAAGTTGCAACAAAGGGTCAGGGGTCCAAAATGAAGGGGCGGGTGCGAGGCGCTTAAGGCAAAAGGTGATAAAATGCACTGGCTGGTGGGGTATTGCAGGGTATGAGTCCTGGATTGGGCTGGTGGGTGTGGCTCCACTGGGCCTAAAAAGGTGGGTTCATCCCACACAAAAGAAGGCTTCTCCCCTTCATTCTTTCTAAACTGAGCTTCCTCCTGACCGCATTTCGTTCCCTGTAACGCTTCCAATTGTCGCTTCTTGCATGGGTCACATTGACAATTTTCCCATTTCAATGAACTCATCATAATTCCTCCAAATATTGACAATTGTAAAGTAAAGAACTCCCAGTCATTCAAAAAATCTCCTCAAAATACATGGATCACGCGGCTCCAATTTAACGGAATGCGGCACCTCCCCTTCACATGGAGGTCTAAACCCATGCAACTTTCTCCACCAAGCATATGACTTGTGATCTTCCCCGAGGGCTCCTCTTGTCCCCCCCCTGCTGGTTCCACGGTACTAGTTCACAATTATATCTGCATCGTCACAAAAAAGCTTGGCTGACAAATCCAACCAAGTTTCTTTGACTTGAGATTTCGTGTCATACCAATCCAAAGCATCTCCCCTCCGACTCTCAGAATAGGACGTGATAGGTAAAATTTCCCTTAATATCCACCCGTTTACCAAGTTTGAGCTGCAACATCTTATAAAAAAGGCCTTTAGGATCCTTGCACCATCATACTTGTTGAACTTGGTCGAACCCATAGGTAATGGATCGCCTCAGATCATCATAATCCAATCCACCGCGGTTTCGTTCGTAATTATTCTCTTATAAACTCAACCTGTCCACCCTCTCTTAATGTGATCTTTGTTGATCATAGCTGACAGGTCATATCCATCTCCTTGGCCTAGAGGTGCAGTCAGTCCCAAGGCACAAAGGGTTCCTGTAATGTAGATGAGGCTTGGTTATGACCCAGCGTATGTCTAAAGTGATCCGTCAGGCCAGGGTTTGCCTTTGTCAATTTAGCAAGACATAGCCGTAATGAAAGTGTATGGGAAAACCGTAAGTTAAGGGTGAGAGAAAGCAACTTACGGAAGGCTAGGAATAAGTGGTCGGGTATGGCTCTGAATATTGGTCGGTAGGCAAGGATTGCAATTTGTCAATGGGAATGCTAAATAAAGTGTTCAGAAGGATCATTCCAGGTACCACCTCCACCATCAAGTATTACCAACCTGACCACTACACGTACTACAAGGCTATCTCAAGGCTTCATCTCGCTTGAACTTCCCCAGGTAGTACTTCACTTAACTGAGTCTCTCAAGGCAGCAACTGAAGGAGACCTCAAAGTATTCGGTCCGGAAGCCTCGCGCAGAACCTGCTGCTTACGATGGGCTGCTGCAGCCTGGTTTTAGAACGGAACGATGGGCCGGCGGAAGCTTGTTTTAAAAGTACCTGAAATGGCACACCTGACCCCAAAGGGACTGCAGAGATTTATTTGAAAAAAGGAAAAGAACGGTTAGTGATTATTTATACCCGATGCATGTCCCAGAGGTGGGCCCCGAAAGCAAGTACGGCCTAGCTTGAAATGCAATCCCCTGCATGTATCTATACAATACCTGATGGATCCCATCATCTCACCGATATGTGATTAGTAAAACAAATCTAGAGGATTGACCAAAAGAATATGTGATACTGATGCACTGCTGAGGACAAAGTCCCAATGGGTTCATTACTTTAATTGATATGTGAAGAGAGGTTAAAGGTTAATCTATAATGAAAAGGATTATTCTTGAAGGAACTGAAAGAAAGGTCTCTCACCCAGTCTCTTGAGTGAAAAACATGATCTAGTCTTCAAAATGGATTGACTTATTTATTGGTTTTACCCAAAAGTCTAATTTGGTCTACTGTTTACCCTGTAACTCCACATCTCCATTTTATTTGTAAATAATTAAATTTCTCATGTTCTCTAAAATCAAGATTTAGCCTTGATAAAACTAATATCTCTAATGAGAAATTATTTGTGCATTTTCAAATTAGTGTCCTTATGTAATGGATTTTACCAACTTAAGATAAAATGGCCAAAAAGTGATTATTATTAGGGCTTATATCCAGCAAGTCACTCCATATCTTTGGACGCCATCAAGGATCGGACTACCTTACCTGTGCTACCTTTGGATATTACTGAAAGAGCAACATGTAAAACCCATTGATCATGTAGACACAAGGGTGTGGTTTCCCATTCCTAACATCGATTCCATGCTGCATCTCTATGAGCCCACTGCATGATGCCGCTTATTAAAAGGCAGGTAAAATGAACATGGTCTATAGGAGCCCCATTTGAATGTCAGAGTTTTAAAAGTGATATGCCATGCAACTAAATGTACAACAAACGCGTAATAGCCTAATATCTGTAATAATGGCTCTTGTCTTGAAAAGAGTGCCAAAACTCTATCTCTAGAGTTTGTGAAAATGCAAGAAAAGGGAAAGACAACGAAAAGGTTAGTTTAATCAACAAATATCATAACACATTGGAGCAACAAATTGCACAGCAAAAATAAAGAGGGTGGAATCCCTGCGGTTCAGTGATCCTTATTAGGTAAAGGGTAGACTGCAATTCTAACATGGATGGCTGAGGGTTGAGCTCACTAATGCATCTAATTCATAAAGGTTACATAGTTCCAACCTCGCACCAAAAGGCAGAAGGTCATCAACCAACGCCCAAGTCGGTGGAGTCTGGAGTGGGACTCTAGACATTGGCAAAGGCACGCCGTAAGCACGGCCACATGTCCAAGTTGGATCGATCCTAATCCTAATAGAAGAGTGGTGATAAGCCACTATAAAAAAGTAAAAAGATAGGTCAAAGTAAAATACATATGCATCGTATGAAAGGATTCCCTTGAGAGGTGAGGGATCTGAAACATCAAACATTTTCGTGAGGCTCTAGGGTAGATGCACACCGCCTCCCCAGGCAGGCAAATAAATAAACAATAATTCATTCATCATGTACGCCAATGGGAGCGATTAAAAAATTTGAAAAACCCTAAAAGAGAAAAGAAAAGGAATGCAAACCTAAAACATCCAAAATGCGATAGCAAGAAAGAAAATGAAATAGTCAACTAAATCAAGTGCCCTGACCTCCTTAGGGAAAAATCCCAAGGAGTCAGCTAAGTCAAGTCAAGGCCCCATTTCAATGTGAGATGTTGTTGAGCTGGTGTAGAAAAAGGGAAAGATTGATTTTGAAAAGAAATGGGAGTAATGCTGGACTCATAAAATTACCTGCTCTTGGACCCAAAACAAAAGTCTGAAAAGGGAGTTTTAGAAAGGCTCTGAGTCACACTTGGTGGCTGAGTTTAGTGTACCTGTCACCCAAAAAAGTCTTTGATTTACTGAAATAAACAAAGAAAACTCTTTTGGGATCTAGACCTGGTCTGAAACTAGAGGAAAAGGTCCTAGGGGTCACAAATATTAGGCAGCTGGCAAGATTCTGGATGTTACCTGCCCCTAAGGCACCTCTTAACCCAGCTTCAAAGCCAGGCTGCAAGATTTAGCTGAAAATTCCACCTCTAACTTTAAAATTTATCACAATTGGATGTTGGCTATATGATGCAAACCTCAGACCTACTGTTGGATCGGTAGGCAAAATGTCTCCGAAATTTGATTGGAATTGATCACATTATTGTGTCATCCACCCTTGATCCTCGAAAGGAGGCTCAAAAAAAATGCAAAATGATGAGACCTCAATGAACAAAAGATAGGGTTTTCAAAATGCAATTTTATAAAGTATCAAGAGAAAAGAAATCTGGATTTTGAAAATAATTTAAGTAAAGATAGGGAACTGAATTTCCAAAAGATGCACTCTTAAGAAAAAGTGGCTTTAGACTCAGAAGTAAAACATGAAGAAGCAAAAGTTTGATTTTTTTTAAAGAACGAATTTGACAGTCTTTAAAATACAATGCACCCAGGCATGTGTCCCAAAGAGATAATGCAAATACAATCCGTGGGACCCAACAAGGACTCGAGTCTCTCCCTATAGAAGGTAACAAAAGCTAAGCTATACAAGCCATACCTCCGCCTTCCTAATTCAAAGGGTACGCCTTAAAATGCAATCTGACCCACAAAAAGAAAACCAACAGATGTCCCCGTGACAATGGAGGGGAGAATAGTGATACGCAAAATGGAAAAAGAAACTCTTAAAAAGTGAGGCGCGTAGTGAAATCTCCAGATCTGTAATGGGCGAATCCATACGCTTTAAGGGTCTAGTACTGACTAGTCTCCTCACAAAAAGGTTCCTACTCAACATTGGATTAGTGAGAAATCATAGAAGGCCACAACTAGCTTGACTAGCAGGACGGCCAACACATTTGTACAATAAGAAATACATGTAGAGACATGATAATAAAGCAAAATAAACACTTAAAAAATATAAACACGAACACATAGGTGGCATAATGTCTACAGATGCAAGGCCCTAGGGAAAGCAAATAAACACATAATCATGCAAGGATGCAAAATAAGCAGCATATAAACCAATGGCATATTGGGGAAACCTGGGCCATTCTAAGGGAAAAATTCGGGGCCATTAACTCCAATCTATTATATTTTCTAGAATAAATACATCTCAAGCAAAAATTAAACCTATCTATTATAACTTTGGGTATCCAAGGCTCCTGCAAATGAGGATTTACCTAAAAATCAAAACGATATACAAAGACTAGGACATGACAAAAAAGTAAAGGAAAAATTAATTTAAAACATGCAAAAAACACATAATGAGCATATTAGGGGAAAGTAGTTACCATCCCTTGACGCGGAGGCCCAATTGAACCTTAAACGGAATGGTTATCTAAGACTCAATGTCAAATAAAAAAGGGGACTGGCAAACTAATTTAAAGGAAAAATGAATCAAAAATTCAAAAGAAAAGGGTATCTAAACAGATTCCTGGCAAGCAAATGCATAATACTAGGAACAGAAAATAAAGATTCCTGGAACAAAAGAGCGTTAGAAAGCCATCAACACATAATACGTAAATGTAGGTTTCTACGCTGGACTGAACGTTGGATCGAAGTCAAGGTAGAACCCGAACCGCTGCTATCGGGCAAAATCAAAAGACCAGAGGGGAAACGCTGACTGGAAAAGGACCCAGTAATACGTGTAACTGAACGAAGCAATTT